>JBBDGP010001449.1:0-417500 GCA_037952835.1 Lithobates septentrionalis
GAAAGGGCCCAAAATACATCCCTGGGAATTACAGACCAGTTAGCCTAACATCAATAGTATGTAAACTCTTGGAGGGGATGATAAGGGACTATATACAAGATTTTAGTAATAAGAATGATATCATTAGCAGTAATCAGCATGGATTCATGAAGAATCGTTCTTGCCAAACCAATCTATTAACCTTCTATTAGGAGGTGAGTTGCCATCTAGATAAAGGAAGGCCCGTAGACGTGGTGTATCTGGATTTTGCAAAAGCATTTGACACAGTTCCCCATAAATGTTTACTGTACAAAATAAGGTCCGTTGGCATGGACCATAGGGTGAGTACATGGATTGAAAACTGGCTACAAGGGCGAGTTCAGAGGGTGGTGATAAATGGGGAGTACTCAGAATGGTCAGGGGTGGGTAGTGGGGTTCCCTAGGGTTCTGTGCTGGGACCAATCATATTTAATTTGTTTATAAACAACCTGGAGGATGGGATAAACAGTTCAATCTCTGTATTTTCAGACAATACTAAGCTAAGCAGGGCAATAACTTCTCCGCAGGATGTGGAAACTTAGCAAAAAGACCTGAACAAATTAATGGGGTGGGCGACTACATGGCAAATGAGGTTCAATGTAGAAAAATGTAAAATAATGCATTTGGGTGGCAAAAATATGAATGCAATCTATACACTGGGGGGGAGAACCTCTGGGGGAATCTAGGATGGAAAAGGACCTGGGGGTCGTAGTAGATGATAGGCTCAGCAATGGCATGCAATGCCAAGCTGCTGCTAATAAAGCAAACAGAATATTGGCATGCATTAAAAGGGGGATCAACTCAAGAGATAAAACGATAATTCTCCCACTCTACAAGGCTCTGGTCCGGCCGCACCTGGAGTATGCTGTCCAGTTCTGGGCACCAGTCCCCAGGAAGGATGTACTGGAAATGGAGCGAGTACAAAGAAGGGCAACAAAGCTAATAAAGGGTCTGGAGGATCTTAGTTATGAGGAAAGGTTGCAAGCACTGAACTTATTCTCTCTGGAGAAGAGACGCTTGAGAGGGGATATGATTTCAATTTACAAATACTGTACTGGTGACCCCACAATAGGGATAAAACTTTTTCGCAGAAGAGAGTTTAATAAGACTCGTGGCCACTCATTACAATTATAAGAAAATAGGTTTAACCTTAAACTACGTAGAGGGTTCTTTACTGTAAGAGCGGCAAGGATGTGGAATTCCCTTCCACAGGCGGTGGTCTCAGCGGGGAGCATTGATAGCTTCAAAAAACTATTAGATAATCACCTGAATGACCGCAACATACAGGGATATACAATGTAATACTGACACATAATCACACACATAGGTTGGACTTGATGGACTTGTGTCTTTTTTCAACCTCACCTACTATGTAACTATGTCCGGCTAAGATATCTTGAATTCTTTGCGGGTAGGGGGACCATCAATATGTCAGACAATGTCTGAAACCTTTTTCAAATAAAGAAAAACAAAAAACTACTAAAATCTTTGGTGACATATACTGCTTGTGTTTCTTTTAGCTGACCCTGACAGAAATGTGATGAGTCCTGAAAATGGCGTGATTGTGTAACCTTACAAAGCACTGTTGGGTGTTATTTACTAAAGGCAAAGACACTTTGCACTACAAGTGCACTTGAAACTGCACTTGTAGTGCAAAGTGGATTTGCCCTTAGGAAATAACACCCATTGTCACAGAAAACACCAATTAGAGCACCACAAAAGTGTTGGAGCGTTGAAACAATAATCCACACATTCTTGATTAACAATCTTTTTAATACCAGCACAATCACATTTAGAAAAGGTTTTTAAAACAAACCAACATGTTTGTTGTATAACAATTTTTGGGGTCACATTAGAAAAAGTAGAAATGTCCATTTAACCACTTGCTGACCGCCTAACACAGATATACTGTGGCAGAATGGCACGGGCAGGCAAAATCACGTACCTGGTACGTGATTGCTTGCCGCGGGCGGGGGGTCCAATCGGACCCCGGACCCCGGTGCCCGAGGCGGTCGGCTTCTGTCTGGGAGCGTTCAGAGATGAGGGGGAGGCCATCCATTCGTGGCCCCCCCTCGTGATTGCTCCCAGCCAATGAGAATCTTCCCCTGCCTCTGTATAGTACACAGAGGCAGAGGAAATGATGTAATCTCTCCTCGGCTCGGTATTTTCCGTTCCGGCGCCGAGGAGAGAAGACATATGAGTGAGTTACACCAACACACACACAGTAGAACATGCCAGGCATACTTTATACCCCCCATCACCCCCCAATTACCCCCCCCGATAACCCCCTAATCACCCCCCCCCCCATCACACTGACACCAAGCAGTTTTTTTTCTGATTACTGCATTGGTGTCAGTTTGTGACAGTTAGTGTGGTAGGGCAGTTAGTGTTAGCCCCCTTTAGGTCTAGGATACCCCCCTAACCTCCCTAATAAAGTTTTAACCCCTTGATCACCCCCCCATCGCCAGTGTCACTAAGCGATCATTTTTCTGATCGCTGTATTAGTGTCACTGGTGACGCTAGTTAGGGAGATAAATATTTAGGTTCGCCGTCAGCGTTTTATAGCGACAGGGACCCCCATATACTACCTAATAAAGGTTTTAACCCCTTGATTGCCCCCTAGTTAACCCTTTCACCAGTGATCACCGTATAATTGTTACGGGTGACGCTGGTTAGTTAGTTTATTTTTTATAGTGTCAGGGCACCCGCCGTTTAAAGGTTTAGCCCCCTGATCGCCCGGCGGTGATATGCGTCTCCCCAGGCAGTGTCAGGTTAGCGCCAGTAGCGCTAACACCCACGCATGCACCATACACCTCCCTTAGTGCTATAGTATCTGAACGGATCAATATCTGATCCGATCAAATCTATACTAGCGTCCCCAGCAGTTTAGGGTTCCCAAAAACGCAGTGTTAGTGGGATCAGCCCAGATACCTGCTAGCACCTGCGTTTTGCCCCTCCGCCCGGCCCAGCCCAGCCCACCCAAGTGCAGTATCGATCGATCACTGACACTTACAAAACACTAAACGCATAACTGCAGCGTTCGCAGAGTCAGGCCTGATCCCTGCGATCGCTAACAGTTTTTTTTGGTAGCGTTTTGGTGAACTGGCAAGCACCAGCCCCAGGCAGCGTCAGGTTAGTGCCAGTAGCGCTAACACCCATGCACGCACCGTACACCTCCCTTAGTGGTATAGTATCTGAACGGATCAATATCTGATCCGATCAGATCTATACTAGCGTCCCCAGCAGTTTAGGGTTCCCAAAAATGCAGTGTTAGCGGGATCAGCCCAAATACCTGCTAGCACCTGCGTTTTGCCCCTCCGCCCGGCCCAGCCCAGCCCACCCAAGTGCAGTATCGATCGATCACTGTCACTTACAAAACACTAAACGCATAACTGCAGCGTTCGCAGAGTCAGGCCTGATCCCTGCGATCGCTAACAGTTTTTTTGGTAGCGTTTTGGTGAACTGGCAAGCGCCAGCGGCCTAGTACACCCCTGTCGTAGTCAAACCAGCACTGCAGTAACACTCAGTGACGTGGCAAGTCCCATAAGTGCAGTTCAAGCTGGTGAGGTGGCAAGCACAAGTAGTGTCCTGCTGCCACCAAGAAGACAAACACAGACCCGTCGTGCCCATAATGCCCTTTCTGCTGCATTCGCCAATCCTAATTGGGAACCCACCACTTCTGCAGCACCCGTACTTCCCCCATTCACATCTCCAACCAAATGCAGTCGGCTGCATGAGAGGCATTTTCTTTATGTCCTCCCGAGTACCCCTACCCGACGAACCCCCCCAAAAAAGATGTGTCTGCAGCAAGCGCGGATATAGGCATGACACCCGCTATCATTGTCCCTCTTGTCCTGACAATCCTGGTCTTTGCACTGGTGAATATTTTGAACGCTACCATGCACTAGTTATTAGCGTAGGGTTCAGCATTGCACAGACTAGGCACACTTTCACAGGGTCTCCCAAGATGCCATCGCATTTTGAGAGACCCAAACCTAGAGCCGGTTACAGTTAAGTGTAAAAAAAAATAAAAATATATATAAAAAAAAATAAAAAATAGTTGTCGTTTTATTGTTCTCTCTCGCTCTATTCTCTCTCTATTGTTCTGCTCTTTTTTACTGTCTTCTATTCTGCAATGTTTTATTGTTGTTATGTTTTATCATGTTTACTTTTCAGGTATGTAATTTTTTATACTTTACTATTTACTGTGTTTTATTGTTAACCATTTTTTTGTTTTCAGTTATGCCATTCACGACTTTGAGTTGTTATACCAGAATGATGCCTGCAGGTTTAGGTATCATCTTGGTATCATTCTTTTCAGCCAGCGGTCGGCTTTCATGTAAAAGCAATCCTAGCGGCTACTTAGCCTCTAGACTGCTTTTACAAGCAGTTGGGAGGGAATGCCCCCCCCCACCGTCTTCCATGTCTTTCTCTGGCTCTCCTGTCCCAACAGGGAACCTGAGAATGCAGCCGGTGATGGCTCCAATCATCTCTATGGCCGAAGAAACCAGAAGCTACGAGCATTTCATGACTTATGCCCCGTACACACGGTCGGACTTTGTTCGGACATTCCGACAACAAAATCCTAGGATTTTTTCCGACGGATGTTGGCTCAAACTTGTTTTGCCTACACACGGTCGCACAAAGTTGTCGGAATTTCCGATCGCCAAGAACGCGGTGACGTCAAGCACGTACGACGAGACTAGAAAAGGCCAGTTCAGAACCAAGCGCAGCACCCTTTGGGCTCCTTTTGCTAATCTCGTGTTAGTAGAGACGATTCGCGCTTTTTCAGACTCGTGGCTTTCAGATCGTTTTCTGCCGTTCAGTTTGTGCTTGTGGGTAGGGATGAGCTTCGTGTTCGAGTCGAACCCATGTTCGACTCGAACATCGGCTGTTCGACCGTCCGTCGAATTGCGAACGATATGGGCCGTTCACGCCAAATTCGTGTGGCGCGTCACGGCCCATAATTCACTGCGGCATCGCAGTGCATTGCTGGCTGATGATTGGCCAAGCATGCACTATGACCCGCATGCTTGGCCAATCACAGCGCCGTCAGTAGAGAGAGCTGTAATTGGCCAAAGCCAGGGTGGCTTTGGCCAATTATGGCTCAGGGGATTTAGTACACGCCCCACACTATATAAGGCCGCCTGCACGGCGGCCCTGTGTAGTGTGTGTTCCGGTGTGCTGAGAGATAGAGAGAGAGAGAGACAGTGTCATTTGATTTGAGTTAGATAGATTAGGCAGAACAGTCAGTCAGTTAGCTGCACTTACAGTGTATTGTGTATATATATGCATCCCAGGTGTTGCATATATATATATATACACTGTATTCAGTTTAGCTAGATCCGTTCCTGTTATCTTCTATCTAGACTATTTACATTTAGTGCAGTGCGTCCTGCTCACAGTGTTCAGCTAGATCCGTTCCTGCTATTTACATTTAGTGCAGTGCGTCCTGCTCACAGTGTTCAGCTAGATCCGTTCCTGCTATTTACATTTAGTGCAGTGTGTCCTGCTCACAGTGTTCAGCTAGATCCGTTCCTGCTATTTACATTTAGTGCAGTGCGTCCTGCTCACAGTGTTCAGCTAGATCCGTTCCTGTTATTTACATTTAGTGCAGTGCGTCCTGCTCACAGTGTTCAGCTAGATCCGTTCCTGCTATTTACATTTAGTGCAGTGCGTCCTGCTCACAGTGTTCAGCTAGATCCGTTCCTGCTATTTACATTTAGTGCAGTGCGTCCTGCTCACAGTGTTCAGCTAGATCCGTTCCTGCTATTTACATTTAGTGCAGTGCGTCCTGCTCACAGTGTTCAGCTAGATCCGTTCCTGTTATTTACATTTAGTGCAGTGCGTCCTGCTCACAGTGTTCAGCTAGATCCGTTCCTGCTATTTACATTTAGTGCAGTGCGTCCTGCTCACAGTGTTCAGCTAGATCCGTTCCTGCTATTTACATTTAGTGCAGTGCGTCCTGCTCACAGTGTTCAGCTAGATCCGTTCCTGCTATTTACATTTAGTGCAGTGCGTCCTGCTCACAGTGTTCAGCTAGATCCGTTCCTGTTATTTACATTTAGTGCAGTGCGTCCTGCTCACAGTGTTCAGCTAGATCCGTTCCTGCTATTTACATTTAGTGCAGTGCGTCCTGCTCACAGTGTTCAGCTAGATCCGTTCCTGCTATTTACATTTAGTGCAGTGCGTCCTGCTCACAGTGTTCAGCTAGATCCGTTCCTGCTATTTACATTTAGTGCAGTGCGTCCTGCTCACAGTGTTCAGCTAGATCCGTTCCTGTTATTTACATTTAGTGCAGTGCGTCCTGCTCACAGTGTTCAGCTAGATCCGTTCCTGCTATTTACATTTAGTGCAGTGCGTCCTGCTCACAGTGTTCAGCTAGATCCGTTCCTGCTATTTACATTTAGTGCAGTGCGTCCTGCTCACAGTGTTCAGCTAGATCCGTTCCTGCTATTTACATTTAGTGCAGTGCGTCCTGCTCACAGTGTTCAGCTAGATCCGTTCCTGTTATTTACATTTAGTGCAGTGCGTCCTGCTCACAGTGTTCAGCTAGATCCGTTCCTGCTATTTACATTTAGTGCAGTGCGTCCTGCTCACAGTGTTCAGCTAGATAAGTTCCTGTTATTTACATTTAGTGCAGTGCGTCCTGCTCACAGTGTTCAGCTAGATCCGTTCCTGCTATTTACATTTAGTGCAGTGCGTCCTGCTCACAGTGTTCAGCTAGATCCGTTCCTGCTATTTACATTTAGTGCAGTGCGTCCTGCTCACAGTGTTCAGCTAGATCCGTTCCTGTTATTTACATTTAGTGCAGTGCGTCCTGCTCACAGTGTTCAGCTAGATCCGTTCCTGCTATTTACATTTAGTGCAGTGCGTCCTGCTCACAGTGTTCAGCTAGATCCGTTCCTGCTATTTACATTTAGTGCAGTGCGTCCTGCTCACAGTGTTCAGCTAGATCCGTTCCTGCTATTTACATTTAGTGCAGTGCGTCCTGCTCACAGTGTTCAGCTAGATCCGTTCCTGCTATTTACATTTAGTGCAGTGCGTCCTGCTCACAGTGTTCAGCTAGATCCGTTCCTGCTATTTACATTTAGTGCAGTGCGTCCTGCTCACAGTGTTCAGCTAGATCCGTTCCTGTTATTTACATTTAGTGCAGTGCGTCCTGCTCACAGTGTTCAGCTAGATCCGTTCCTGCTATTTACATTTAGTGCAGTGCGTCCTGCTCACAGTGTTCAGGCTAGATCCGTTCCTGCTATTTACATTTAGTGCAGTGCGTCCTGCTCACAGTGTTCAGCTAGATCCATTCCTGTTATTTACATTTAGTGCAGTGCGTCCTGCTCACAGTGTTCAGCTAGATCCGTTCCTGCTATTTACATTTAGTGCAGTGCGTCCTGCTCACAGTGTTCAGCTAGATCCGTTCCTGCTATTTACATTTAGTGCAGTGCGTCCTGCTCACAGTGTTCAGCTAGATCCGTTCCTGCTATTTACATTTAGTGCAGTGCGTCCTGCTCACAGTGTTCAGCTAGATCCGTTCCTGCTATTTACATTTAGTGCAGTGCGTCCTGCTCACAGTGTTCAGCTAGATCCGTTCCTGTTATTTACATTTAGTGCAGTGCGTCCTGCTCACAGTGTTCAGCTAGATCCGTTCCTGTTATCTTCCTACTGACAGGCAGGCTTGTCTGGTTACAGTATATAAAGCTACCTGAAGAAAATTACAGGTGTTCTATCCCAGCTTAGTGCAGCTACAGGCCATTAGTATGTCTGGAAGGCCAAGAAGGAGAGGCAGACAGTCACAAGCCAATAAGAGAGGGCAAGCAGGCTCTGTGTCTAGTGCTGGTCGTGGAGACGGTGCATCCTCATCAGCACGTGGCCATGGGACACGCTTGGCCTTTTTTTCGGCAGCTGGCCGTGTTGAGCCGCAACATGCGGAAGACTTGGTCGAGTGGATGACCAAGCCGTCCTCATCCTCCTCATCCTCTCTCACCCATGCCCAGGGTGCTTTGTCTGGCAAAGCAGCGGCCTCTTCCCTCAGCTCAATGTCATCAGTGACTCCTTCCCTAGCTCCACCATGTCCTCCTGAGGATTCCCTCGAACTGTTTGACCACAGTGTTGGGTACATGCTCCAGGAGGATGCCCAGCGTTTGAAAGGCTCTGATGATGATACTGAGCTTGATGAAGGCAGTAACATGAGCACGGACAGAGGGGGTGCCCAAGAAGGACAGCAATCTGGCAGTCATGCTCCCCCTGCTGCAGCATACTGCCAGGTTTGCTCCAGTGATGAGGAGGGAGGGGATGATGAGGTCACTGACTCAACGTGGGTGCCTGATAGGAGAGAGGAGGAGGAGGAGGAGGAGGAGGCGGCACATCACCAACGAGGCAGGATACCCTCCAGGGGCCAGCCTAAGGGCAGCACATTGACTGCATCACACCCCAAAGCTCCACATGTGCAGGGCGCTGCAGTCTCTGCGCGTTATTCAAAAAGTTCTTTGGTGTGGGCCTTTTTTGAGATGAGTGCATCAGATCGCACCGCTGCTATTTGCAACATATGTCTCAAGCGTATCTCGCGTGGCCAAAACATCTCCCGCTTGGGTACCACATGCTTGACCAGACATATGTTGACCTGCCATGCAGTTCGTTGGCAAGCGTATCTAAAAGACCCACACCAAAGAACAAAGAGGATCTCTCCTTGCTCCTCATCAGCTGAGATTTCCAACCCCACTAGACCTTCAGTCCTCTCTGAGACCTGCAGTGAGAGGAATGAAGGTGTAGAATTAGGTGTGTCACAGCCAAGTACTTGTGGGCAATCTGCTTTTGGTACACCGACGTCAGATTGTACCAGGCAAATTTCCCTGCCCCAGCTGCTGCACCGCCGAAAGAAGTTTGCTCCCAGCCATCCACATGCCCAGCGGTTGAATGCTAGCTTGGCAAAATTGCTAGCACTTCAACTGCTGCCTTTTCAGTTGGTAGACTCTGCCCCCTTCCGTGAGTTTGTGGAATGTGCGGTTCCTCAGTGGCAGGTACCCAAACGCCACTTTTTCTCACGGAAGGCGATTCCGGCTCTCTACCGGCATGTGGAAGGCAATGTCCATGCCTTGCTGGACAGGGCGGTCAGCGGTAAGGTGCATATTACCGCTGACTCATGGTCCAGCAGGCATGGACAGGGACGTTACCTAAGTTTCACGGCGCATTGGGTGACTCTGCTGGCAGCTGGGAAGGATGCAGGACAAGGTGCAGTAGTGTTGGAGGTTGTTCCGCCACCACGCCTCCAAAATGCTGATTGTGACACACCTCTCTCCTCCACCCCCTCCTCTTCTTCTTCCTCCATGGCCTCTTCCTCGGAACCAGCGGTGCTCCGTAGGCGTTCAAGGGGCTACGCAAATACGCAGGCCAAAAGATGCCATGCGGTTCTTGAGCTGGTGTGCTTGGGGGACAGGAGCCACACTGGGGCAGAGGTTCTGTCAGCTCTGCAGGGGCAGGTTCAGAGGTGGTTGACGCCACGCCAACTTAAGGCAGAAATGGTGGTTTGCGACAATGGCACCAACCTCCTCTCTGCCCTCCGACAGGGACAAATGACCCATGTGCCCTGTTTGGCTCACGTCCTTAACTTGGTGGTGCAGCGGTTCTTGGGCAGGTACCCGGGCTTACAGGATGTCCTGAGGCAGGCCAGGAAAGTCTGTGTGCATTTCCGCCGGTCATATAATGCCAGTGCTCGGCTGACGGACCTCCAAAAGGAGTTTAACCTGCCCAAGAACCGCCTAATCTGTGACATGCCCACCAGGTGGAACTCAACGTTGGCCATGCTGCAGCGGCTGCACACGCAGCAGAGGGCCATCAATGAGTACCTGTGCGACTATGGCACCAGGACAGGGTCAGGGGAGCTTGTTTTTTTTCCCCACGCCAGTGGGCCATGATCAGGGATGCATGCACTGTCCTGTCACCATTCGAGGAGGCCACGAGGATGGTGAGCACTGACAGTGCATGCATCAGTGACACTGTCCCCCTTGTCCACCTGTTGGAGCACACGCTGCGTGGAATAATGGACAGGGCACTTGAGGCAGAACAGAGGCAGGAAGAGGAGGACTTCCTTAGCTCTCAAGGCCCCCTTTATCCAGACAGTGTTCCTGCGTGCCCGCCGATCACACAGGAAGAGGACGAGGAGGAGGAGGAGGAGGAGGAAGATTGTGTCAGTATGGAGGTGGAGCCTGGCACTCAGCATCAGCAGCAGTCTTTAAGGGATCAGTCCCAAGGAACACATGGACTTGTACGTGGCTGGGAGGAGGTGGCTGCGGACGTTGTTGTCCTTAGTGACCCAGAGGACTCCGGACCGAATGCTTCAGCAAACCTACGCTGCATGGCCTCCCTGATCCTGCAAAGCCTGCGTAAGGATCCTCGTATTCGTGGTATCAAGGAGAAGGACCAATACTGGCTGGCAACCCTCCTTGATCCACGTTACAAGGGTAAGGTTGCGGACCTTATCTTGCCATCGCAGAGGGAGCAGAGGATGAAACATCTTCGGGAGGCCTTGCAGAAAGGTCTGTGCAACGCGTTCCCAGAGACTGGGAGGTTACAAACTCCTGTTTCTGGACAACGTGTTGCTGAGGCTTCGGTCAGTCAAAGAAGGAGCGGTGGAGAAGGTGGCCGTCTGACCGATGCGTTCAGACAATTTTTTGGTTTTTCATTAGAGTGTCTGTGAGGGGTTGCAGTGTTGTGGCACCAGCACCAGTGCCTAAGGCCCAATTTTTCTGCCCCTGTCTAACAGGGGCGTGTAATTACAATTTTTGATGCAATACTTTGCAGCAGGGCTCGTTCCTGCGTTCCAACTAGAGTGTCTGTGAGGGGTTGCAGTGTTGTGGCACCAGCACCAGTGCCTAAGGCCAAATTTTTCTGCCCCTGTCTAACAGGGGCGTGTAATTACAATTTTTGAAGCAATACTTTGCAGCAGGGCTCGTTCCTGCGTTCCAACTAGAGTGTCTTTGAGGGGTTGCAGTGTTGTGGCACCAGCACCAGTGCCTAAGGCCTAATTTTTCAGCTCCTGTTTAACAGGGGCATGTAATTACAATTCTTGATCTAATATTTCACAGCAGGGCCCTGTGAGGGCTTACAGTGTTGTGGCCACAGCAACACCTAAGGCCCAAATTTCTGCTGAGTATATAGGGCAGGACCCTACTTTCAAACATCTAACTTACAAACGACTCCTACTTGCAAACGGAAGGAGACAACAGGAAGTGAAATGAAATCTACCCCTAGGAAGGGAAATTCTCTCCTTTAAGAGTTAATATGGGAAAACAATTTCTCCTTTCCACTGATGCTTTCCAATCCTTGTTCCACAAAAAAACCCAAATTTTCAAAAAACATTTTTCATTGGGACAAAAAAGTGAGGTGAAATCTTCTGAAGAGGAGGAAAGACAGCAAAACAAATGTCACAGGGGTGATAACCCTTCCCTATGTTTTCCAAAAAGCTTAGAAAAGATTTTTTGGCTGGAGCTAAACACGTTAAAAATGTTCAAAATTACAAACAGATTCTACTTAACAACAAACCTACAGTCCCTGTCTTGTTTGCACCGCCTGTATACTGCTGTTCAGAGTATATAGGGCCTGGTGGCCCCACACCTTTCCTTATTTTAATTTGGGTGCGGGGTTCCCCTTAATATCCATACAAGACCCAAAGGGCCTGGTAATGGACTGGGGGGTACCCATGCCGTTTGTCTCACTGATTTTCATCCATATTGCCATGACCCGACATGACATTAAACCCGCAAGCAGTTTTAAATGAGATTTTTTCCTTTAAAAATGACATTTGGTGCAGGGACTGTTCTAAACATGGGAAACACGCGTCACTTTACAGGCATACTATAGACACCCCCCAGGTACGATATTTAAAGGAATATTTCACTTTTTTTTTTTTACTTTAAGCATCATTAAAATCACTGCTCCCGAAAAAACGGCCGTTTTTAAAAGTTTTTTTTGCATTGATACATGTCCCCTGGGGTAGGACCCGGGTCCCCAAACCCTTTTTAGGACAATACCATGCAAATTAGCCTTTAAAATGATCACTTTTGATTTCGAACGTTCGAGTCCTATAGACGTCAATGGGGTTCTAACGTTCGTGCGAACTTTCGGTACGTTCGCGGGTTCTGGTGCGAACCGAACCGGGGGGTGTTCGGCTCATCCCTACTTGTGGGTTTGTATCTGCTCTTCAGTGCGTGCAGTCAGTTCGTATTGGAGTTTTCTGTGAGATCTTGTCCGCTCGTTGCTGTTTTTCAGGTCGCTCTTCACAGGCCTTGCTGTTCTTCAGTGCGTTCTGTTACTTCGTTCTGAGCAGCCGACCGTTTTCTAGCCATGTTTCCTATGCGTACTCCTCGTAGAGTTCGTGCTGTGCGGGGGCTTGGTGTTGGGGTCCTGACCTTGACACAAGTCCAGTCCATGAACAGGGTGGGGAGGAATTGTATGTAATTATTATTTTAGGTCCTTCATACATATTTGACCTTCAATAACCTCTCCAGCATGGTGTCTCCTGCCCTATATTCACCTCATGTAGTCACTTAACAATGTATTTTATCAGCTCCATAGTAGTGCTTTACCCCAAACACCCCCTAAAATGTTTGGAAATGTTATTTTTGATTTAAATTCAGGCAGAGTGCCAGAGGCTTTTTTTTGTGGTGTCCCCAAATTTTTTGTAACCCTCCCTCCCCCCAACTGCTAAGTCAGCTGATCCCAATTCCCTATCCTCAATCATCTATCTGCTGTCTTTGCCAAACCCATACACACTATACCCATCTCTTTACTGGTCAGATTTATGGATGAATTCCCCAAAGCATGTAGTAGGGTCTGCCTGTATACTTTCCAATGGTACTGTTTAAAGTTCTTGTATCCTATTATGATCTTGATAGGTAATAGCAGAATGTCCAAATGTGCTCAAATGTGTACAGTGTGTATTTATATCTTTGTATTATGACACTTCTTACCTGTCCAGTGGGCTGCCAATAGTGTAACTAAGGAGGGGCTGTTCCAAGTAATACCCTGTATTTAGGCATTCATCTCTCAATGAAGTGAAGAGGGTTACCTGTCCAAGAGTCCCCCCCCCCTATAATGTTAGAAATGGCCCATGAGAGGGGGGGGGGGATATGATAGGTGTACCTTATACTTTGTTGTTGTTAAATTCCCCTTAATAAATGCTATCTGGAGGTTGACCCATAATGTTTGTGTCTAATCTGCTTGCCAGGTTTCTGTGAAAAAATAGTAATGTTTATTGTTTTTTCCTCAACAGTTTCCTTCAACGCCACAGGAATGGCAGACTGTGGCCTCCCACTTTGCCCAGCGGTGGGACTTTCCTAACTGCGGAGGGGTAATTGATGGGAAACACATCCACATCGTCCCACCACCCAACTCGGGGTCGTACTATTATAATTACAAGGGGTTTAATAGTATAGTGATGTTGGCGGTGGTGTCGGCTAATTACGACTTCTTGTATGTGGACGTGGGGAAGAATGGCCGGATGTCCGATGGTGGAGTGATCGCCCAGACGGAGTTCTACAGGCATCTCCAGAATGGCAGCTTGGACTTGCCACCTCCAGAGGACAATGTTGAAGGTCTCCCATTTGTGTTCGTTGCTGATGAAGCATTTGCGCCGGGGGACCACCTGATGCGGCCATTCCCGATGAGGACCCTCACCCCGGAACAGAGGGTTTTTAATTACCGGCTGGCCAGAGCCCGAAGAGTGGTGGAGAACACATTTGGAATCCTGGCCAGCCGGTTCCGATTATTTCTGACACCCATCCATATGGCGGAGTATAAACTAAACCATATAATACTTGCCTGCTGTGTTCTCCATAATTTTTTAAGAAAACATTCAGCAAACTTTGCTGGCTCAGTTGGGCCTGAGGCCGGAAATCCAAATCCATCAACACTGACGGCGCTTGAAAGTGGCCGTCCTGGCTTGCCCTCCCTGAGTGCCCGTGATGTCCGGTTACGCTACCTGGAGTTCTTTGCATGTAGGGGGGCTATCAATATGCCAGACAATCTGTGAAAACTTTTTAAAATAAAAACCAACCCAAAAAAATTATTTGTGGACATTTACTGCTTGTGTTTCTTTTAGCTGACCCTGACAGAAATGTGTTGAGTGCAGAAAATGTCGTGATTGGGTAACCTTAGAAAAAACTGTGTTGGCTGGTAATTCCTAAATGCAAAAACACATTTCACTACAAGTGCACTTGCAACTGCACTGAACCTGCACTTGTAGTGCAAAGTGTCTTTTCCCTTAGGAAATAACCCCCATTTTTGCATAAAAGAGCAATTACATCACCCCAAAAGTGTTGTAGTGTTGAGACAATAATCCACACATTCTTGATTAAGCCACTTTTTTATAGCTGCACAATCACATGTGCATTTACGAAAGGTTTTTAAAACAAACCAACATGTTTGTTGTATAACAATGTTTGCAGCAGCATTATGAAAATTCGAAATATCCATTTCAGATAAAACAGGCCTGTGTAAAACCAACAAGAAAGCCAAAAAACTTGAACTTACAAAGTTCACATTAGGTAAAACCTGAAGGCTATATCAGACATCAGTATTTAGGAACTGGGTTTGATATAGCGTTCAGATGGGGGGAAATCACCCCTGGAAAAGCCAAATTTGGAAGATGCACACCAATTTACAAATGTCAACATGTGCTATCTGCCATCATGGGGGATCAAGGGACGTGTTTGGGGAGAGCAAGCCCTTCCTCAACGCTACTTTATAATTGAAGAAGGGGTTGCCCCCCCAAAACGCGTCCATTGATCTCCCGTGATGGCAGATAGCACATGTTGGCACACTGTGTGCATCCTCCAAATTTGGCTTTTCAAAACATTGTAAAAAATTTTAAAAGATTGGACCACAATAAAACAAGTGATTTTGTGGGGTTTAAATTCGCCCCAAAACATCAATGATGTTATTATTTTTTTTAATAACATCACTGATTTGTTGCTGTATGTTGTGCAATTCGAGATTACATCCCATGATCTCCCCGATCAGGATCTGGGCACTTTCAGAAGTAAAGCGTTCTCTCTCCCTCACATCACAATCACCTAAAAAGAGATAAAGAACAAAAAAAAAGGTCTCAAAAATCTGCCACCAGCCATCTCTTTTACCTGAGTCTGTGGTCGCAGACACTCACCTGTTGTGGTGCCAATCTCCACCACATCTTCTTCTTCCTCCTGCTCTTCTTCTTGGGTTGGTGTTATTTCTCCTTCTTCCAGAGGTGGGGGGTCTCTGGTCTCCTCGGATGAGGGGTGTCCTCCGAGTCTTTTCTCCCCTATGTAAAACAAAAATGGTATACTTAGCACACAGATATTTGATGGCAGAACTATAGAAATAGGAAACATTGCTTGGAAGTGGGGTACAATTGTCTATTTTAACCGAGTTCCAAGATGTATATTTTTTATTGCCCTTTGTCAAGCTGCAATACTTTACCAGTTTGGTACAAGCTTCACAGATGGAGACCCCCCTATAGTATACACTGGAGCACCTGTGTGGCCCCCCCTAATAAAAATGGTGTTCTTGTGTCCCACACTAGTGCTCCAGTGTCCAGATGTGAAAACAGCTGCTCAGTGTCCTCTCCTTACACACAATCTAGTTTGCATTTCATTCTAGTAACAAACCCATCTACACAAACAAATATTTGGCATCCAAGTAGGCCCCCAAAAATGTGTGAAAATGCATATGGCCTAAACAATGGTGTTCTAGAGGCCGAAAGAAAGATGTTTGATACGAACGAATAATGTGCCCATGAACATTAAAGTTGACCTTTGGAAACGTTACAACTAATCAAAGCATATGGAGCAGAACGAACGTAATAAAGACAGAAAGAATAGGAACACAGCACAACTACTTACTTTTTTGCAGCACTCTCCGGATCTTTCGGTACTGCTCTGGCTCTCTCAACTTCAGGTCCGACCACCGCTTCCTGAGCTGATCTTTAGACCTTCGTACCCCGAAATTCCGCTCTACACTCCTGACCACTTTCGCCATGATTTTGGCCTTTCGGATATTGGGGTTGGGGTAAGGCCCATATTTTCCGTCATAGTCGGACTTCCTCATGATGTCGACCATCTCCAACATCTCCCCAAACGACATATTTGTGGCCTTAAAACGTCTCCTTCTGGATCGGGACGTGCCTGGATCCGCCCTTTCCTCCTCGTTGCTACAATTAGCCCGCACCTGCTGTATGTCCGCCATCATGCTCTTCACCCACTGCGCCGAACGAAAAGGGGCGGGGAATACACTAGAAAGAACGTCAGGGGCGGGCGGAGTTACACGCATGCACAGTGTATATAAAGCGTAACACACGTGCGTATTACGTTTGATCTGTGAGCGGAGGAAGGAGCATTGAACGCGGCGATCGTAAGAACGAAGGTAAGAGACAAACTTGGGCCTATACTGCTTCTATAGATTGAGGCCTATATTGTAACAAGATTAGGAGAGTTTGGTCTGACATTAGGCTTTGTCTTGTGTTGTGTCTTGCAGTGAACATGGATATGGTACTGAAAGAAGATACTGACTTCATGTCACTATTCATTGATATGCTAAGGGAGCTGCCCTGTCTGTGGGAGATTACCCACCCCCATTACAAGAACCAAGCAAAGAGGAAGGCAGCACTGGAGCAATTGTGTGAAATTGTGAAGCAGGTGATCTCCACGGCAGACATCACCTATTTGAAGATCTTCATTGGTTGCCTGAGGAGCACATATCTGAGGGAGCGCAATAAAGTCCTGGATTCACAGAGATCCGGAGCAGCAGATGACATCTATGTCCCCAGGATGTTGTACTACGACAGGCTGCACTTTCTGGCAGGCCAGACTGAACCCAGGCCATCCCTCTCAAGT
Source organism: Lithobates septentrionalis (assembly GCA_037952835.1). Lineage (NCBI taxonomy): Eukaryota > Metazoa > Chordata > Amphibia > Anura > Ranidae > Lithobates > Lithobates septentrionalis. The sequence continues at coordinate 16,884 of JBBDGP010001449.1, forward strand.
CTTCCTTCCACGCTTCCTTCCCGTCCGGCTGAGGCTTCTGACGCCCAACCTGGGCCTTCCAGGCCATATGTGGAGGAGCCCAGATTGAGCCAGGTATAGCATTCCTCTAAATATTTCTGCTTGTCCAATCAATGATGTTAACTAGATGTTAGTTGGGAGTACTAATTTATGATTGTGATTGATGATGCAAAAACTAAAACCATGTCCCTTTTTCATACACAGGGAAGTCTCAGCCAGGAGGTGGCCGGGCCGAGCCGGCTGCCTGATGTGCAGGTCCCTCCACCCCCGGTGAAAACAGAAAGTGGCAGTAGGAGGAGTACCCTAGAGGAGGCGGCTATCAGATTTTTTTGTAGGGCTACAGAGGTCCTGGGAGCACCCCAACCAGGCAGGAGAACATTGGTGCATTCATTGCATATAAAATGCAGAGGATGGAGGAGGGCCAACAAGCCATGTGTGAGGCCCTCATATCAGAGGCTCTGGAGAAAGGTATGAGGGGCCAAATTACACCTGACACACATCTTTGGGATGGTCCTCCTCCTCCTCCTGCAGGTCCTCCTCCTCCTCCTCCCTCTCCTCCAGGTCCCCCCAGTCCTCCTCCAGGTCCCCCCAGTCCTCCTCCTCCTCCAGGTCCTACTCCTCCTCCTGCCACATCTCCAACTGCACAGCCACAGCCCGGAAAGAAGTGTGAAAGGAAGACTAGAGAGTGATTGGACCCTGGATCCAGTCTGGTCGGCCAAAAAATGCAGCCTCTTGTGGTACCACAGCCTGGGGACACTGATGTCATCTGCTGCTATCCCGATCTCTGTGAATCCCGGACCAGACTGCCCTCCCTTATATATGGACTCCTCAGGCCACCAATTTTGATGTTGAAGAATTGTTGTCTGCCGTGGGGGTCCCAGGCTTCACTAATTTCTCATGTTGATCCAGTGTTGCCTTCCTCTTTGTTTGGTTTTGATACCTTAATAAAGGATTTTTGTTTGAATTATACTCTCCTATGTGTTTTACTTCAAAAATGATGGTTTGTTTGTGAGGATTCAGGTACATTTCTAATATACAATGTGAAATGAACAAGGGACACCAACAACAAACAATCTCATGGAGATTAAATAATAAAAGATATCAATGGTGTTGGGGTAACTTGACACACAAAACACACACCAAAATATTCAGGAGTAAAAATAAAAATATAATTGAACAAAGATCAGCCTTGCAAAAAATACAAACATTAAAGAAAAAAAAAGGCTTAAAAACAAAAAAAAAAAAACATAAAAAATATAAAACTGTCAGATGTGACAACTAATAACAATATATTGAGGGAATCCCACTAAAAAAAGACAAATACAACTTTGTGAGAAGTGTGTGTGAATATGAGCAGCAAAACTACTTCATTCTTGTCACATTATAAAGAAGAAGAGAGTGCGCTGTATTAAACCATTTTTTACATTGCAGCGTGACGAAAGTGCTGTATCCATTGCGAACGCTAAGTTTACCAGAACGAGCTGTCCCGTGTCGGAATTTCTTCTGAGCATGCGTGGCACTTTGTGCGTCGGAACAGGCCACACACGGTCGGAATTGACGCGATCGGATTTTGTTGTCGGAAAATTTTATCTCCTGCTGTCCAACTTTGTGTGTCGGAAAATCCGATGGAAAATGTCCGATGGCGCCCACACACGGTCGGAATTTCCGACAACACGCTCCGATCGCACATTGTCCATCGGAAAATCCGACCGTGTGTACGGGGCATTAGATTTCGCCGGATGTAAACAGCGCCATTGGGAAATTGGGAAAGCATTTTATCACACCAATCTTGGTGTGGTCAGATGCTTTGAGGGCAGAGGAGAGATCTAGGGTCTAATAGACCCCATTTTTTTTTAAAAAAGAGTACCTGTCACTACCTATTGCTATCATAGGGGATATTTACATTCCCTGGCATAACAATAAATGCTAAAAAAAAAAAATGAAAGGAACCGTTTAAAAACAAGATAAAAAAGATAAAAGTTTAAAAAGTCCCCCCCTGCTCTCGCGCAAAAGCGAACGCAAGCGTTGGTCTGGCGTCAAATGTAAACAGCAATTGCACCATGCATGTGAGGTATCACCGCGAAGGTCAGAACGAGGGCAGTAATTTTAGCAGTAGATCTCCTCTGTAAATCCAAAGTGGTAACCTGTAAAGGCTTTTAAAGGCTTTTAAAAATGTATGTAGTTTGCCGCCACTGCACGTTTGTGCGCAATTTTAAAGCATGTCATGTTTGGTATCCATGTACTCGGCCTAAGATCATCCTTTTTTCTTTCATCAAACATTTGGGCAATATAGTGTATTTTAGTGCATTAGAATAAAAAAAAAGTGTGTGTTTTTTTCCCCAAAAAATGCGTTTGAAAAATCGCTGCGCAAATACTGTGTGAAAAAAAAAATGAAACACCCACCATTTTAATCTGTAAGGCATTTGCTTTAAAAAAAAAATAATGTTTGGGGGTTCAAAGTAATTTTCTTGCAAAAAAAATAAAAATGTTCATGTAAACAAATAGTGTCAGAAAGGGCTTTGTCTTCAAGTGGTTAGAAGAGTGGGTTATGTGTGACATAAGCTTCTAAATGTTGTGCATAAAATGCCAGGACAGTTCAACCCCCCCCCCCCCCAAATGACCCCATTTTGGAAAGTAGACACCCCAAGCTATTTGCTGAGAGGTATAGTGAGTATTTTGCTGACCACACTTTTTGTCACTAAGTTTTGAAAATTGAAAAAAGAAAAAAAAAACATTTTTTTTCTTGTCTTTCTTCATTTTCAAAAACAAATGAGAGCTGCAAAATACTCACCATTAGGGATGAGCCGAACACCCCCCTGTTCGGTTCGCACCAGAACATGCGAACAGGAAAAAAGTTTGCTCGAACACGCGAACACCGTTAAAGTCTATGGGACACGAACATGAATAATCAAAAGTGCTAATTTTAAAGGCTTATATGCAAGTTATTGTCATAAAAAGTGTCTGGGGACCCGGGTCCTGCCCCAGGGGACATGGATCAATGCAAAAAAAAGTTTTAAAAACGGTCGTTTTTTCAGGAGCAGTGATTTTAATAATGCTTAAAGTCAAACAATAAAAGTGTAATATCCCTTTAAATTTCGTACCTGGGGGGTGTCTATAGTATGCCTGTAAAGGGGCGCATGTTTCCCGTGTTTAGAACAGCCTGACAGCAAAATGACATTTGGAAGGAAAAAACTCATTTAAAACTACCCGCGGCTATTGCATTGCCGTCAATACACATAGAAGTTCATTGATAAAAACGGCATGGGAATTCCCCACAGGGAAACCCCGAACCAAAATTTAAAAAAAAAAAAATGAAGTGGGAGTCCCCCTAAATTCCATACCAGGCCCTTCAGGTCTGGTATGGATATTAAGGGGAACCCCGGCCAAAATTAAAAAAAAAAAAATGACGTGGGGTTCCCCCTAAATTCCATACCAGACCCTTCAGGTCTGGTATGGATTTTAAGGGGAACCCCGCGCCAAAAAAAAAAAAAAAAACGGCGTGGGGTTCCCCCAAAAATCCATACCAGACCCTTATCCGAGCACGCAACCTGGCAGGCCGCAGGAAAAGAGGGGGGGACGAGAGTGCGGCCCCCCCCTCCTGAACCGTACCAGGCCACATGCCCTCAACATTGGGAGGGTGCTTTGGGGTAGCCCCCCAAAACACCTTGTCCCCATGTTGATGAGGACAAGGGCCTCATCCCCACAACCGTGGCCGGTGGTTGTGGGGGTCTGCGGGCGGGGGGCTTATCGAAATCTGGAAGCCCCCTTTAACAAGGGGACCCCCAGATCCCGCCCCCCCCCTGTGTGAAATGGTAAGGGGGTACTTACCCCTACCATTTCACTAAAAAAGTGTCAAAATAGTTAAAAATGACAAGAGACAGTTTTTGACAATTCCTTTATTTAAATGCTTCTTCTTTCTTCCTTCATCTTCTTCTTCTTCTGGTTCTTCTGGCTCTTCTGGTTCTTCCTCCGGCGTTCTCGTCCAGCATCTCCTCCGCGGCGTCTTCTATCTTCTTCTCCTCGGGCCGCTCCGCACCCATGGCATTGGGGGGGAGGCTCCCGCTCTTCTCTTCATCTTCTTCTTCATCCTCTTCTCTTCTTCCTTCTTCTCTTCTTCTCTGTTTCTCTTCTTAATTTTCTTCTCCGGGCCGCTCCGCATCCATGCATGGAGGGAGGCTCCCGCTGTGTGAGGGCGTCTCCTCATCTGACGGTTCTTAAATAACGGGGGGCGGGGCCACCCTGTGACCCCGCCCCCTCTGACGCACGGGACATGACGGGACTTCCCTGTGGCATTCCCCGTGACGTCACAGGGAAGTCCCGTCAAGTCACCGTGCGTCAGAGGGGGGCGGGGTCACCGGGTGGCCCCGCCCCCGTTATTTAAGAACCGTCAGATGAGGAGACGCCGTCACACAGCGGGAGCCTCCCTCCATGCATGGATGCGGAGCGGCCCGGAGAAGAAAATTAAGAAGAGAAACAGAGAAGAAGAGAAGAAGGAAGAAGAGAAGAGGATGAAGAAGAAGATGAAGAGAAGAGCGGGAGCCTCCCCCCCCAATGCCATGGGTGTGGAGCGGCCCGAGGAGAAGAAGATAGAAGACGCCGTGGAGGAGATGCTGGACAAGAACGCCGGAGGAAGAACCAGAAGAGCCAGAAGAACCAGAAGAAGAAGAAGATGAAGGAAGAAAGAAGAAGCATTTAAATAAAGGAATTGTCAAAAACTGTCTCTTGTCATTTTTAACTATTTTGACACTTTTTTAGTGAAATGGTAGGGGTAAGTACCCCCTTACCATTTCACACAGGGGGGGGGCCGGGATCTGGGGGTCCCCTTGTTAAAGGGGGCTTCCAGATTCCGATAAGCCCCCCGCCCGCAGACCCCCACAACCACCGGCCACGGTTGTGGGGATGAGGCCCTTGTCCTCATCAACATGGGGACAAGGTGTTTTGGGGGGCTACCCCAAAGCACCCTCCCAATGTTGAGGGCATGTGGCCTGGTATGGTTCAGGAGGGGGGGGCCGCACTCTCGTCCCCCCTCTTTTCCTGCGGCCTGCCAGGTTGCATGCTCGGATAAGGGTCTGGTATGGATTTTTGGGGGAACCCCACGCCGTTTTTTTTTTGGCGCGGGGTTCCCCTTAAAATCCATACCAGACCTGAAGGGTCTGGTATGGAATTTAGGGGGAACCCCACGTCATTTTTTTTTAAATTTTGGCCGGGGTTCCCCTTAATATCCATACCAGACCTGAAGGGCCTGGTAGTGAATTTAGGGGGACTCCCACTTCATTTTTTATTTTTTTTTATTTTGGTTCGGGGTTTCCCTGTGGGGAATTCCCATGCCGTTTTTATCAATGAACTTCTATGTGTATTGACGGCAATGCAATAGCCGCGGGTAGTTTTAAATGAGTTTTTTCCTTCCAAATGTCATTTTGCTGTCAGGCTGTTCTAAACACGGGAAACATGCGCCCCTTTACAGGCATACTATAGACACCCCCCAGGTACGAAATTTAAAGGGATATTACACTTTTATTGTTTGATTTTAAGCATTATTAAAATCACTGCTCCTGAAAAAACGGCCGTTTTTAAAACTTTTTTTTGCATTGATCCATGTCCCCTGGGGCAGGACCCAGGTCCCCAAACACTTTTTATGACAATAACTTGCATATTAGCCTTTAAAATTAGCACTTTTGATTTCTCCCATAGACTTTTAAAGGGTGTTCCGCGGCATTCGAATTTGCCGCGAACACCCCAAATTGTTCAGTGTTCGGCGAACTTGCGAACAGCCAATGTTCGAGTCGAACATGAGTTCGACTCGAACTCGAAGCTCATCCCTACTCACCATGCCTCTCAGCAAATAGCTTGGTGTGTCTACTTTCCAACATGGGGTCATTTGGGGGGGGTTGTGCCATCTGGGCATTCCCATGGCATTTTTGAGCAATATATCATTTAGTGACAACTTTGTGCAAAAAAAAAAAAAAAGTTTGTAATTTTCTAGCAACTTGTGTCAAAATATAAAATATTCCATGGACTCAACATGCCTCTCAGCAAATAGCTTGGGGTGTCTAATTTCCAAAATGGGGTCATTTGCGGGGGTTTTGTGCCATCTTGGCATTTTATGGCCTCTGAAACTGTAGGCAGGGAGGAGTGAAATCAAAAGTTTTCGCCCTTAGAAATCCTGAAGGCGGTGATTGGTTTTCGGGGCCCCGTACGCGGCTAGGCTCCCAAAAAGTCCCACACATGTGGTATCCCCATACTCAGGAGAAGTAGCTAAATGTATTTTGGGGTGCAATTCCACATATGCCTATGGCCTGTGTGAGCAATATATCATTTAGTGACAACTTTGTGCAAAAAAAATAAAAAATAAAAAAAATTGTCACTTTCCCGCAACTTGTGTCAAAATATAAAATATTCCATGGACTCAACATGCCTCTCAACAAATAGCTTGGGGTGTCTACTTTCCAAAATGGGGTCATTTGGGGGGGTTGTGTGCCATCTGGGCTTTTTATGGCCTTCCAAACTGTGATAGGTAGTGAGGAGTGAAATCATAAATTTACGCCCTTAGAAATCCTGAAGGCGGTGATTGGATTTCGGGGCCCCGTACGCGGCTAGGCTCCCAAAAAGTCCCACACATGTGGTATCCCCGTACTCAGGAGAATCAGCAGAATGTATTTTGGGGTGCAGTTCCACATATGCCCATGGCCTGTGTGAGCAAGATATCATTTAGTGACAACTTTTTGTAATTTTTTTTTTGTCATTATTCAATCACTTGGGACAAAAAAATTAATATTCAATGGGCTCAACATCCCTCTCAGCAATTTCCTTGGGGTGTCTACTTTCCAAAATGGGGTCATTTGGGGGGGGTTGTACTGCCCTGCCATTTTAGCACCTCAAGAAATGACATAGGCAGTCATAAACTAAAAGCTGTGTAAATTCCGGAAAATGTACCCTAGTTTGTAGACGCTATAACTTTTCCGCAAACCAATAAATATACGCTTATTGACATTTTTTTTACCAAAGACATGTGGCTGAATAAATTTTGGCCTAAATGTACGACTAAAATTGAGTTTATTGGATATTTTTTATAACAAAAAGTAGAAAATATCATTTTTTTTCAAAATTTTCGGTCTTTTTCCGTTTATAGCGCAAAAAATAAAAAACGCAGAGGTGATCAAATACCATCAAAATAAAGTTCTATTTGTGGGAAGAAAAGGACGCAAATTTTGTTTGGGTACAGCATTGCATAACCATGCAGTTAAGCAGTTAAAATGACGCAGTGCCAAATTGTAAAAAGTGCTCTGGTCAGGAAGGGGGTAAATCCTTCCGGGGCTGAAGTGGTTAAGATAAAACAGGCATGTTTAAAACCAACAATAAAGACACAAATCTTGAACTTACAAAGTTCACATTTGGAAGAACTATTTACAAACTGTGTTTGATATTGCGTTCAGATGGGGTGAAGTCACCCCAGGAAAAGCCAAATTTTGAAGATACACACAAATTTACGAATGTCAACATGTGCTACCTGCCATCACGGGGGATCAAGGTACGTGTTTTGGGGGTGCAACCCCTTCCTCACAGCTACTTTACTATTGAGGAAGGGGTTGCACCCCCAAAGCGCCTACATTGATCTCCCGTGATGGCAGATAGCACATGTTGACACACTGTGTGCATCTTCAAAATTTGGCTTTTCTCAAATTTGTCAAAAAATGTCAAAAATTTTTAGCACACAAAAAACCAAAGGAATTTGGAGGGGTTTTAAACTCTCCCTAAAACATCAATGATGTTCTTCATTTTTTGTTGAACATCATTGATGTTTTTCTGGATGTTTTCCAAGTCCCTATTACACCCCATGATCTCCCCGATCAGGATCTGTGCACTTTCCGAGATGAAAGGATCTGGATTCACAACATCACGATCACCTAAAAAGATAGAAACCAAAAAACACCATGTATTATAAATATGCTGGCATCCATCTCTTACCTGAGCCTGTGGTTGCAGACACTCACCTGTTGTGGTGCCAATTTCCACCACGTCTTCCTCCTCCTGCTCTGCTTGGCTTTGGTGGATTTCCCCTTCTTCCAAAGGTGGGGGGTCTCTGGTCTCCTCGGATGAGGGGTGTCCCCCGAGTCTTTTATCCCCTATGTAAAAAAAAATAGGTATACTTAGCACATAGATATTTGATGGCAGAACTATAAATATGAAACATTGCTTGGAAGTAGGGTACAATTATTTGTTTTGGCAGAGTTCCAAGAAGTGGCATTTTTCTTGTCCTTTGTCAAGCTTCAATACTTACCTGTTTTGTACAAGCTTCACAGATGGAGACACCCCTATAGTATACACTGGAGCACCTGTGTGGGACCCCTAATAAAAAGGGTGTTCTGGTGTCCCGCACTAGTGCTCCAGCATCCAGATGTGAAAACTGCTGAGTGTCCTCTCCTTACACAGAATCTAGTTTGCATTTCATTCTAGTAACAAACTCATCTAAAATGCCACCATTTTTTTATAACCAATTTTTATGCATTTTAAAAGCCACATTTTGAAGATGCACACAGTGTGTCAACATGTGCTATCTGCCATCAGGGGATATCAATGTAGGCGTTTGTGGCTTCAACCCAATCCTCACAACACAAGTAGGTGTGTGGAAGTGGTTGCACCCCCAAAACACATACATTGATCCCACATGATGGGAGATAGTGCATGTTGACATTAGGTATGGGATTAGGAGGAAAATCCCCAGTTTGAATCCCAATTTGTGTGCATCTTCTAAATTTGGCTTTTACAGGGGTGACATCACCCCATCTGATGAAGGCAATATCAACACATTTTGGACACTATAATGTCTGATATTGCCTTCAGTTTTTCAATGTTGAACTTTGTAAGTTCCTGAGTTGTGTATGTTATGTTTTGAAACATGCCTGTTTATGTACCCTAAAAAAAAATTCAAGGTAAAACTTTAAGAAACCCATATTTTTTTTTTTTAATTTACAACGCACATGTGCATGTGCACGGAGTAAAAGGTTTTATACTCAACAATGTGTAGCTTCTTCTTTCAATGATCAGTACCAGTTTTTGCATTAAGTTTGTGTTTACAGTGACAATGGGTGTTATTTAATAATGGAAACACCACTTGGCACTACAAGTGCACTAGGAGAACCTAGGAGACAGCAAAAAGAAACACAAGCAGTAAATGAAAAGCAAGATTTTGTCTGATAAAATTGAAAAAAAAATCCAAATTGGCTGGCAAAGCAATGGCCCCCCTACCTGTAAAATATTCTACATATTTTTCCCACACTTCGCGGGTGCTTTGGGGGGGCAAGCCAGCATGGCCCACTTCCAGGGCCATCAGTGTTTCATTTAGTCTGGCCTCAGGCTCAACTGAGGCAACATAACTTGGATTATTTCATTTTAAAAAGTTGTGCAGTATGCAGCAAGATAACACAATGTGGTTTAGTTTGTACTCTGCCATATTTATGGCAGTTAAAAATAGGCGGAACCGGCTGGCCATTATCCCAAACGCATTCTCCACGACTCTTCTGGCTCTGGCCAGCTGGTAATTAAAAACCCTCTTCTCCGGGGTGAGGGTCCTCTGGGGGAATGGCCTCATCACGTGAGCACCCAGACCGAATGCCTCATCTGCAACGAACACAAATGGCAGTCCCTCAACGTTCTCTTTCGCAGGTGGCAATCCCAAGCCACCACTCTGGAGACGTCGATAAAACTCGGTCCAGGCAAAGACTCCACCATCCGACATCCAGCCATTCCTCCCCACATCCACATACAGAAACTCATATGTCACCGACACCACCGCCATCAACACAATACTATGAAACCCCTTATAGTTATAATAGTATGACCCCGAATGGGGTGGTGGTACAATGCGGACGTGTTTCCCATCAATTTCCCCTCCACAGAAGTCCCAACGGTCGGCAAAGTGGGATGCCACAGTCTGCCATTTCTGTGGCGTTGAAGGAAACTGTGGAGTCAAACAAAAACATAAAAAATAGTCATTTTGCACATAAACATTGCAAGCAGATTAGACACAAACATTCTGGGCGGACACCAGTATAACATTTTTTTGAAGGAGTATGTCAGGTACTCACCAAGGCCGGAATGCTGAGAGCGGCTTCCCTAGCAACTAGGTGCGAGATACCCCTGAAGGTGGTATAGAGGGAATCAGGCACGGAGAGGCACGGGTTGCCAGCAGGTGTGCAGGTCACCAAGGTTTCACTAGACGTGTAGAACCCATGTAGCATGGACTGGTTGCTAAGCTGGAGAGAAGACTGGCAGAGACTCCAACACTTGACCTGGAACCAGGAACAGAGCTGAGGAGAAGCACAGGGTTAAGCAGAACAAGTCCGTTAAGCAGGCCGAGGGTCAAACACTGGGAGACGTGGTAGCAAGCACAGGTTGAGGCAAGGCAAGTCCGTTGAGCAGGCAGAGGGTCAAACACCAGGTAATCGTAGTACAGGTTAAAGCAAGACAAGTCCGTTTAGCAGGCCAAGGGTCAACACTGGAGAGAGGATCAGTAGAAGAGTCGTAATCAAGCCGGGGGTCAAACACTGGAGCGAAGATAAGCAGAGAAGTCCTTAATCAAGCCGAGGGTCAAACACTGGAGAGAGGATAAGCAAAGTAGTCAAACGGTCCGGGTCACAACAGGCAGGAACAGGTATGCAGAGGATAAACGGGAACACTGGAAGCTGAGAAGACAAACCAGCAATGAGCACAAGGCATAGCTGCCTTTATATAGGCCCGCCAAGGGGACGTCCCGCTGTACGTGCATGCGTTCGTGTACCCACGTGTGCTAACCCGTTCGGATCACGCGCTCGTACCCGCCGATCGTGTGCCCGTACGTGCTGAAGTGGGGCTCTACTGCGCAGGTGCACCGGGACGCGCCGATACTGACAGGCTCTGACTGTGTTAACCCTCTGACAGTGCCCCCTCCCAAGGGGAAGCCTCCGGATGCCCAATCTGGGCAAGATTCCTGGTTGTCTTCTGTGAAAATTACGTACTAAACGAGGGGCGTGTAAGTTGCTGGATGGTTCCCAGGAGTTATCTTCTGGAGGGTATCCTTTCCATTTAACAAGATATTGGATCTGTCCCCCCCTTTTTCTACAGTCCATTATTGCCTCCACTTCATATTCCATTTCACCTTCAATTTCAATTGGAGGAGGGGGTGGTTCCTGTCTTCCAGAAAAAGGGCTAGGGACCACTGGCTTCAATAAAGATGCATGGAATACCGGATGTATCTTGTATGTGACCGGAAGGGCTAATTCGAAAGCCACGGGGTTCACCACTTTCTTAATTTCAAAAGGGCCAATGAACCTTGGACCTAACTTGCGGGATGGACAGGGCAGTCTAAGGTTAATAGCAGATAGCCATACCTTGTCCCCAATCTTGAAATTTGGGTTTGGTCTTCTCCCTCTGTTATAGTACTTCTCGTAACTGTCTTGAGCCTTTTTCATGGTTTCCTGGATCTGTAAAAAATTGGTTTGGATAAAGTTAATCCGGTCTTGTACTGCAGGGGTTGACACTTCAGGAAAAGAATCTGGCAAGAAGGAGGGATGGAAGCCGTAATTAGCCCAAAAGGGTGTTTGGTTGATGGCGGAATGAGTGGAATTGTTGTAAGCAAATTCCACACACGGAAGAAGGGTGGACCAGTTATCTTCGGAACCAGAGCAGAAACAACGGAGATATTGTTCCAGAGTTTGATTTGTTCTTTCTGTTTGACCGTTGCTTTGTGGATGGTATGCTGAGGAGAGCGAGGTCTTTATTTCAAGGGATCTGCAGAGGTTCTTCCAAAATTTTGAGGTAAATTGGATACCTCTGTCTGATACGATGTTGTGGGGAACACCATGAAGCCTCACGATTTCTTTGATAAAAATGTTTGCTGTAGCCAGAGCAGAAGGGGTGCCCATCATGGGCAGGAAGTGTGCCATCTTAGAGAGGCGGTCAACCACTACTAAGATGGTAGTGAATTTTTCAGAGGGGGGAAGTTCTACAATGAAGTCCATAGAGACCTCCTTCCATGGACGTTCAGGGACAGGCAAAGGTCTCAGGAGCCCCCAAGCCTTAGTGTTCGACCCTTTGTTACGTTGACACGTAATACAGGATTGGACATAGTTTTTACAGTCCTGACTCCAACCCGGCCACCAGTAGGAGCGATGAACTAATTCTGAGGTTTTCCGGATTCCAAAGTGCCCTGCCAACTTATGATCATGGAAGTTCTGTAATAATTGCAGTCTTACTGGAGAAGGAACAAATATTTTATTTTGGGCCCACAGTAAGCCATCCCTCTTCCTTAATGAGGGTACTTCAGGTTCTGTGCATTGGCTGGATGCCTCTTTAATGGCAGTCTTGAGATCAGGCTGGATAAGAAGGAAGTTATGTGGGGACAAGATAGTTCCAGGCTCAGTTGCCTCATTGACTTCTGGAAACATTCGGGAGAGTGCATCCGCTTTTCCGTTCTTGGAACCCGGTCGGTAGGAGATGTGAAAATTAAATCTGGAGAAAAATAATGCCCATCGGGCTTGTCGAGGTCGGAGTCGCTTGGCCGTTCGGAGATATTCCAGATTCCGATGATCAGTAAAGATCATTATGGGTTGGGACGCACCCTCCAGCAAGTACCTCCACTCCTCCAAAGCAAATTTTATAGCTAGTAGTTCTCGGTCACCGACGTCATAGTTCCTTTCAGGTGGGCTTAATTTGTGAGAAGCAAAGGCAACTGGATGAAGAAGGGCCTTTGGACCGCTTCGTTGGGACAGGATTGCACCTGTCGCTGATTCGGAGGCATCTACTTCTAGTACATATGATAAGGCTGGATCTGGGTGTTGTAGAATAGGAGCCGATGTAAAAAGATCTTTCAATTTATTAAAGGCTTCCTGTGCTTCTTGGGGCCATTGAAACTTAGCTTGCTGGCGGGTGAGTCGAGTAATGGGAGAAATGATTGAAGAGAATCCTCTAATGAACCTGCGGTAAAAATTGGCAAAGCCAACAAACCGCTGGATTCCCTTTTTATCTGAAGGAGCTGGCCACTCCTGGATGGTTCTAACCTTTTGTGGGTCCATTGCAACCCCTTCTGTGGAGATGATGAACCCAAGGAACTGGATGGTGGTCTTTTCAAATTCACATTTCTCCCCTTTTAAGAATAGGCCATGTTTCCTGAGAACCGAGAGTACCTTCTTTACATGGGTGCGATGTACTTCTAGTGAGGTGGAGAAAATCAAAATATCATCAAGATATACAATCACAAAGTTATCAAGGTACTCACGGAAAATGTCATTGACTAGGTGTTGGAACGTGGCCGGGGCGTTGCAGAGTCCGAAAGGCATCACAAGATATTCAAAGTGCCCAAACCTGGATCTAAAGGCTGTTTTCCACTCATCCCCGGCACGTATCCGAACGAGATTGTATGCTCCCCGTAGGTCTAGTTTGGTAAACACTTGGGCAGTTCTGAAGCGCTGGAATAGTTCAGAGATGAGAGGCAACGGGTATCTATTTTTCACAGTGATCTTATTAAGTTCTCTATAGTCCACACAGGGCCTTAAAGATCCATCCTTCTTTTCTACAAAGAAGATACCCGCCCCAGCTGGAGAAGAGGAAGGGCGGATAAACTTCTTCTCCAGGTTTTCGTCAATATAGGAACGAAGCGCTTCTAACTCAGTCTCAGATAGTGGAAATATGCGACCAAAGGGAATCTCGGATCCAGGTAAAAGGTCAATGGGACAATCATAGGAGCGATGAGGTGGTAAGCTGTCGGCCTTTTTTTTATCAAAAATATCCAGAAATTCATGGTATACTGCAGGGACATGCTGAAGATTATCTGGTATTGACTGAAGGGTCAAACAAGAGGCCGGTGTGCTGGTGGTAGGCACGAAACAATGTTGAGAGCAGTACATAGATGAGAAGAGGATTTCTTTCTTGGACCAACTGATTTGAGGGTCATGAACTTGTAACCAGGGAAAACCCAGGATAACAGGGAACATAGGTGAACTGATGATGTTAAAGCAAAGGAATTCTTGGTGGCCAGAGTCTGTGGAGGTGAGAATAGGTTTGGTTTCTTGAGTAACAAGTCCCGAACATGGTAGGTATCCGTCGCCTAGATGTATCTGCAGAGGTTGCTTCTTATCTTGGAGGGGGATATGCAGGGTGTGAGCCAGAGATGCATCCAGGAAACAACTGCATGCTCCGGAGTCAATGATGGCCAGCAGCCGAGCCTCCTCTTCCGCCACCTGTAATGAGACCAGAAGGACAAAGTGAGATTGGGTAGAGCCGGTAACTTGAAAGTTCACAGTGTACTGTCCCTGGCACTTACTGGGTCTCACGGGACAGTTGCGTAAAAAATGACCGGCCTCCCCACAATAAAGGCAAAGGTTGGCTTGGCGCCGGCGGAGTCTTTCATCAGGGGTGAGTGGAGAACGTACCAATCCCAACTGCATAGGTTCGTGGTCCGAGGAAGAGGAAGGTACGGCAGAAGGTGCTGGAACAGGAGGAATGCGAGGTAACATCCAGGTGGGTCGTGAGGACAGGAAGCGTTCAGAGCGGCGTTCACACAGGCGTCTGTCAAGCTTAATTGCTAGTTGTATTAATTCTTCCAGGGAGGAAGGAGTATCCATCCGAGCTAATTCATCTTTTAAATTTTCTGATAGACCTTGGCGATACTGGTACTTTAAAGCGGCCTCATTCCAGTTGGTGTCCCCAGACCATTTCCGGAATTCAACGGTGTAGTCTTCCACTGGTCTTTTTCCCTGGGTCAGGGTGTGTAAGATGGATTCAGCTGTGGCAGTGCATTGTGGGTCATCATACAGCTGTGCCATAGCGTTGAAAAAGGTTTCTACCGTATCCAACAGGGGGCTTTTCTGTTCTAAAAGGTTATGGGCCCAAGCTTGGGGTTCTTCTGACAAAAGCGAAATGACAAACCCCACCTTTACAGCTTCAGAATGAAAAGTCCTGGGTTGAAGGGCCAAGTAAAGCTGACAAGCGTTTTGGAAGGCTCTGAATTTCTTTCGAATTCCGGAAAACCGTTCTGGAATGGGAACCCTAGGTTCAGGGATGGCCATCATGACTGGGTTGACTTGGTTTTGTGAAGAAGAAATCCCACTGGATGAAGCTGACGGTGCTTCCGGGGGAGCTGAGGAAGTTGTTAGGTGTTGAAGGCGACCCTCAATTTGGAAATATCCATCCTGCAGTCTCTGGACAGCCTGTGTAAGGGCTGTAACCTGCTGGCAGAGGGCCTCGAGGGGAGAGCCGGCTCTGTCGGCCTCTGACATGGCTGGTTTGTACTGTCAGGTACTCACCAAGGCCGGAATGCTGAGAGCGGCTTCCCTAGCAACTAGGTGCGAGATACCCCTGAAGGTGGTACAGAGGGAATCAGGCACGGAGAGGCACGGGTTGCCAGCAGGTGTGCAGGTCACCCAGGTTTCACTAGACGTGTAGAACCCGTGTAGCATGGACTGGTTGCTAAGCTGGAGAGAAGACTGGCAGAGACTCCAACACTTGACCTGGAACCAGGAACAGAGCTGAGGAGAAGCACAGGGTTAAGCAGAACAAGTCCGTTAAGCAGGCCGAGGGTCAAACACTGGGAGACGTGGTAGCAAGCACAGGTTGAGGCAAGGCAAGTCCGTTGAGCAGGCAGAGGGTCAAACACCAGGTAATCGTAGTACAGGTTAAAGCAAGACAAGTCCGTTTAGCAGGCCAAGGGTCAACACTGGAGAGAGGATCAGTAGAAGAGTCGTAATCAAGCCGGGGGTCAAACACTGGAGCGAAGATAAGCAGAGAAGTCCTTAATCAAGCCGAGGGTCAAACACTGGAGAGAGGATAAGCAAAGTAGTCAAACGGTCCGGGTCACAACAGGCAGGAACAGGTATGCAGAGGATAAACGGGAACACTGGAAGCTGAGAAGACAAACCAGCAATGAGCACAAGGCATAGCTGCCTTTATATAGGCCCGCCAAGGGGACTTCCCGCTGTATGTGCATGCGTTCGTGTACCCACGTGTGCTAACCCGTTCGGATCACGTGCTCGTACCCGCCGATCGTGTGCCCGTACGTGCTGAAGTGGGGCTCTACTGCGCAGGTGCACCGGGATGCACCAAAACTGACAGGCTCTGACTGTGTTAACCCTCTGACAGAGTATTTAAAGGCAAAAATATAAGGTTCATTTAGCAGATTCATCCCCCCCCCTCCTGATGGCCCATTGTAAAAAAATTAGGTGGGTGTGTTTTGGACAGGTAACCCTCTCCACTTCATTGAGAGCTGAATGCATAAATAATGTGTGTTACTTTGTTCAGCCCCTCCTTACTTACACTATTGGCAGCCCACTGGACAGGTAAGAAGTGTCATAATACAAAAATATGAATACACACTGTACAAATTGAAGTACATTTTTACATTCTGCAATTAACTAGCAAGATAATAGGAGAACCAAACTTTAAACAGTACCATTTGAAAGTATTCAGGCAGGCCCTTGCACTACATGCTTTGGTGCATTCATCCATAAATATGAACACAAAAGAGGTAGGCATAGTGTGTATGGGTTTGGCAAAATCATCAGATAGAGGATTGGTATGGGTTGATTTAGCGGCTGGGGGGAGGGTTACAAATGGTTTTGGGACCCCAAAAAAAAGCCTCTGGCACCCTGCCTGAATTTAGGCACACAAATAACATTGGACACATTTTAGGGGGTGTTTAGGGTAAAGTACTACTATGGAGCTGACAAAATACATTGTTAAGTGACTATTCTAGGTTGATATGGGCCCAGGATAGCATGCTGGGGAGGATAGTGAAGGAAAATATGCATGAAGGACAAAAAAGGACATTTAAAAACTGCCAGGATGCATGGGCACAAAGGGGACATTCACAGCATATTACAATCATGGTAATTAGGGAATGATGAAAGAAATACAATACTTTAGCAAACATTAAATACATAGAATATGAAGTTAATAGAGAAAACTTACCCTAATATAGTCCTTCTGCAGGACCTGAATGATGGCAGAACAGGTCTCTGGAATAATGATCCCCAGAGCCTGGGGGGAGATGCCTGTCAAGAACTTGAGGTCCTGCAGACTTCTCCCAGTCGCAAAGTACCGCAACATGGCGACTAGCCTTTGTTCGGGAGTGATGGCTTGCCACATGCAGGTGTCCTGCCTGCTAATATAAGTGGACAGCAAAGCCAACAAATGGTGAAAAATGGGGTCCGTCATCCGGAGATAATTCCTGAAATCATCAGGGTTATTCTCCTGGATCTCCCGCAACAAAGGCATGTGAGAGAATTGGTCATGCTGGAGCAACCAATTCTTGGTCCATGAACTCCTCCCCACCCTGTTCATGGACTAGGCTTGGGTCAAAGTAAGATCCCCAACACCAAGCCCCCACACAGCACAAACTCTACGATAAGGACGTACCCGCAACATGACTTCAAAGCGGTCGGCTGGTCAGAACGAACTAAACAGAAAGCACTGAAAAACAGCAAGGCCTGAAAGAACAAGCTGAAAATCAGAAATGAGCAGACAAGAACGCACTGAAAATCAAATACCATACTATAAATAGCATGCACTGACAAACAAATGCAAACTGACTACACGCACTGAAGAACAGATACAAACCCACAAGCACAAACTGAAGAGCAGCAACGATCTGAAAAGCACGAGGCTGAAAGGCGCAAATCATCTCTCACCAAACTTCTACTAACACGAGATAAACACGAGATTAGCAGAAGGGGCCCAAAGGGTGGTGCACTTGGTATTGAACTTCCCTTTTACAGTCCCATCGTATGTGTTGTACGTCACTGCGTTCTTGGCGGTCGGAATTTGGTGTGACCGTGTGTATGCAAGACAAGCTTGAGCGGAATGCCGTCAGTAAAACCATCCAAGGCTTTTCCAACGAGAATTCTGATCGTGTGTACACGGCATAAGAGTGCACTTTATTTGGCTCCATGCATCTTCCCATCAACTCTGACCAGTTTCCCTGTCTCTGCTGAAGAAAAGCATCCCCACAATCTGATGCTGCCACCACAATGTTTCATGGTGGGAATGGTGTGTTCATGGTGATGTGCAGTGTTAGTTTTTCACCACACATAGCATTTTTCTTTTAGGCCAAAAAGTTAAATTTTGGTCTCAACTGACTCACCTTCATCCACATGTTTGCTGTGTCCCCCACATGGCTTTTCGCAAACTGTAAACATGACTTCTTATGGCTGTCTTTCAACAATGACTTTCTTCTTGTCACTCTTCTGTAAAGACCAGATTTGTGGAGTGCACGACTAATGCCCCGTACACGCGATCAGACATTCCGACAACAAAATCCATGGATTTTTTGTGACGGATGTTGGCTCAAACTTGTCTTGCATACACACGGTCACATAAATCTTGTCGGAAATTCCGAAAAGTCAAGAACGAGGTGACGTACAACACGTACGATGAGCCGAGAAAAATTAAGTTCAATAGCCAGTGCGGCTCTTCTGCTTGATTCTGAGCATGCGTAAAACTTTGAGCGTTGGAATTGTGTACACACGATCGGAATTTACGACAGCGGATTTTGTTGTTAGAAAATTTGAGACCCAGATCTCAAATTTTGTGTGACGGAAATTCCGATGGAAAATGTCAGATGGAGCCTACACACGGTCAGAATTTCAGACAACAAGCTCCCATCAAACATTTTCCATCGGAAAATCTGACCGTGTGTACGGGGCATAATAGTTGCCCTGTGGACAGATTCTCCCACCTGAGCTGTGGATCTCTGAAGCTCCTCCAGAGTTACCATGGGCCTCCTGGCTGCTTCTCTGATTAATGCTCTCCTTGCCCAGCCTGTCAGTTTAGGTGGATGGCCATGTCTGGGTAAGTTTGTAGTTGTGCCATACTCTTTCCATTTTTGGATGATGGATTGAACAGTGCTCCATGAGATGTTCAAAGCTTGAGATTTTTTTTTGTAACCTAACAATGCTTTAAACTTCTCCACGACTTTATCCCTGAGCTGTCTGGTGTGTTTATTGGCCTTCGTGATGCTGTTTGTTCACTAAGGTTCTCTAACAAACCTCTGAGGGCTTTACAGAACAACTACGTATATACTGAGATTAAATTACACACAGGTGGATTCTATTTTCTAATTAGGTGACTTATGAAGGCAATTGGTTCCACTAGATTTTAGTTAGGGAATTTTTTTATTGTAAAGGGGGCTGAATATAAATGCACACCACTTCACACTTTCACATATGTATTTGTAAAAAAAAATTGAAAACCATTTATCATTTTCCTTCCACTTCACAATTATGTGCCATTTTGTGTTGGTCTATCACATACAATCCCTATAAAATACATTTATGTCATGACAAAATATGGAAGATTTCAAGGGGTATGAATACTTTTTCAGGGCACTGTACAGCCAGAGCTACCATGGAAAGGTTTAGATTGAAATATATTAATGTGTTTGAATGGCCCAGTCAAAGTCCATACCTAAATCCAATTGAAAATCTGTGGCAAGACTTGAAAATTGCTGTTCACAGACACCCTCCGTCCAATCTGACAGAGCTTGACCTATTTTGCAAAGAAGAATGGGCAAAAATCTCACTCTCTAGATGTGCAAAGCTGATAGAGACATACACAAAAAGACTTACAGCTGTAATTGCAGTGAAAGGTGGTTGACTCAGGAGGGCTGAATATAAATGCACTCCGCAGATTTCACTTATTTATTTGTAAAAAAATGTTGAAAACCATTTATCATTTTCTTCCACTTCACAATTACTGTATGTTCCACTTTGTGTTGGTCTATCACATAAAATCCCAATAAAATAAATTTACGTATTTGGTTGTAACTTGACAAAATGTAGAAAATTTAAGGGAGTATGAATACTTTTTCAAGGCACTGTATATCTTAAAAATGTTTTTCTTAATAATCAGAAAACGTTATTTAAATTAAAAAAATAAAAAATAAAAATGAAAATAAAATTAAAAAAGAGAGGAGAGGGGAACTCACTTACTATATACCATCACACCTACTACCCATAAACCCAAATATAGCCCTTATCCATCAAGTAGAGGCAGGAAGAGAAAGGAAAACAAAATAATAATCAAAAAATGGTTTTATTCCTGAGTGTGTTAGATGGACAACCATTATCACTCAGCTCTTTGTATGAGGATTTTTCATAATTTTTGTGTGTATTATACATGCTTTTTCACATAAGTAGAAGTGTATTATGTTGGATCCTAGGATATGGTTTTAGAATGATGATAGCGCTGTACTATATAAGGGAACCTTTGACTTCATATTTTGTTTTAAAATCAACAACAAATTACTTTGTAAAAGACTAAACAAACCGCCGGTGACTCTCCATGCAGCGCTTTCATTTTTCACCTGTCTGGTTCATAATCTTTCCACTCTGTAACATTTGCTCTCTACCTCTCCTTCTCACAGTTGTATCCTCTCTCCTTGAACTCTCTTTCCTTCATCCCTCCACCCCACAGCTTATATATACCACCCTCACTCCTATCCTCTCCTTGATACTGCATTTATCAACTCCTGCTAATTAAACCAACACGCTAACAAAACCTCCAGGGTACTGGGCCATGTTCTTTTATATAAATTACACTACCATATTACCTCCTTCACCCATCTGCTTCTCTTACCTTTTGGAGATATGTCGCCTAATCTGGGGGGCCTCGCTAATTTAAAATATATGTAAACCCTCACCTTTTAAAATAACCCATCCAGTTTAAAATAGAAATAAAAAGGCAAAACATGTCTATAGACATAAAAAAAAACTATAAATACCCTTTTTCCCCTTTTTTTAAGTGATCACATTCCCTCTGTTCTCAGCTGCATAATAGTTGGGGTAGGAGAAACAGCAGTATGCTGATCTTCCCAGTAAATGGCTGTGCAGGGGGGGAGGGGTTTCAGGACAATTCTGATAATTGGAGGAGAGCACGCTCTGTTCCCAGCACAGCTAGAGAACTTACAACACTGTGCTCTTCTGCCTAGTGTGGTCAGTTTTTGACAGGAAAGCAGAGGGACTGGCAGGAACCAGGTATTTCACACAAAGAAATTACTAGACCTACTGATTACTAACAATACAGACCTGATCACAGATGTGGAAATACAGGGCAATTTAGGAAACAGCGATCATAGGTCAATTTGTTTCAGTATAAATCACTCAAATAGTAAACATAAGGGGAATACAAAGACACTGAATTTCAAAAGAGCCAAATTCCCTGAACTACGCTCCTTGCTAGAAGATATTAAATGGGATAAAATCTTAGGAACAAAGAACAAGGAGGAAAAATGGATATGCTTTAAGAGCATAATAAATAGGGATGTTAGCCAGGGCACTCCAATGGGAAATAAATTTAAAAGAGCTAATAAAAGTCCTGGGTGGCCTAACTCCAATGTAAAAATGCATATAAAAGCAAAGGAGAAGGCCTTCAAAAAATACAAGGCTGTGGGGTCATCATCAGCATTCCAACTTTACAAAGTATGCAATAAAAAATGTAAGGGTGTAATCAGGGCGGCTAAGATAGAACACGAAAGGCACATAGCAGAGGAGAGTAAAAAAAAATCCCAAGAAATTATTTAAGTATATAAATAGTAAAAGAGGGAGGTCAGATCATATTGGCCCCTCAAAGAATGATGAAGAGAATCTGGTTACAAAGGATGAAGAGATGGCGAAGGTATTGAATTTATTTTTCTCCTCAGTCTTCATGAGGGAAAAGGGGGGCTTCAGTAACCAAAACTTTATCCTCATGATACGTCACAGGAAGTACCCTCATGACTAACAGAGGATATAATTAGTAATAGACTTGAAAAACGTAACATTAATAAGTCACCGGGACCAGATGGCTTGCACCCGAGGGTCCTTAAGGAACTCAGTCAAGTAATTGCCAGACCATTGTTCCTAATTTTTACGAACAGTCTACTGACTGGAATGGTACTAGCTGATTGGAGAAAAGCCAATGTAGCAATAATATTTAATAAAGGAACTACAGACCAGTTAGCTTAACGTCAATAGTTTGTAAGCTCTTGGAGGGGATGATAAGGGATTATATACAAGATTTTAGTAATGAAAATGGTATCATTAGCAGAAATCAGCATGGATTCATGAAGAATCGTTCTTGTCAAACCAATCTATTAACCAATCTATAAGGAGGTGAGCTGCCATCTAGATAAAGGAAGGCCCGTAGATGTGGTGTATCTGGATTTTGCAAAGGCATTTGATACAGTTCCCCATAAACGTTTACTGTACAAACTAAGTTCTGTCAGAATGGACCAAAGGGTGAGTACATGGATTGAAAACTAGCTACAGGGGCCAGTTCAGAAGGAAGTGATAAATGGGGAGTACTCAGAATGGTCTGCTGTGGAAAGTGGGGTCCCCCAACTACATGGCAAATGAGGTTTAATTAAATTTAAAATGATTCATATGGGTGGCAAAAATATGAATGCAATCTACTCATTAGGGGGAGAACCTCTGGGGCAATCAAGGATAGAAAAGGACCTGGGGGTCCTAGTAGATTACAGCCTCAGCAATGGCATGCAATGCCAGGCTGCTGAAAGCAAAGCCAACGGAATATGTATTAAAAATGGGATTAACTCCAGAGATAAAAAAAAAGATAATTCTCCCACTCTACAAGACTCTGGTCCGGCCGCACCTGGAGTATGCCATCCAGTTCTGGGCACCAGTCCTCAGAAAGGATGTGCTGTAACTGGAGAGAGTCCAGAGAAGGGCAACAAAGCTAAATAATGGACTGGAGGATCTTAGTTATGAGGAAAGATTACGAGCCCTGAACTTATTCTCTCTGGAGAGGAGATGCTTGAGAGGGGATATGATTTCATTGTACACATACTGTACTGGTGACCCCACAATAGGGATAACATTTTTCTGCGAAAGGGAAATTAACCACTTCAGCCCCGGAAGGATTTACCCCCTTCCTGACCAGAGCACTTTTTACAATTCGGCACTGCGTCGCTTTAACTGCCAATTGCGCGGTCATGCAATGCTGTACCCAAACGAAATTTGCGTCCTTTTCTTCCCACAAATAGAGCTTTCTTTTGATGGTATTTGATCACCTCTGCCGTTTTTATTTTTTGCGCTATAAACGGAAAAAGACCGAAAATTTGGAAAAAAAATGATATTTTCTACTTTTTGTTATAAAAAAAATCCAATAAACTAAATTTTAGTCATACATTTAGGCCAAAATGTATTCGGCCACATGTCTTTGGTAAAAAAATGTCAATAAGCGTATATTTATTGGTTTGCGCAAAAGTTATAGCGTCTACAAACTAGGGTACATTTTCAGTAATTTACACAGCTTTTAGTTTATGACTGCCTATGTCATTTCTTGAGGTGCTAAAATGGCAGGGCAGTGCAAAACCCCCACAAATGACCCCATTTTGGAAAGTAGACACCCCAAGGAAATTGCTGAGAGGCATGTTGAACCCATTGAATATTTATTTTTTTGTCCCAAGTGATTGAATAATGACAAAAAAAAAAAAATTTACAAAAAGTTGTCACTAAATGATATACTGCTCACACAGGCCATGGGCCTATGTGGAATTGCACCCCAAAATACAGTCAGCTGCTTCTCCTGAGTATGGGGATACCACATGTGTGGGACTTTTTGAGAGCCTAGCCGCGTTACGGGGCCCCGAAAACCAAGCACCGCCTTCAGGATTTCTAAGGGCATAAATTTTTGATTTCACGCCTCACTACCTATCACAGTTTTGAAGGCCATAAAATGCCAAGATGGCACAAACCCCCCCCAAATGACCCCATTTTGGAAAGTAGACACCCCAAGCTATTTGCTGAGAGGCATGGTGAGTATTTTGCAGCTCTCATTTGTTTTTGAAAATGAAGAAAGACCAGAAAAAAAATTTTTTTTTTCTTTTTTCAATTTTCAAAACTTTGTGACAAAAAGTGAGGTCTGCAAAATACTCACTATACATCTCAGCAAATAGCTTGGGGTGTCTACTTTCCAAAATGGGGTCATTTGGGGGGGGGGGGTTTGTGCCACCTGGGCATTCCATGGCCTCCGAAACTGTGATAGGCAGTGAAGAGTGAAATCAAAAATTTACGCCCTTAGAAAGCCTGAAGGCGGTGCTTGGTTTTCGGGGTCCCGTGCGCGGCTAGGCTCCCAAAAAGTCCCACACATGTGGTATTCCCGTACTCAGGAGAAGCAGCAGAATGTATTTTGGGGTGCAATTCCACATATCCCCATGGCATGTTTGAGCAATATATCATTTAGTGACAAAATTGTGCAAAAAAAAAAAAATTTGTCTCTTTCCCGCAACTTGTGTCACAATATAAAATATTCCATGGACTCGACATGCCTCTCAGCAAATAGCTTGGGGTGTCTACTTTCCAAAATGGGGTCATTTGGGGGGGGTTGAACTGTCCTGGCATTTTATGCACAACATTTAGAAGCTTATGTCACACATCACCCACTCTTCTAACCACTTGAAGACAAAACCCTTTCTGACACTTTTTGATTACGTGAAAAAATTATTTTTTTTTGCAAGAAAATTACTTTGAACCCCTCAAACATTATATATTTTTTTAAAGCAAATGCCCTACAGATTAAAATAGTGGGTGTTTCATTTTTTTTTTTCACACGGTATTTGCGCAGCGATTTTTCAAACGCATTTTTTGTGGTAAAAACACACTTTTTTAAATTTTAATGCACTAGAACACACTATATTGCCCAAATGTTTGATGGAATAAAAAAGATGATCTTAAGCCGAGTACATGGATACCAAACATGACATGCTTTAAAATTGCGCACAAACGTGCAGTGGCAACAAAATTAATACATTTTTAAAAGCCTTTAAAAGCCTTTACAGGTTACCACTTTAGATTTACAGAGGAGGTCTACTGCTAAAAATACTGCCCTCGATCTGACCTTCGCGGTGATACCTCACATGCATGGTGCAATTGCTGTTTACATTTGACGCCAGACCGACGCTTGTGTTCGCCTTAGCGCGAGAGCAGGGGGGACAGGGGTGCTTTTTTTTTTTTTTTTTCTTTATTATTTTTTTGCTTTTTTATCTTATTTTTAAACTGTTCCTTTCATTTTTTTTTAAATCATTTTTATTGTTATCTCAGGGAATGTAAATATCCCCTATGATAGCAATAGGTAGTGACAGGTACTCTTTTTTGAAAAAATTGGGGTCTATTAGACCCTAGATTTCTCCTCTGCCCTCAAAGCATCTGACCACACCAAGATCGGTGTGATAAAATGCTTTCCCAATTTCCCGATGGCGCTGTTTACATCCGGCGAAATCTAAGTCATAAAATGCTCGTAGCTTCCAGTTTCTTGGGCCATAGAGATGTTTGGAGCCACTCTGGTCTCTGATCAGCTCTATGGTCAGCTGGCTGAATCACCGGCTGCTTTCTCAGGTTCCCTGTTGAGACAGGAGAGCCAGAGAAAAACACGGAAGACGGTGGGGGGGGGGCATTCCCTCCCACTGCTTGTAAAAGCAGTCTAGAGGCTAATTAGCCGCTAGGATTGCTTTTACATGAAAGCCGACCGCTGGCTGAAAAGAATGATACCAAGATAATACCTAAACCTGCAGGCATCATTCTGGTATAACCACTCAAAGTCGTGAATGGCGTACCTGAAGACAAAAAAATGGTTAACAATAAAGCACAGTAAACGGTAAAGTATAAAAAATTGCATATCTGAAAAGCAAACATGATAAAACATAATAACAATAAAACATTGCAGAATAGAATACAGTAAAAAAGAGCAGAACAATAGAGAGAGAATAGAGAGAGAGAAAACAATAAAACAACTATTTTTTTTTATTTTTGTTTGTGTTTTTTTTGCAAACTTATAACTTTTATAACGGTAACCGGTTCCAGGTTCGGGTCTCTCAAAATGCGATGGCATCTTGGGAGACCCTGTGAAAGTGTGCCTAGTCTGTGGAATGCTGTACCCTACGCTAATACTCAACTAGTGAATGGTAGCGTTCAAAACATTCACCAATGCAAAGACCAGGACTGTCAGGACAGGAGGGACAATAATAGCGGGTGTCACGCCTATATCCGCGCTTGCTGCAGACACGACATCTATTTTGGGGGGGTTTGTTGGGTAGGGGTACTCGGGAGGACATAAAAATGCCTCTCATGCAGCCGACTGCATTTGGTTGGGGATGTGAATGGGGGAAGTACGGGCGCTGCAGAAGTGGTGGGTTCCCAATTAGGAAAGCAGCAGGAAGGGCATTATGGGCACGACGGGCCTGTGTTTGTCTTTTTGGTGGCAGCGGGACACTACTTGTGCTTGCCACCTCACCAGCTTGAACTGCACTTATGGGACTCGCCACGTCACCAAGTGTTACTGCAGTGCTGGTTTGAATATGACCGGGGTGTACTAGGCTGCTGGTGCTTGCCAGTTCACCAAAACGCTACCAAAAAAACTGTTAGCGATCGCAGGGATCAGGCCTGACTCTGCGAACGCTGCAGTTATGCGTTTAGTGTTTTGTAAGTGACAGTGATCGATCGATACTGCACTTGGGTGGGCTGGGCTGGGCCGGGCGGAGGGGCAAAACGCAGGTGCTAGCAGGTATCTGTGCTGATCCCGCTAACACTGCTTTTTTGGGAACCCTAAACTGCTGGGGACGCTAGTATAGATCTGATCGGATCAGATATTGATCTGTTCAGATACTATACCACTAAGGGAGGTGTACGGTGCGTGCGTGGGGGTTAGCAGTACTGGCGCTAACCTGACGCTGCCTGGGGCTGGTGCTTGCCAGTTCACCAAAACGCTACCAAAAAAACTGTTAGCGATCGCAGGGATCAGGCCTGACTCTGCGAACGCTGCAGTTATGCGTTTAGTGTTTTGTAAGTGTCAGTGATCGATCGATACTGCACTTGGGTGGGCTGGGCTAGGCTGGGCGGAGGGGCAAAACGCAGGTGCTAACAGGTATCTGGGCTGATCCCGCTAACACTGCGTTTTTGGGAACCCTAAACTGCTTGGGACGCTAGTATAGATCTGATCGGATCAGATATTGATGCGATCAGATACTATGCCACTAAGGGAGGCGTATGCTGCGTGCGTGGGTGTTAGCGGTACTGGCGCTAATCTGACGCTGCCTGGGGCGACGCATATCACCGCCGGGCGATTAGGGGGCTAAACCTTTATTCGGTAATAAACGGCGGGTGCCCTGACACTATAAAAAATAAACGAACTAACCAGCGTCACCCGTAACGGTTATACGGTGATCACTGGTGAAAGGGTTAACTAGGGGGCAATCAAGGGGTTAAAACATTTATTAGGTAGTGTATGGGGGTCCCTGAAGCTATAAAACGCTGATGGCGAACTTAAATATTTACGTCCCTAACTAGCGGAACCAGTGACACTAATACAGCGATCAGAAAAATGATCGCTTAGCGACACTGGTGAGGGGGGGTGATCAAGGGGTTAAAACTTTATTAGGGGGGGTTAGGGGGGTACCCTAGACCTACAGGGGGGTAATACTAACTGTCCTACCACTGCTAACTGTCACAAACTGACACTATGCAGTAATCAGAAAAAAAAAAAAAAAAACCTGCTTGGTGTCAGTTTGTGACAGGGGGGGGGTGATTGGGGGGGGATCGGGGGGCGATCGGGGGGGGATCGGGGTGTTTAGTGTGCCTGGCATGTTCTACTGTGTATGTTTGTGTTGTGCACTTACTTACATGTCATCTCTCCTCGGCCCGGAACGAAAACTCCCGAGCCGAGGAGAGATGACATCACATCCTCTGCCTCTGTGTACTATACAGAGGCAGGGGATGTTTCTCATTGGCTGGGAGCGATCGCGAGGGGGGGGCCACGATCGGATGGCCTCCCCCTCGTCTCCCAACTCTCCCAGCCAAATGCCGACCGCAGCTGGCACCGGGGGGGGGTCCGATCGGACCCCCCGCCCGCGGGAAGGCAATCACGTTCCAGGTACGTGATTTTGCCTGCCCGTGCCGCTCTGCTCACGTATATAGGCGTGAGGCGGTCGGCAAGTGGTTAAAAAGACGCGCGGCTATTCATTAAAATTAGAAGAGAAGCGGTTTAATCTTAAACTGCATAGAGGGTTCTTTACTGTGACACTGTTTTTGTGAAATGGTAGGGGTACAATGTACCTGTTACCAATTCACAGGGGGAGCGGGATCTGGGGGTCCCCTTGTTAAAGGGGGCTTCCAGCTTCCAATAAGCCCCCCGCCCACAGACCCCCACAACCACCGCGCAATGGTTGTGGGGATGAGGCCCTTGTCCCCATCAACATGGGGACAAGATGCTTTGGGGGCCACTCCATGTTGAGGGCATGTGGCCTGGTATGGTTCAGGAGGGGGGATGCTCTCTTGTCCCCTTCTTTTCCTGTGACCTGCCAGGTTGCGTGCTTGGATAAGGGTCTTGTATGGACTTTGGGGGGCCCCTATGCCATTTTTTTATTTTGGCGCAGGGTTCTCCTTAAAATCCATACCAGACCTGAAGGGCCTGGTATGGATTTTGGGGGGACCCCCAGGCATTTTTTTTTTTAATCTTTGGTTCGGGGGGGAACCCATGCCGTTTTTTTCAATGAGTTTTATCTATATTGCCGAGACCTGACAATTCATTACAACCGCGATCAGTTTAAATTTTTTTTTCCTTTAGAAATGTCATTTTGCTGTGGTACTGCTCTAAACAAGGGAAAACTGCGCCACTTTACAGGCATATTAAAGACACCCCCCCAAGCACGATATTTAAAGGAATATTTCATTTTTATTGTTTCACTTTAAGCATTATTAAAATCACTGCTCCCGAAAAACGTCTGTTTTTAAAACTTTTTTTTTGCATTGATACATGTCCCCTGGGTCAGGACCCGGGTCCTCAAACACTTTTTTTGACAATAACTTGCATATAAGCCTTTAACCACTTCAGCCCCGGAAGGATTTACCTCCTTCCTGACCAGAGCACTTTTTACAATTTGGCACTGCGTCGTTTTAACTGCTAATTGCGCAGTCATGCAATGCTGTACCCAAACAAAATTTGCGTCATTTTCTTCCTACAAATAGAGCTTTCTTTTGATGGTATTTAATCACCTCTGCCGTTTTTATTTTTTGCGCTATAAACGGAAAAAGACTGAAAATTTTGAAAAAAAATGATATTTTCTACTTTGTTATAAAAAAAATCCAGTAAACTCAATTTTAGTCATACATTTAGGCCAAAATGTATTCGGCCACATGTCTTTGGTAAAAAAATGTCTATAAGCGTATATTTATTGGTTTGCGCAAAAGTTATAGTGTCTACAAACTAGGATACATTTTCTGGAATTTACACAGCTTTTAGTTTATGACTGCCTATGTCATTTCTTGAGGTGCTAAAACGGCAGGGCAGTACAAAACCCCCCAAATGACCCCATTTTGGAAAGTAGACACCCCAAGGAAATTGCTGAGAGGCATGTTGAGCCCATTGAATATTATTTTTTTTGTCCCAAGTGATTGAATAATGACAAAAAAAAAAATTACAAAAAGTTGTTACTAAATGATATATTGCTCACACAGGCCATGAGCATATGTGGAATTGCACCCCAAAATACATTTAGCTGCTTCTCCTGAGTATGGGGATACCACATGTGTGGGACTTTTTGGCAGCCTAGCCGCGTACGGGGCCCCGAAAACCAAGCACCGCCTTCAGGATTTCTAAGGGTGTAAATTTTTGATTTCACTCCTCACTACCTATCACAGTTTTGAAGCCCATAAAATGCCGAGAAGGCACAACCCCCCCCCCCAATGACCCCATTTTGGAAAGTAGACACCCCAAGCTATTTGCTGAGAGGCATGTTGAGTCCATGGAATATTTTATATTTTGATACAAGTTGCAGGAAAATTACAAACTTTTTTTTTTTTTTGCACAAAGTTGTTACTAAATGATATATTGCTCACACAGGCCATGGGCATATGTGGAATTGCACCCCAAAATACATTCTGCTGATTCTCCTGAGTACGGGGATACCACATGTGTGGGACTTTTTGGAAGCGTAGCCGCATACGGGGCCCCGAAAACCAAGCACCGCCTTCAGGATTTCTAAGGGCGTAAAGTTTTGATTTCACTCCTCACTACCTATCACAGTTTTGAAGGCCATAAAATGCCAAGATGGCACAATCCCCCCCCCAAACGACCCCATTTTGGAAAGTAGACATCCCAAGCTATTTGCTGAGAGGCATGTTGAGTTCATTGAAATTTTTTATATTTTGACACAAGTTGCGGGAAAGTGACAATTTTTTTTTTTGCACAAAGTTGACACTAAATGATATATTGCTCAAACATGCCATAGGCATATGTGGTATTACACCCCAAAATACATTCTGCTGCTTCTCCTGAGTATGGGGATACCACATGTGTGGGACTTTTTGGGAGCCTAGCTGCATACGGGGCCCCGAAAACCAATCACCGCCTTCAGAATTTCTAAGGGCGTAAATTTTAGATTCAATCCTTACTACCTATCACAGTTTCGAAGGCCATAAAATGCCAAGATAGCACAAAACCCCCACAAATGACCCCATTTTGAAAAGTAAACACCCAAAGCTATTTGCTGAGAGGCATGGTGAGTATTTTGTAGCTCTCATTTGTTTTTGAAAATGAAAAAAGACAAGAAAAATGTTTTTTTTTTCTTTTTTCAATTTTCAAAACTTTGTGACAAAAAGCGAGGTCTGCAAAATACTCACTATACCTCTCAGCAAATAGCCTGGGGTGTTTACTTTCCAAAATAGGGTCATTTGGGGGGGGGGGGTTTGTGCCACCTGGGCATTCCATGGCCTCCGAAACTGTGATAGGCAGTGAAGAGTGAAATCAAAAATTTACGCCCTTTAGAAAGCCTGAAGGCGGTGCTTGGTTTTCGGGGTCCCGTACGCGGCTAGGCTCCCAAAAAGTCTCACACATGTGGTATCCCCGTACTCAGGAGAAGCAACAGAATGTATTTTGGGGTGTAATTTCATTATTCCCATGGCATGTTTGAGCAATATATCATTTAGTGACAACTAAATGATATATTTAAAAATATATATATATATCTAAAAAAATTGTCTTTTTCCCGCAACTTGTGTCACAATATAAAATATTCCATGGACTCTACATGCCTCTCAGCAAATAGCTTGGGGTGTCTACTTTGCAAAATGGGGTCATTTGGGGGGGTTTTGAACTGTCCTGGCATTTTATGCACAACATTTAGAAGCTTATGTCACACATCACCCACTCTTCTAACCACTTGAAGACAAAGCCCTTTCTGACACTTTTTGTTTACAAGAAAAAAAAAAAAATTTGTGCAAGAAAATTACTTTGAACCCCCAAACATTATATATTTTTTTAAAGCAAATGCCCTACAGATTAAAATGGTGGGTGTTTCTTTTTTTTTTCACACAGTATTTGCGCAGCGATTTTCAAGCGCATTTTTTTGGGAAAAAACA
Organism: Lithobates septentrionalis; assembly: GCA_037952835.1. Taxonomy (NCBI): domain Eukaryota; kingdom Metazoa; phylum Chordata; class Amphibia; order Anura; family Ranidae; genus Lithobates; species Lithobates septentrionalis. The sequence goes on from JBBDGP010001449.1 coordinate 48,275, forward strand.
CACTTTTTTAAATTTTAATGCACTAAAACACACTATATTGCCCAAATGTTTGATGACATAAAAAATATGATCTTAGGCCGAGTACATGGATACCAAACATGACATGCTTTAAAATTGCGCACAAACGTGCAGTGGCGACAAACTAAATACATTTTTAAAAGCCTTTAAAAGCCTTTACAGGTTACCACTTTAGATTTACAGAGGAGGTCTACTGCTAAAATTACTGCCCTCAATCTGACCTTCGCGGTGATACCTCACATGCATGGTGCAATTGCTATTTACATTTGACGCCAGACCGACGCTTGCATTCGCCTTTGCGCGAGAGCAGGGGGGGACATGGGTGCTTTTTTTTGCTTTTTTTTTTTTTGCTTTTTTATCTTATTTTTAAACTGTTCCTTTCATTTTTTTTTTAAATCATTTTTATTGTTATCTCAGGGAATGTAAACATCCCCTATGATAGCAATAGGTAGTGACAGGTACTCTTTTTTGAAAAAACTGGGGTCTATTAGACCCTAGATCTCTCCTCTGCCCTCAAAGCATCTGACCACACCAAGATCGGTGTGATAAAATGCTTTCCCAATTTCCCAATGGCGCTGTTTACATCCGGCGAAATCTAAGTCATGAAATGCTCGTAGATTCCGGTTTCTTAGGCCATAGAGATGTTTGGAGCCACTCTTGTCTCTGATCAGCTCTATGGTCAGCTGGCTGAATCACCGGCTGCATTCTCAGGTTCCCTGTTGGGACAGGAGAGCCAGAGATAAACATGGAAGACGGTGGGGGGATTCCCTCCCACTGTCTAATTAGCCGCTAGGATTGCTTTTACATGAAAGCCGACCGCTGGCTGAAAAGAATGATACCAAGATGATACCTAAACCTGCAGGCATCATTCTGGTATAACCACTCAAAGTCCAGTAACATACCAGTACGTTGCTGGTCCTAGTTGGGCATATATTGTAAACTTTTTTTTCATGCAGCCTGTGGGCTGAATGAAAAAAAGAGATTGATCGGTGGGTATGCCCACCATTAGAATACCTCCCTTCATCCACCCACTTCTAATGATGGGCATACATGCACCGTATATATATGCCGAAGCATGGGGGCATCCTCCCGCAAAAGTTAGGAGCAAATCGCTCCTCCGCCCTCTGCTGCCTCCACGCTTTGGCATATATGCTGAAGTATGTAACTGTGGTGGTGAAATCACCTCTGACAGCGCTGGAGTCACGGCTTTATGTATCGTGGGAGCAAACGCTGTTGCTGTCAAGATAAATAAATCCGCGCTGCAACTGAATGGCGTACCTGCTAAGCAAATGATGGTTAACAATAAAATAAAGTAACATTACAGTATAACAGTAAGACTTACCATACCTGCAAAGCAAATACAAAAAAAACATAGTAAAAAATAAAACATTTAACGCAACCTGAGCCTAAAATATATATATGCCGAAGCATGGGGGCATCCTCCCACAAAGGCAGGAGCAAATCGCTCCTCCACCTACTGCTGCCCCCACGCTGCGGCATATATGCTGAAGTATGTAACTGTAGCGGTGAAATCACCTCCGACAGCGCTGGAGTCACGGCTTTATGTATCGTGGGAGCAAACGCTGTTGCTGTCAAGATAAATAAATCCACTCTGCAGCTGAATGGCGTACCTGAAAACAAAAAAATGTTTACCAGCAAAACACAGTAAACAGTAAAGTATAAAAAAATTGCATATCTGAAAAGCAAACATGGTAAAACATAATAACAATAAAACATTGCAGAATAGAATACAGTAAAAAAGAGCAGAACAATAGAGAGAGAACAATAAAACGACAACTATTTTTGTTTTTTTTATTTTATTTTTTTTGTGTTTTTATTTTTTTTATTTTTTTATTTTTTTTTTACACTTTTTTTAGTAACTTTAACTTTTGTAACTGGTACCAGGTTTGGGTCTCTCAAAATGTGATGGCATCTTGGGAGGCCCTGTGAAAGTGTGTCTGTGCAATGCTGTACCCTACGCTAAAACTCAACTAGTGTATGGTAGCGTTCAAAACATTCACCGATGCATAGACCAGGATTGTCAGGACAGGAGGGACAATAATATCGGGTGTCACGCCTATATCCGTGCTTGCTGCAGACACGACATCTTCTTTGGGGGGCTCGTTGGGTAGGGGTACTCGGGAGGACATAAGGAAAATGCCTCTCATGCAGCCGGCTTACTGCATTTGGTTGGGGAAGGTGAGGTGGAGCACCGTCTGGATACAGAAGGGCTCTGACAATCTCTTCCTGGAATTTAAGGAAGGATCCAGTTCGTCCTGAAGCTCTGTATAGCACATGAGCGTTCAGCAAAGCCAATTGAAATAAATAAACAGACACTTTTTTGTACCAGCGTCTGGCCTTACGGGCAACTAGGTACGGCCCCGACAACTGGTTGTTGAGGTCCACCCCTCCCATATTTTGGTTATATTCGTGGACACAGAGGGGTTTCTCCACAACACCAGTCGCCGTAGTAATTTGGACCGTCGTGTCTGCATGAAGGTAGGTAAGAACGAAAACATTCTTATTATCTCTCCACTTCATAGCGAGCAAATTATTACACTGCAAGCAGGCTCTCTCCCACAGCCTAAGACGGGAATCTACAAGCCGCTGGGGAAAGCCCCGGCGATTAGGTTGCACGGTGCCACATGCTCCAATCTGTTGATCAAAAAGGTGACTAAAAAGTGGCATGCTCGTGTAATAATTGTCCACGTACAAGTGGTACCCCTTTCCGAATAAGGGTGACACCAAGTCCCACACTATCTTGCCAGCGCTTCCTATGTATTCAGGGCAGTTTGTCGGCTCTACGTGACTATCTTTGCCCTCGTAAACCATAAAACTACATGTATAGCCTGTGGCCCTGTCACAGAGCTTATACATCTTGAGCCTGTATCTGGCACGCTTGCTGGGAAGGTACTGTTTGAATGACAAGCGGCCAGAAAATTTAATCAGGGACTCATCAACGCAGACAACTTGATGGGGAGTAAACAAGTCTGCAAAACGCTGGTTGAAGTGGTTTACGAGGGGCCGAATTTTGTAGAGCCGATCGTATTCAGGGTCTCCACGAGGACGACAGAGTTCATTGTTGTTGAAGTGCATGAACCGCAAAATCTGCCCGTATCGTGCCCTGGTCATGGAGGCAGAGAACAAGGGCATATGGTGAATTGGGTCAGTGGACCAATATGACCGCAACTCACTCTTTTTGGTTATGTCCATGTTGAGGGAAAGGCCCAGAAAGATCTTAAATTCGGAGACTGTAATTGGTCTCCAATCTCTGGCAAGGGAGGACTGGGGAATAGTGGCGATGTGTTGACCAGCGTATAAATTGCTTTGGTCCACAATAGATCTATAGAGATCTTCGGTGAAAAACAGCGAAAAAAAATCCAGTGGCGTAAAATCAACTGTTTCCACCTGAATTCTGGGTTGGCCAGTGAATGGGGGAAGTATGGGTGCTGCAGAAGTGGTGGGTTCCCAATTCGAATTGGCGAATGCAGTAGGAAGAGTACTATGGGCACGACGGGCCTGTGTTCATCTTCTTGGTGGCAGCAGGACACTACTAGTGCTTGCCACCTCGCCAGCTTGAACTGCACTTATGGGACTCGCCACGTCACTACGTGATACTGCAGTGCTGGATGTACGACCAGGGTGTACTAGGCCGCTGGTGCTTGCCAGTTCACCAGAAGGAATAGCGGCGCTAGTACTGCTCTGCTCCATACGTGGGACCTGCGGTTCTTGCACATCAAGGACAGAAGAAGTTTGGTGTCTGGTACGCCTGACCTTGGCAGGGACCACAACTCCGTCGTCAGAGCTATCTGTCATGGAGCCGCTGTCCTCTACAGGATCGTATTCTGAGCCTGAATCTGACAGATGAGTGACTTCCTCTTCACTATCTGTCATGCTCAGAAACGTGTAGGCCTCTTCACTAGTGTACCTTCGATTTGCCATTTTGGGCTCTAAATTTAGGGGTACACTAGTGAGACTCACAGGCAAAAAAGCTCCTGACTGTTAGCGACTGATTCAAAACGCTACCAAAAAACTGTTAGCGATCGCAGGGATCAGGTCTGACTCTGCGAACGCTGCAGTTATGTGTGCTTAGTGTTTTGTAAGTGTCAGTGATCGATCAATACTGCACTTGGGTGGGCTGGGCTGGGCTGGGCTGGGCCGAGGGGCAAAACGCAGGTGCTAGCAGGTATCTGGGCTGATCCCGCTAACACTGTGTTTATGGGAACCCTAAACTGTTAGGGACGCTAGTATAGATCTGATCGGATCAGATATTGATCCGTTCAGATACTATAGCACTAAGGGAGGTGTATGCTGCGTGCATGGGTGTTAGCGGTACTGGCGCTAACCTGACGCTGCCTGGGGCGATGCAGACCTTATCTGACCCTAAAAACGTAACTTATATCACTGCCGGGCAATTAGGGGGTTAAACCTTTATAAGGTAATAAACGGCGGGTGCCCTAAAACTATAATAAACTATAAAAAACAAACTAACTAACCAGCGTCACCCATAACAGTTATACGGTGATCACTGGTGAAAGGGTTAACTAGGGGGCAATCAGGGGTTAAAACCTTTAGTAGGTAGTATATGGGGGTCCCTGTCGCTATAAAACGCTGATGGCGAACCTATATACTTACCTCCCTAACTAGCGTCACCTGTGTCACTAATACAGCGATCAGAAAAACGATCGCTTAGTGACACTGGCGACGTGGGGTGATCAAGGGGTTAACCTTTATTAGGGGGGTTAGGGGGGTACCCTAGACCTAAAGGGGGGTACCGCAGACCTAAAGGGGGCTAACCCTAACTGCCCTAACACTTATAACTGTCACAAACTGACACCAATGCAAAAAAAAAACCTGCTATTGGTGTCACTGTGACAGGTTGTACAGGGGGGTGATCGGGGAGTGACTGGGGGGTGAAAAGTGTGCCTGCGTGTTCTACTGTAGGTGTAATGTTGTGCAAACTCACATTGATGTCTTCTCTCCTCGGCGCCGGAACGAAAAGACCGGCTCGAGGAGAGATGACATCACTTCCTCTGCCTCTGTTTACATTACAGAGGCAGAGGAAGGATTTCATTCGCCGGGAGCAATCGCGAGGGGGTGGCCACGAATGGATGGTCTCCCCCTCACCTCTGATCACCCGGGAACAAATGCTGGCTGCCTCTTGCACCAGGGGGGGTCCGATCAGACCCCCCGCCCACGGGAGGCAGATCACGTACAGGTACGTGATTCTTCCTGCCCGTGCCATTCTGCCGACGTATATCGTCGTGAGGCGGTCGGCAAGTGGTTAAAATGAGCACTTTTGATTTTTCATGTTCATGTCACATAGACTTTAACGATGTTCGTGTGTTCGTCCGTATTTTTTGCCTGTTCGCAAGTTCTGGTGCGAACCGAACCGGGGGTGTTCCGCTTATCCATAGTAATTATAGTAATTTTTCATACAAGTACATGGTACAGCAGGGACATATCAGGAATATTAAATGTTGGGTTTACATATTCTTTAACTATGACCAACACATCCATCACCTCGCATCATTTGGCAGCAGATGATCATCCCAGAACCATCCTCCCATTTCCATGTGCCCTTGGGAAGGCCCGCTCAATCTGTAACAAACTCAACTCTGTCCATTACATTTTTATCACTAACTCCTACTTGATGTTACTGAAAATCAAGCTTCAATAATTTGATTCTGCCTCTCCTGATGCCTTCTCTCGTGGTGGCCTTCTCTGGACTCACTATCCCTGCCCCATTGATAAAAGAGATGGGGGAATTTGAATCCTTCTATCTTCATAAATCACCCTTCAGGTTCTTCACTCAAACAATTGCTAAACAAAGTAAAAACTTTCCTAAGCGCTTAACCCAACTGTAAAAGCTCCAAACAGGTAGGGAGTGTGGAAAGGAAAAAAAACTGTAAAAGGGCAGACACCCAAGAGCTCTTGGCCTGTGTGGTGGGTGATATGTACAAGCATATAATAAGTGCAAACAATATTGATAATATATATAATAGCAAGTGTCTGAAGACCCTAATGACCACGGGTAGTTGAATGCTAAATAAAGGCATCTGACATCTTGCTACTTTGAAAATTCCATGCTGCCAGGAAACCAGAGGGTGGAGCACTGAATACACGCAACGATAAAACAAAGAGAAACCAGTGCAAAGGATTTAAGTGTGGTAAAAACAATTGATATTTATTGAAAATTGAATAAAAGGCAGATGCACTCTCAAAAGGACAGTTGCAGGGGTTGCGGTTATAATGTGACAGTGTGCTCCTGTACCTCCTGGACTGCTGGTGTCATCCAGCCGATCTGATGGTGAATCGCCCAGCTGGGCTGCAGAGTGAGCTGCTCTTCTCTTCTGCTACAAGCCGCTGAGAAGCTGGTTCTGGTGCTGACACTAGTAAAGCTTGCCCTCTGGGATGTCATCTTCTGATGGCTTCTGATTACAGAACATTTTTCAGGGGGATTCCCCTTTCCTCGAACTACTGTTGGCTTCTGTCAATGACTACCAGCAAGGGAGAAGTGCATCTCACCCTACAGCATGGCCGGGAGGAATCTTTTCCCTTATGGTTACATATATAGAGGGGGCCTGTCTGTTCCTGTCCTAAATTTCAGAGTTGTACCCTAGTGGGCACCCTGGACAGGTTTATATTTAGACCTCTTGCAGTCAACACTTGTGGTATGCCTCATTGTGAGACTCCAGGGAGGGTGGGCAGCTGCTATTCTAGTGTCCCCATATCCACCATTTTGCTCTGCATGCGACCCAATATTAACTTATCCCCTGCACCAGTTAGCGAGTGGACAATGCTATGTGAAATATATGTATTTATGAGGTTTTTTACTAGATTTTCATTATACGCCTTTTGTCTGTTTAGAAATCATGTTTGAGATCTTGAAGAAGCTCTGTGGCGCGAAACATGTAAAGTGCTATTTAGCTATGCCAATACACATTTATATTTTTTACGAGCTCTTTTCTTATTATTTTTAGTTTTTTTAACCTTGGTCATGAGCCACATAGGTTTTATTTTTAGCTTATTAAACTTATTGCCCATGGGAATATATTTTGCAGTGTGTTCACATACAGTATTTTTGACTCCCAGTCTTGGAAAGCAGCCCTCATCCCTGGAAAAATTGCTCCGTATCTTTTTCCAAGGCCAGGGCAATCACAAACTTGTGCACATCATCATGAGGGATTTCTGTATCCCCACTTATGCTTGTTACATAATCACCTGAGTCTCTACCACTTGCATCGCTGTTTTATGCATCTGAGCCTGCACTATTTGGACCAGTATATTTGGCGTCTCACTCTCTGTTTCTTTGGGCATCCCTAAACTGTTCAATGCTGAACACACAGAGGCACCATTGCATATCCCATAGCCTGGGATCACCAGCCAACGATTTGTAAACAATTTTCATTGTACTCTGAAAAACCAGCAAATAAAACAGCTTTGCACAACAGTTCATAATTCTTATATATTAGGGTTGCCTTTTGCTTTTTAGCATTGCAAAGCAAAGGCTGCAGGAGCTCAGAAAAACAATGTCTCAGTTGCCAGACAGTCCGCAACAGTGAAGTATTCCAGGACCCATCCCTGGCATCCTGTACAAACTCAAAAAGATTGGCACCAGGGGCTTCACATCAAAATATATATCTATTTCAATGCCATCTTTAACAGATTCAGAGTATTTTTTTTTAAATGTCTCACTCTATGTTGTGCTACATTTTGGGTCCTACGTGATTCAATCCAGATTTCCCATGTTTGAAAAAAATATTTTTAGGGTTATTGACCCAAATGGTCCTATTGCTTAATAAGAAAAAAATTGATAGGCACATTTAACCACTTCAATACCAGGCACTTTTGTATATATTTTGAATTTTTTTGGATTCTGTTTTTTTTTTTTCTTTATTAACCACTTCAGTACCAGGCACTTATACACCTTCCTGCTCAGACCAATTTTCAGCTTTCAGTGCTGTCGCATTTTGAATGACAATAGCGCGGTCATGCTACACTGTACCCAAACAAATTATTTATCATTTTGTTCCCACAATTAGAGCTTTCTTTTGGTGATATTTGATCACTGCTGGGGTTTTTATTTTTTGCGCAACAAAGAAAAAAAGACCAAATATTTAGAAAAAAAAAAGTTTTTCTTTGTTTCTGTTATAAAATTTTGTAAATAAGTAAGTTTTCTCCTTCACTGATGGGCACTGATGAGGCTGCACTGATGGACACTGATGAGGTGGCACTGATGGACACTGATGAGGTGGCACCAATGAGGTGGCACTGATGAGGTGGCACTGATGGGCACTGATGGGCACTGATAGGTGGTACTGATGGGAACTGATAGGTGGCACTGATGGGCACTCATAGGTGGCACTGACAGGCACTGATAGGTGGCACTGGTATGCATCACTAATGGGCACTCATAGGCGGCACTGATGGGCACTGAAAGGCTGCACTGATGGGTACTTATGGGTTGCACTGATAGTTGGCACAGATCGGCACTGATGGGCACTGATAGGGGGGCACTGATGGGCATGGATGGGCACTGATAGGTGGCACTGATGGACACTGATGGGTGGCACTGCTGGGCATCACTGATGAGGAGACATCTGGCAGGCATTTGTAGTTGGCACTGACTGGCACCATTTCAGGGCACTGATTGGCATCCTTTAAGGCACTGTGTGGCATCTCTGGTGGCCATGGGGGGCATACCAGTTCATCCATGTGTGTTGGCCATCCCTGGTGGTCCTGGCAGCATTCCTGGTGGTCCAGTGTGGGCATCTGCAGGGGGGCTGCACTGATAAACAATCAGCACAGACACCCCCTGTCAGGAGAGCCGCCGATTGGCTCTCCTCTACTCGCGTCTGTCAGACACGAGTGAGGAAAAGCCAATAAACAGCTCTTCCTGTTTACACTGTGATCAGCCATGATTGGACACGGCTGATCATGTGGTAAAAAGCCTCCATCAGAGGCTCTTTACCGAGATCTGTGTAGCGGTGTGTCAGACTGACACCACCGGTTGCCGCAGACGTATGCAGGCTGTTACCCTCAAAGACGTTATATGACATCCAATCAGGATAACTGAACCACTGCCTGGCTGTCATTTTGCTATAGGCTGCTAGGGAAGTGGTTAAACATTTAAAAATTGATGGTATACAAAATATAAATCTAATGCCCCATACACACGGTCATATTTTCCGACGGAAAATGTGTGATAGGACCTTGTTGTCGGAAATTCCGACCGTGTGTAGGCTCCATCATACATTTTCTATTGGATTTTCCGACACACAAAGTTTGAGAGCAGGCTATAAAATTTTCCGACAACAAAATCCGTTGTCGGAATTTCCAATCGTGTGTACACAAATCTGACACACAAAGTGCCACGCATGCTCAGAATAAATAAAGAGACGAAAGCTATTGGCTACTGCCCCGTTTATAGTCCCGACATACGTGTTTTACGTTACCGTATTCAGAACGATTGGATTTTCCGACAACTTTGTGTGACCGTGTGTATGCAAGACAAGTTTGAGCCAACATCCATCAGAAAAAATCCTAGGATTTTGTTGTCAGAATGTCCGATCAATGTCCGACCGTGTGTACGGGGCATAACGGTATCAAACCAAATCATTTGGTGTGAATATTCCCCTTCACAGTTGCAAGAGGGGAACAATATTTGTTTTGAAAAGTTAAAGGGTCTTTACTGTTTCTTTTTTACAATAGCCTTCATGTGGACCCAACTCAAAAAAGTAAAAATTTGTTATCTTATAGGGAACTTTTAAAGGTATTAGGTGTGCTTAAGCAGAAGCCTAAAATCCACATTTTGATCATCTAAGGCATTGTGCAACTAACTGCTATTCTCACGAGATTTGGAGTAGAAATTGGTAATGTCACTATTGTGCTGCACAATGTTTTCTTTGCTGGCAAGAAAATAGTACTTGAATTGGATGTAAACCCGATTCATGAAATTTGAGCTGGGCACATACAGTGCCTTGCAAAAGTATTCGGCCCCCTTGAACATTTCAACCTTTTGCCACATTTCAGGCTTCAAACATAAAGATATAAAATTTTTATTTTTTGTGAAGAATCACCAACAAGTCGGACACAATTGTGAAGTGGAACGAAATCTATTGGATATTTTAAACTTTTTTAGCAAATAAAAAACTGAAAAGTGGTGCGTGCAAAATTATTCGGCCCCTTTACTTTCAGTGCAGAAAACTCACTCCAGAAGTTCAGCGAGGATCTCTGAATGATTCAATGTTGTCCTAAATGACTGATGGTGATAAATAGAATCCACCTGTGTGTAATCAAGTCTCTGTATAAATTTACCTGCTCTGTGATAGTCTCAGGGTTCTGTTGAAAGCGCACAGAGCATCATGAAGACCAAGGAACACACCAGGCAGGTCCATAATACTGTTGTGGAGAATTTTAAAGTCAGATTTGGATACAAAAAGATTTCCCAAGCTTTAAACATCCCAAGGAGCACTGTGCAAGCGATCATTTTGAAATGGAAGGAGTATCAGACCACTGCAAATCTACCAAGACCTGGCTGTCCCTCTAAACTTTCAGCTCAGACAAGGAGAAGACTGATCAGAGATGCAGCCAAGAGGCCCATGATCACTCTGGATGAACTGCAGAGAACTACAGCTGAGGTGGGAGAGTCTGTCCATAGGACAACAATCAGTCGTACACTGCACAAATCTGGCCTTTATGGAAGAGTGGCAAGAAGAAAGCCATTTCTCAAAGATATCCATAAAAAGTCTCGTCTAAAGTTTGCCACAAGCCACCTGGGAGACACACCAAACATGTGGAAGAAGGTGCTCTGGTCCGATGAAACCAAAATCGAACTTTTTGGCCACAATGCAAAACGATATGTTTGGCGTAAAAGCAACACAGCTCATCACACTCAACACACCATCCCCACTGTCAAACATGGTGGTGGCAGCATCATGGTTTGGGCCTGCTTTTCTTCAGCAGGGACAGGGAAGATGGTTAAAATTGACGGGAAGATGGATGCAGCCAAATACAGGACCATTCTGGATGAAAACCTGTTGGAGTCTGCAAAAGAACTGAAACTGGGACGAAGATTTATCTTCCAACAAGACAATGATCCCAAACATACAGCAAAATCTACAAAGGAATGGTTCACAAATAAACGTATCCAGGTGTTAGAATGGCCAAGTCAAAGTCCAGACCTGAATCCAATCGAGAATCTGTGGAAAGAGCTGAAAACTGCTGTTCACAAACGCTCTCCATCCAACCTCACTGAGCTCGAGCTGTTTTACAAGGAAGAATGGGCAAGAATTTCAGTCTCTCGATGTGCAAAACTGATAGAGACATACCCCAAGCGACTTGCAGCTGTAATCGCAGCAAAAGGTGGCTCTACAAAGTATTAACGCAAGGGGGCCGAATAATTTTGCACGCCCCACTTTTCATTTTTTTATTAGTTAAAAAAGTTTCAACAATCCAATAGATTTCGTTCCACTTCACAATTGTGTCCGACTTGTTGGTGATTCTTCACAAAAAATAAAAATTTTATATCTTTATGTTTGAAGTCTGAAATGTGGCAAAAGGTTGAAAAGTTCAAGGGGGCCGAATACTTTCGCAAGGCACTGTATATCTGCAGTGTTTTCTCTCTCTCTTCAAAGCACTAAGTCCCGTGGCTTTCTCTTGCTCCGTTCTTCTGTTATCAGCATGATAACTTCTGACAAGTTCTCTGACAGGAGATAAAACCCGCCTAAAATTTGTGTCATGGGAGGCTGCTATAAAAATATTGGCAGACAGCTTGACTTGTCAGAGCACAACTCTGCACATTCCTTTCTTCCTTTGCCTATGTGGAGAAGGGGTGTGAGCCTTTCCTCCAATCAGCTGTCTTGGCTGTATCATCTGAGGCTGTTCACTTCACTGGGTATATGTGAGGGTTTACATCCACTTTAAGGACCTGTAGTGCATGCCTCTCTCTGTTTTTATTTAATTTATTCTATTTAATTGTGGTTCTTCTCATGCTAGTCATCAGTCGATAGGGAGGGAGGGGGAACCAAAATAAAAGGAAGTAAGCCCTGAACCTCTATCAAGATGGGTACGTCCATACAGAGAAACAGTTTAAAAACAAAGCATGATACAGTAAGTAATAAGAAAAGTATCAGCTGCAGGGAGACCACAGACAATACTGATTATCAAATGTTTGCCCTCTACGTGCCTTTTTAAGCACAGCTTTAACAGGTTAGGTCATTTTTAAAATTCAAGGCCACTGCAGTCTTAGCATTCCAGAGCAAAAAGAGTCATGCATTTCCAAAGTATCCTGGGACCACCTTGGATGCCACTAAAAATTCTTAAATCAAGACAAGGAAAACAAAAGTCTGAGCTGTATTGCCCAGTTTACTGACTGCAAATCATAATTATATATTTATTAAATAGTGTCCATATTTCTGGGATAAAGTATGCAATAACATGTATAAAAATTTTTTTTTTTATTGTACTTTTCAATGTTATTCCACTAAGAAGAATTTGGCTTCACACACTTATGCCAAATGGATACCTTGAGTTATGATAAATTATTTAAGCAATGTGAAGTACCAAACCTTTCAAAGGGCTTATGAAATTTTCATTCTAAATTCTTTGCCACTATGTAGCATGCATTTTTCATGAGTTTTCTACACTAATACAAAGTTCTGGTCACTTTAATCAATATAGGTCTATAAATATGTTGTCCTATGAACGTTTCTTGAATAATTCATGGTTCACTTCATGTTATTTTTCTTTTTTACAGCACACATCAAAATTATTTTATTAACAAAAATGAGCATTGGGTGAATGGCAGACCTAGATGAAAGGAAAACAAAAACAATAAAAATGTGCTAAAATATGTGAAATACATATATTGCAATAAAATACTTAAAATATATTGATTACTTTTTCAGCTGTTGTATTTTTCTTTTTCAAAAACTCAGCTCAATTTATATGCTATCCCAGTAAAATAAATATAATGATACATAGATCCCCAGTTAATTATTATGGCTCAGTTATTACCATACCCCTTTTGCACATTAGAAGTTTTCTAGTATATTCAAAGAAAAGACTCATGCTTATATTCATATTCAGAAAAGTCCCATATTACCTGTAAATGGGCCTTAGAGGATGCCATGCTATTCCTGCTTAGATGTAGGTAAAAATGCTCACATGCTTAAAAGGAGACCAATTCCCAGAAGAGATGCTTCTAGCCAACATGTCTTTAATTCCAAAACCAAATAAAGGCCATTCATTACCCCAAAACTGCAGACCAATCTCATTTATTAACAATGACCTCAAGATTTTTAGCAGACTAATAGCCAATAGATTAGCATCAAATCCCTTCCATGATATCCCCATATCAATCAGGATTTATCCCAGGCAGACAAATTACAGACAACATTAGACTAGTAACGAATATAATTCAAGACGCCAATATCAAATCGCACCCTGTACTTCTCTTAAGCCTAGATATTAATAGGGCATTCAATAGTGTAACATGGAGATACCTAGATATAGTGCTGCAAAAATATGGATTTAATGGAGCATTCATCCATGCCTTTCATGCACTCTATCACAACACTGTCACCAGGATAAAATTACCAGGTTGTAACTCAGACTTTTTTAAGATAGGTAAAGGCACCAGACAGGGTTGCCCCCTTTCACCTTTATTATTCGCCCTTGCAATTGAACCTCTAGCCACTGCAATATTACAACACCCAGACATAAAAGGCTATACATCAAATAATAACACATATGAACTCAGTATGTACGCAGATGACATGATATTGTTCCTCTGACAACCTAACATAATGTTACCAAACCTACTACAAACTTTAAAAATTTTCTCCCCCCTTTCAGGGCTATCGGTAAATGTATCAAAATCATTAGGTATGCCTATAAACATTCCCACTTCTCAACTAGATAACATTCTATATGCATTTAACTTCACATGTATAACAGAGTCCCTCCCATACTTAGGTATACATCTCACCCCAGACATCAATAATCTAGCCAACAAAAACTTTCTACCCATGTTACAAAAATTAAGAATGATGATGAAATTATGGAAATGCTTTAATATTTCATTTTTAGGTAGAATAACAGCCACAAAAATGACTTTTCTACCAAAGTTACTATATTTATTTTGTGCGCTTCCTACCAGATTGAATAAAATAATGATCACTAAATTCCAATCAGATGTTAACAAATTCATATGGTCAGACTCTCACCCAAGGATCTCCAAAACAGTATTATGCAAGTCACAGAAAAGTGGAGGACTGGGTCTTCCAAATTTTTGGCTATATTATCTAGCAGCTAGATGGTCCCAAACAGTCCAATGGCACATCCAATACCCTAATCTCTTAATAAGTGAGTCGCAAACTCCTACTAACTTTGGAAATTACATTATAAAAAATGTAATATGATGTCAACCTTGCCCCCATACTCTTCTTTTATAGGTGATCCCAAATTCATATCAACCCACCAAGATTCAGAAAAATTCATATGGTGGATCAACAACAATTTAACCACCCTCAAAACCCTCATAGAAGACACTACATTTACTTCATTTGCAGCACTGAAAGAAAAATACAAGATCCCTAATAGCGGATTTAGAAGATTCCTCCAAATAAGACATTTTTATAACACTCACTTTCAAGTAACAGACATAATATCACCTACATTCTACGAAAAAAATATGTTTTAATTCTCCAAGAGCTGCAGGTTTCATATCAGAAATATACTCAAATCTGATCAACACAAACAGTTTGGATAAACATCCCTATATGCTTAAATGGGAACAAGAATGTGACATCACCCTATCCACAGAAAATTGGTCTGACTGTATCAACAATCTACTTAAATGCACAAGATCAATCACAATTAGAGAGACAGCAATTAAGCTGTTCACAAGATGGTATGATACACCAGCAAAACTCCACTCCATTTTTCCCTCAGTACCTCATACATGTTTCAGAGGATGCATCACCACAGGATCATTCTCCCACATTTTTGGGATTGTGACAAGGTTTCTCAGATATGGAAACTACTTGAGGGTTTTGCATCCACAATTTCTGAAAAAAAAATATTAGTCTCACTCTCTCCAACTGTCTCTTATTTACCCCTATTATAGGTCTAAATACTTATCACATGAGATGGGATATGTGTTTCCAGTCACTGGCTTATCGCATACGACTGGAAATCATCCACACTACCTTTATCCCAACTAAAAACAAGAATCAATAATATCCTCCTTATGGAAAAAAATATTTCATACCCTAAACAATGCAAAACAGATATTTGACAAAAAATGGAACCCTTGGTTTACTCATGCAAAACATTTTATAAACTCTGAATAAATAATTTTGAGTACCAATAGCTCATTCAAGAATACTTGAATTATATGAAACAGGAAATGATCAACCATTATAGATATCAACATGATTTACTGTAAGGATGATTCTTTACTCTGTATTTCTCTCAATTTATGATAACCCATTTTGTACCACTATTTGTACCTAATAAAAAAGTTTGTAAACAAAAAAAATGCTCACATGCAAAACTCTTATTCCCCGTACACATGGTCGGATTTTCCGATGGAAAATGTCCGATCGGAGCGTGTTGTCGGAAATTCCGACCGTGTGTGGGCTCCATCAGAAATTTTCCATCGGATTTTCCGACACACAAAGTTTGAGAGCAGGAGATAAAATTTTCCGACAACAAAATCCGATCGCGTCAATTCCGAACGTGTGTGGCTTGTTCCGACGCACAAAGTGCCACGCATGCTCAGAAGAAATTCCGGCACGGAACAGCTCGTTCTGGTAAACTTAGCGTTCGCAATGGATACAGCACTTTCGTCACGCTGCAATGTCAAAAATGGTTTAATACAGCGCACTCTCTTCTTCTTTATAATGTGAGAAGAATGAAGTAGTTTTGCTCACACACACTTCCCACAAACTTTTTTTTTTGTTTTTTTATTGGGATTCCCTGAATATATTGTTATTTGTCACATCTGACATAATGTTTTTTTTTTTGTTTGTTTGTTTTTTGGGATTTTAAGCCTTTTTTGTTTTAGATTTAATGTTTGCATTTTTTCCAAGGCTGATCTTTGTTCAATGTTATTTTTGTTTTTACTCCAGAATATTTTTGTGTGTGTTTTGTGTGTCAAGTTACCACAACACCATTGATATCTTTTATTATTTAATCTCAAGGAGATTGTTTGTTGTTGGTGTCCCTTGTTAATTTCACATTGTATTTTTGAAATGTACCTGAATCCTCACAAACAAACTGTCCTTTTTGAAGTAAAACACATAGGAGAGTATAATTCAAAACAAAATTCCTTTATTAAGGGCTCAGAACCAAACAAAGAGGGAGGCAACATTGGACCAACAGGAGAAATTAGCGAAGCCTGGGACCCCCACGGCAGACATCAATTCTTGAACATCAAAATTGGTGGCCTGAGGAGTCCATATGTAAGGGAGGGCAGTCTGGTCCAGAATTCGCAGAGATCCGGAAACCAGCAGATGACATGTGTGTCCCCAGGCTGTGGTACCACAAGAGGCTGCATCTTTTGGTCGACCAGACTGGATCCAGGGTCCTCACTTTCTGGTATTCCTTCCACGCTTCCTTCCCGGCTGTGGCTGTGCTGTTGGAGATGTGGCAGGAGGAGGAGGAGGACTGGGAGGATCTGCAGGAGGAGGAGGAGGACCTGCAGGAGGAGGACCTGCAGGAGGAGGAGGAGGACCATCGCAAAGGTGTGTCTGAGCTGTAATTTGGCCCCTCATACCTTTATTAAGAGCCTCCAATATGAGCAACTCACACATGACTTGTTGTCCCTCCTCCATCCTCTGCATTTTATAGGCAATGGTGGCAGCAATGTCCTCCTCCACGGTCTGTGGTGCTCCCAGGACCTCTGTAGCCCTCCAAAAGAGTCCTCTGCCAGCCTCCTCTAGGGCACTCCTCCTCCTGCCACTTTCTCTTTCCAGGGGGAGTGGAGGGACCTGCAGATCAGCCAGCCACCTCGGCCCAGCCACCTCCTGGCTGAGACTTTCCTGTGTATGAAAAAGGGACATGGTTTTAGTTTTTGCTTCATCAATCACAATCCTAAATTAGTACTCCCAACTAACATCTAGTTAATATCATTGATTGGACAAGCAGAAATATTTAGAGGAATGCTATACCTGGCTCAATCTGGGCTCCTCCACATGTTGCCTGGAAGGCCCAGGTTGGGCGTCAGAAGCCTCAGCCGGGGGGAAGGAAGCGTGGAAGGAAGACTGGAGAGGGATGGCCTGGGTTCAGTCTGGCCTGCCAGAAAATGCAGCCTGTCATAGTACCACATCCTGGGGACATAGATGTCATCTGCTGCTCAGGATCTCTGTGAATCCAGGACTTTCTTGCGCTCCCTTAGATATGTGCTCCTCAGGCCACCAACTAAGATCTTCAAATAGGTGATGTCTGCCGTGGGGATCACCTGCTTCACAATTTCACACAATTGCTCCAGTGCTGCCTTCCTCTTTGCTTGGTTCTTGTAATGTGGGTGGTTAATCTCCCACAGACATGGCAGCTCCCTTAACATATCATTGAATAGTGACATGAAGTCATTGTCTTTCACTAGCATATCCATGTTCACTGCAAGACACAACACAAGACAAAGCCTAATGTCAGACAAAACTCTCCTAATCTTGTTACAATATAGGCCTCAATGTAGAAGCAGTATAGGCACAAGTTTGTCTCTTACCTTCGTTCTTACGATCGGCGCGTCCAATGCTCCTTCCTCCGCTCACAGATCGTACGTAATACGCACGTGTGTTACGCTTTATATACACTGCACATGCGTGTAACTCCGCCTCTAATGTTCTTTCTATTCTATTCCCCGCCCCTTTTCATTCGGCGCAGTGGGGGAAGAGCACATGGCGGAGTCACAGCAGGTGCGTGATAATTACAGAAACGAGGAGGAGGAAAGCCCGGATCCGGACACGTCCCGATCCAGAAGGAGACAATTTAAGGCCACAAATATGTCCTTTGGGGAGATGTTGGAGATGGTCGACATCCTGAAGAAGGCCGACTATAACGGAAAGTATGGGCCTTACCCCAACCCCAATATCAGAAAGGCCAAGATCATGGCGAAAGTGGTCAAAAGTCTTCACAGGAATTTCGGGGTACGACGATCGAAAGATCAGCTCAAGAAGCGGTGGTCGGACTTGAAATTAAGAGAGCCCGAGCAGTACAGAAAGATCCGGAGAGTGCTGCAAAAAAGTAAGTAGTTGTGCTGTGTTCCTCTTCTTTTTGTCTTTATTACGTTCGTGCTGCTCCATATGCTTTTCTTAATTGTTGTACAGTTTAAAAGGGCAACTTTAATGTTCATGGGCCCATTTTTCGTTCGTATCAAACATTTTTCTTTCGGCCTCTAAAACACCATTGTTTAGGCAGAAGAAAGGGGGTTGGGGTATAGATACCCCTGGGATTTTTATGGTGCTTTTCAAAATTTCAATAGGTCAGTAGAAAAATAGATCAACATCAAAAAGAGAAAAAGACACTGTATGCAAATTGCCAAACTGACTAATAATGATCTTCTTATTCAAAATCTTTAATAGTTAAGAATATTAACAAAACAATCATCTAAAAACAAGCACAATCTTGAACAAACATAGTCAATTAATGAAGTATTTTAAAATTAGAAACCACTTTGCGATACCAATCTCAACATGTTTCGCTCAATAACTGAGCTTCATCAGGAGTTTTTTGGTACAGATGTGGCATACTATAAATAAAAAAGAGAGAAAGAAAGAACAAAACAAAATATAAATAAGATGCTTACAAAACAATTAAAGATATAGTTTATCAAAAACGTAGAATACATTAAGTAGTGCTGAAAAAACAACAACTGGTGTATATACATTTGCATACAGACAATATATATGGGTGAAACTCCCATGTTTCTACAGGTCTATGATAATGACAATCTAAAACAATATGGACAAAAGGTTATAATTTTTATACGATGTGTATTTTAGTTTCCAGGTCCACAAAAGGAAAACACACCAATGTGGACATAGGAAAAGCATAAAAGACATGAAAAAAGTGGATGAAAAAAGTAGGGATTTGCTTACCAAGCCAACACAGATTCAAAGATGAATGGTAGACAACATAGATTGTGAACGTATATAAAGTTCCGTGGCTCAAATGCCAATCAGAAGGATGCGTCTCACCTCTCTCGGTTCCGTTTCTTGTTTTGGTCCGCACGGACGCCACGGGCACTTAGGGTGTTGGAGTGAGTAATCAATCACCCCCCCTGGGGGCCCTAGAGGTATTAAACTCCCTCTTAGGATGCATGTGCCCGGTGGCCAAATCAGCAAGATACTCCCTGCCTATTCTAATTTATTTAATCTTATTCTTTACTCCTATTTTTATTTATTTCATTTTTTTGATCCTGTAAATTGGGGCATATATATCTATATGTGGCAATTCATTGGAATAAAATATCAGACAGGTTTGGGTAACTGCTGGTTATTTGTTAAACATTTATTACTTTTAAATGTTTATTTCCATACACATATATTTTCTTTCCCATCTTTTTTTCCCTCAGTCAACATGGCTGACCGTTACCCAATGATTGACCCGCCTTTCTTGCTCTGCCCCTGACAGATATCGTTTTAACTTCCAGGGCTGTGACCACTCAGCTTCTCTTCCGTTTTGCAGTGCGCCTGCGCGGCAATAGGGCTCGAATGACGTTCGCTCCCGGCTTGCGCATGCGCCTACCTACACCGTTGAAACGATTGCCGGAAGCACGGACGTCCGTTTAGGATTGGACAGAGCCCGGATGGCATCCGGCCTCGCCCTCTTGCTACCCATTGGCCACATGTAACCTGGGGGAGGTGCCTCACGATACGTCCGCATCCCGACGGTGACGTCAGACGCCACCGGGATGGAGGGGCCTATATAGTTCGGCTTATTAGCCGCTATCTCCTGACAGTGGCTCTGAGGCTGCAAGGGGAGGTATATGCCGCTCTCCCCTTCCGTACACATCCACCCCACCTCTCAGGTAAGCGAAGCGGTTCATCCAAGAAGGGTTATACTCTTGTTGATGATCGAAATAATGACATTGTTAACAAGACAAGGTTCCCCAGAGTAATTGGTTGCTTTATTGTATTGTTTCTTGTAGTTTACTTGGGCAGTATATACTTGGATCTCGTGATCTGACTTTTAAGGGTTGTCAATTTGGATTGCCACCTTGTGGTGAAACTGGAGCGTTGCTCTCCTTTATGCTTTTGTTTAATTTTGTTTAATTAATTAGGTTTAAAGTGGCGGCCATTGGGGAGCATAATGCCTCTCGCAGAATGAATAAATCTGCAAAAGGGGCATTTATGGCAAGGTCGACACCCCTTGCGGGATTCTGTTCTTGATTGTACAGTGCTGTATCCCTGGTTCTAAAAAAGAAAATGGAGACGCCTATTAGCAGACATATGGGCCTGCACCATGATTTTGACAGTAACAAAATGCATTTTTTTGCGTTGGAATATGTCCCCCCAGGGGAGCGTGGGGGGGACTATGATAAAATACTCTTGCAACGCGAGACCCGGTGGATACACACCTTGTCCGCTTTAAAACCTCCAGGCCTCAATGATGCGTTGAGTTTCAAACCATTTCTTTAGTCCATCAGATTTAACTGTCCTTGTCTATTCAATTTATTTTGTT
Source organism: Lithobates septentrionalis (assembly GCA_037952835.1). Lineage (NCBI taxonomy): Eukaryota > Metazoa > Chordata > Amphibia > Anura > Ranidae > Lithobates > Lithobates septentrionalis. The sequence continues at coordinate 68,987 of JBBDGP010001449.1, forward strand.
TGGTTTTGTTTATTAAACTTGTTTAGATTGTATGATACACAATTTCATTACACATTTTTTGTATACTCTATATGTTTTTTGTCTATTCTATGTGGTTATTTCCGGGTTGTTTTCATATATAGTGGGGTCTCCCCTCCAAGCCAATACAGATGTAGATGTTTTATTTTCTTCAAAACAATTATATATTTTTTGATAAAACGATGTAAATATTCATCGTCTCCCCGCCAATGGAGGTCCTCTCTCGGTTCCGTTTCTTGTTTTGGTCCGCACGGACGCCACGGGCACTTAGGGTGTTGGAGTGAGTAATCAATCACCCCCCCCCTGGGGGCCCTAGAGGTATTAAACTCCCTCTTAGGATGCATGTGCCCGGTGGCCAAATCAGCAAGATACTCCCTGCCTATTCTAATTTATTTAATCTTATTCTTTACTCCTATTTTTATTTATTTCATTTTTTTGATCCTGTAAATTGGGGCATATATATCTATATGTGGCAATTCATTGGAATAAAATATCAGACAGGTTTGGGTAACTGCTGGTTATTTGTTAAACATTTATTACTTTTAAATGTTTATTTCCATACACATATATTTTCTTTCCCATCTTTTTTTCCCTCAGTCAACATGGCTGACCGTTACCCAATGATTGACCCGCCTTTCTTGCTCTGCCCCTGACAGATATCGTTTTAACTTCCAGGGCTGTGACCGCTCAGCTTCTCTTCCGTTTTGCAGTGCGCCTGCGCAGCAATAGGGCTCGAATGACGTTCGCTCCCGGCTTGCGCATGCGCCTACCTACACCGTTGAAACGATTGCCGGAAGCACGGATGTCCGTTTAGGATTGGACAGAGCCCGGATGGCATCCGGCCTCGCCCTCTTGCTACCCATTGGCCACATGTAACCTGGGGGAGGTGCCTCACGATACGTCCGCATCCCGACGGTGACGTCAGACGCCACCGGGATGGAGGGGCCTATATAGTTCGGCTTATTAGCCGCTATCTCCTGACAGTGGCTCTGAGGCTGCAAGGGGAGGTATATGCCGCTCTCCCCTTCCGTACACATCCACCCCACCTCTCAGGTAAGCGAAGCGGTTCATCCAAGAAGGGTTATACTCTTGTTGATGATCGAATTAATGACATTGTTAACAAGACAAGGTTCCCCAGAGTAATTGGTTGCTTTATTGTATTGTTTCTTGTAGTTTACTTGGGCAGTATATACTTGGATCTCGTGATCTGACTTTTAAGGGTTGTCAATTTGGATTGCCACCTTGTGGTGAAACTGGAGCGTTGCTCTCCTTTATGCTTTTGTTCATATGGCTATTCAAGCCCTGAACATTTACCCTTGATTCAACCTAGAAGGTAATCTTTAAACTTTTCACTACTCTACTTTACCAACTGCCCTGTTCCCCCGTATTAGTTTAATTACTCAGAAGCAATTCATTACTTCTTTGCAATATTTAATTTCAGTTACTCTACACTTGGGCCCCTCTGTGGACCAAAAAACGGTTTTGGGAGGTCCTAAACGGGTGAGACGCATCCTTCTGATTGGCATTTGAGCCACGGAACTTTATATACGTTCACAATCTATGTTGTCTACCATTCATCTTTGAATCTGTGTTGGCTTGGTAAGCAAATCCCTACTTTTTTCATCCACTTTTTTCATGTCTTTTATGCTTTTCCTATGTCCACATTGGTGTGTTTTCCTTTTGTGGACCTGGAAACTAAAATACACATCGTATAAAAATTATAACCTTTTGTCCATATTGTTTTAGATTGTCATTATCATAGACCTGTAGAAACATGGGAGTTTCACCCATATATATTGTCTGTATGCAAATGTATATACACCAGTTGTTGTTTTTTCAGCACTACTTAATGTATTCTACGTTTTTGATAAACTATATCTTTAATTGTTTTGTAAGCATCTTATTTATATTTTGTTTTGTTCTTTCTTTCTCTCTTTTTTATTTATAGTATGCCACATCTGTACCAAAAAACTCCTGATGAAGCTCAGTTATTGAGCGAAACATGTTGAGATTGGTATCGCAAAGTGGTTTCTAATTTTAAAATACTTCATTAATTGACTATGTTTGTTCAAGATTGTGCTTGTTTTTAGATGATTGTTTTGTTAATATTCTTAACTATTAAAGATTTTGAATAAGAAGATCATTATTAGTCAGTTTGGCAATTTGCATACAGTGTCTTTTTCTCTTTTTGATGTTGATCTATTTTTCTACTGACCTATTGAAATTTTGAAAAGCACCATAAAAATCCCAGGGGTATCTATACCCCAACCCCCTTTCTTCTGTATTTATTTAATAGGGATGCGGTGCTAAGGGTTAACTGTCCCTGTCCTCTAACAAATACCATTGTTTAGGCCATATGCATTTTCCCACATTTTTTAGGGCCTAGTTGTATGAAAAATATTTGTTTGTGTAGATGGCTTTGTTACTAGAATGAAATGCAAACTAGATTCTGTGTAAGGAGAGGACACTGAGCAGCTGTTTTCACATCTGGACACTGGAGCACTAGTGTGGGACACAAGAACACCATTTTTATTAGGGGGGCCACACAGGTGCTCCAGTGTATACTATAGGGGGGGGGGGCTACATCTGTGAAGCTTGTACTAAACATGTAAAGTATTGCAGCTTGACAAAGGCCAATAAAAAAAGACATCTTGGAACTCGGCTAAAATAGACAATTGTACCCCACTTCCAAGCAATGTTTCCTATTTCTAGTTCTGCCATCAAATATCTGTGTGCTAATTACAGTATACCTTTTTTTGTTTTACATAGGGGATAAAAGACTCGGAGGACACCCCTCATCCGAGGAGACCACAGACCCCCCACCTAAGGAAGAAGGTGAAATACCCCCAACCCAAGAAGAGCAGGAGGAAGAAGACGTGGTGGAAATTGGCACCACAACAGGTGAGTGTCTGCGACCACAGGCTCAGGTAAGAGATGGATGCTGGCAGATTTTTGATACCTGTTTTTGTTTGGTTTCTCTCTTTTTAGGTGATTGTGATGTTAGGGATCGAGATCCTTTCACATCAGAAAGTGCCCAGATCCTGATCGGGGAGATGATGGGGTGTAGCGTAGAATTGCAAAACATCCAGAAAAAAATAAATGATGTGATTCAAAAAAATAATAACATCATTGATGTTTTGGGGCGAATTTAAAACCCCACAAAATCACTTTTTTTTATTGTGGTCCAATGTTTTAAATATTTTAGCAATGTTTTGAAAAGCCGAATTTGGAGGATGCACACAGTGTGCCAACATGTGCTATCTTTATATCTTTGTATTATGACACTTCTTACCTGTCCAGTGGGCTGCCAATAGTGTAACTAAAGTCCCACCGCTTTGCCCAGCGGTGGGACTTTCCTAACTGCGGAGGGGCAATTGATGGGAAACACGTCCACATCGTCCCACCACCCAACTCGGGGTCGTACTATTTCAACTATAAGGGGTTCAATAGTATAGTGATGTTGGCGGTGGTGTCGGCTAATTACGACTTCCTGTATGTGGACGTAGGGAAGAATGGCCACAGTCTGCCATTCCTGTGGCGTGGAAGGAAACTGTTGAGGAAAAAAAAAATAATTACTATTTTTGCTCAGAAACATGGCAAGCAGATTAGGCACAAACATTGTGGGACAACCTCCAGATAGCATTTATTAAGGGGAATTTAACAATGCCAAAGTATAAGGTACACCTATCATATCCCCCCCCCTCTCATGGGCCATTTCTAACATTATGGGGTGTGTGGAAATCTTGGACAGGTAAGCCTCTTCACTTCATTGAGAGATGAATGCCTAAATACAGGGTGTTACTTGGAACAGCCCCTCCTTAGTTACACTATTGGCAGCCCACTGGACAGGTAAGAAGTGTCATAATACAAAGATATAAATACACATTGTACACATTTGAGGACATTTGGACATTCTGCTATTACCTGTCAAGATAATAATAGGATACAAAAACGTTAAACAGTACCATTTTAAAGTATACAGGCAGGCCCTTTGCACTACATGCTTTGGGGAATTCATCCATACATCAGAGCACAAAAGAGGTGGGTATAGTGTGTATGGGTTTGGCAAAGTCAGCAGATAGATGATTGAGGATAGATAGAGAATTGGGATCAGCTGACTTATCAGTTGGGGGAGGGAGGGTTACTAAAAATGATTTGGGGACACCACACAAAAAAAACCTATGGCACTCTGCCAGAATTTAAAGCAAAAATAACATTTCAAAACATTTTAGGGGGTGTTTGGGGTAAAGCACTACTATGGAGCTGATAAAATACATTGTTAAGTGACTACATGAGGTGAATATAGGCCAGGAGAGACCATGCTGGGGAGGTTATTGAAGGGCAATCTGTATGAAGGACCGAAAATAATAATTACATAAAAATCCAGCATGCATGAGGACAAAGGGGACATCCACACCATACTACAATCATGGTAATTAGGGAATGAGGAAAGAAATACAATATATTATTAAACATTAAATACAATAAAATGTAATATTAAAGGATAAAAATCTTACCTTCATATACTCCTTCTGCAGGACCTGGATGATGGCAGAACAGGTCTCTGGGATAATGATCCCCAGAGCCTGGGGGGAGATGCCTGTCGAGAACTTCAAGTCCTGCAGGCTTCTCCCTGTCGCCAAATACCGCAGGGTAGCGACCAATCTCTGCTCCGGAGTGATGGCTTGCCTCATGCAGGTATCCTGCCTGCTAATATAAGGGGTCAGCGAAGCCAACAGACGGTGAAACACGGGGTCCGTCATCCTGAGAAAGTTCCTGAAATCATCAGGATTATTCTCACGGATCTCACGGAGCAAAGGCATATGAGAGAACTGGTCACACTGAAGCAACCAATTCTTGGTCCATGAACTCCTCCCCACCCTGTTCATGGACTGGACTTGTGTCAAGGTCAGGACCCCAACACCAAGCCCCCGCACAGCACGAACTCTACGAGGAGTACGCATATGCAACATGGCTAGAAAACAGTCGGCTGCTCAGAACGAAGTAACAGAACGCACTGAAGAACAGCAAGGCCTGAAAAACAGTAACGAACCAACAAGAATACAATGACTAATTAAAGTCACACGGAACTTGCTTGCACGCACTGAAGAGCAGATACAAACCCACAAGCACAAACTGAACGGCAGAAAATGATCTGAAAGCCACGAGTCTGAAAAAGCGTGAATCGTTTCTCACCAAACTTTTACTAACACGAGATTAGCAAAAGGAGCCCAAAGGGTGCCGCGCTTGGTTCTGAACTGGCCTTTTCTAGTCTCGTTGTACGTGGTGTACGTGACCGCGTGGTTGGCGATCGGAAATTCCGACAACTTTGGGCGACCGTGTGTACGCAAAACAAGTTTGAGCCAACATCCGTCGGAAAAAATCCTAGGATTTTGTTGTCGGAATGTCCGAACAAAGTCCGACCGTGTGTACGGGGCATTAAAGTGGCTCTGTCATTATACTAAAGAGTCAAAATGAAGGCACACTAAAGAAGTTTGTAAATACATACCTTTTCTGCTGCCTACATCTCTGCAACTGCTTAAATCCTGAGAAATTTGTGATGTTCACAGGAAAGCCAATACTTTTCCGAAGCGTCAAACCCCAGGAAACCCTGCAATTCTAACTGGTTCTTACTGCTAGCCTTTATGTCACTAGAGGAAAAAGAAGTAATGTGAAGGCCAGCAGGAGAAATAAGTGAGAGCTTTGAGAAGACCTATGAAATCAACAGTTTTGGAATTGTCAATTAACAAGCTGACTTCACATGAAGATTATTTCGTATCAGAGCAGTGTTTGTTAGCATGGACTGAAGGAAAGGTAAGTATTGACAGCAAATTTTTACAGCTATGGCTTTATTCAAATCTTCAATATACCAACTGGTTCACTTTAACTGTCACACTATAGTGTTTTTTTTTAGTATTTACTCAATTCTGCCAGGCAAAATGAAATAAGTAGCTGAAATATAAATTAGAAATAAATTCCTTCCCCACTTTGTGCTGAGATAAAACGTATTAATAAATCCAATCCCCAAAAAATACAAATTAGTGAAAACACTTGCTGCTGCAATATATAGCCCTAATTCTATATCCAAAATATGCGGATTCAATCTTTTGAAAATCCACCATGCAGCGCTGTGTACTAAACCACACAATAAATAATAATAAATGATAACAAAACCTCAAAACTAAACTCTTATGCCGCATACACACGATCGGACTTTCCGCCAACAAAACCGTGGATTTTTGTTCGAAGGTTGTTGGCTCAAACTTGTCTTGTATACACACAGTCACACAAATGTTGACCAACAATTCCTAATGTGAGAACGCGGTGATGTACAACACATACGACAAGCTGATAAAAAGGAAGTTCAATAGCCAGTGCGCCACCCTTTCGGCTTCTTCTGCTAATCTCGTGTTTATCTCGTGTTAGTAGAAGCTTGGTGAGAGATGATTCACGCGTTTCAGCCTCGTGCTTTTCAGTTCGCTTCTGCTTATCAGTGTGCTTGTTGGTTCGTATCTGTTCTTCAGTGCATGTTGTCAGTTCATTCCTGTCTTTCAGTGCATTCTATTTATAGTTTGCTTTTGTTTTTCAGTGCGTTCTTGTCCGCTCGTTTCTGATTTTCAGTTCGTTCTTCTCAGGTCCCTTCTGATTTTCAGTGCTTCCTGTCAGTTCATTCTGAGCAGCCGACTGTTTTCTAGCCATGTTGCTGTTACATACTCGTCGTAGAGTTTGTGCTGTTGTTGGGCTTGGTGTTGGAGTTATTGCTTTGACCCAAGTCCAGTCCATGAACAGGGGGAGGAGGAGTTCATAGACGAAGAATTAGTTGCTTAATCGTGACCAATTCTCTCATATGCCCTTGCTGTGGGAGCTCCAGGAGAATAATCCTGATGATTTCAGGAACTATCTCCGGATGACAGACCCCGTTTTTCACCGTCTGTTGGCTTTGCTGTCCCCCTATATTACCAAGCAGGACACCTGCATGCGGCAAGCTAACACTCCTGAGCAAAATCTCGTCACCACTTTGCGGTACTTGGCGACGGGGAGAAGTCTCAAGGATATTAAGTTCACGACTGGGATCTCCCCCCAGGCTCTGGGAATCATTATTCCAGAGACCTGTTCTGCCATCATACAGGTCCTGCAGTAGGACTATATTAGGGTACGTTTTATCCTTTAACATCACATTCTATGTATTTAATGTTTGCTAATGTATTTTATTTATTTCATTATTCCATGATTCCATGATTGTAATATGTTGTGAATGTCATCTTTGTCCTCATGCATGCTGTAAGCTTTTACAGCTCCTTTTTTGTCCTTCATGCATATTTGCCTTCACTAATCTCCCCAGCATGCTATCCTGGGCCCATACACACCTAGCCTAGTCACTTAACAATGTATTTTGTTAGCTCCATTGTAGTGCTTACCCTAAACACCCCCTAAAATGTGGCCAAATGTTATTGTTGTCCTAAAATTCAGGCAGAGTGCAAGAGGCTTTTTTGGGGGGCCAAAACTCATTTGGAACCCTCCCTCCCCCCAACCGCTAAGTCAACCGATACCAATACTCTATCTACTGACTTTGCCTAACCAATACACACTATACCTACCTCTTTTGTGGTCAGATTTATGGATGAATTCACCAAAGCATGTAGTGCAAGTGCCTGCCTGAATACTTTCAAATTGTACTGTTTAAAGTGTTGTTCTCTTATTATCTCGATAAGTAATTGCAGAATGTAAAAATGTGCTTCAATTTGGACAGTTTGTATTCATATTTTTGGATTATGACACTTCTTACCTGCCCAGTGCACTGCCAATAGTGTAAGTAGGGAGGGGCTGGCCAAAGTGACACACATTATTTATGCATTCAGCTCTCAATGAAGTGGAGAGGGTTACCTGTCCAAAACGTCCCCCCCACCGTAAATTTTTTACAATGGGCCATCAGAGGGGGTGAGGAACCTGATAAGTGGACCTCATATCTTTGTCTTTAAAGATGTCTTTATTTCAATAAATATTATACTTATGTTGGCCAAGAATGTTTGTGTCTAATCTGCTTGCAATGTTATGTGAAAAAGTACTTTTTTTCTTGTTTGACTCCACAGTTTCCTTCCAACCCACAGGAATGGCAGACTGTGGCCTCCCAATTCGACCAGCAGTGGGACTTTCCCAACTGCGGTGGTGCGATAGATGGGAAGCACATCCGGATTGTCCCACCCCCCAGCTCGGGGTCATACTACTTCAATTACAAGGGGTACAGTAGTATTGTGATGTTGGCGGTGGTGTCGGCGACTTATGAGTTCCTCTATCTGGCCGTATATCAGATGGAGGATTCATCGCCCAGACTGAATTTTACAGATGGCTCCAGAATGGCCGCTTGGGCTTGCCACCTCCAGCGGATAACGTGGCGGGCCTCCCGTTTGTCTTTGTGGTGGATGAGGCCTTTGTGCTGGAGGAGGATTTGATAAGGCCATTCCCCATGAGAACCCTGACCCTGGATCAGAGGTTTTTTAATTACCATCTGGCCCGTGCCAGAAGAGTGGTGGAGAATGCCTTTGGCATAATGGTCAGCTGGTTCCAGCTATTCCAAACAGCCATAAACATGGCCGAATAAAAACTGAACCACATAATTTTAAGCTGCTCCATTTTGCATAATTTTCTGCGTAAGAATGCAGCCAACTATCTGGCCTCGACTGAGGCTGACTCACCACCAGAAACGATGATGGCGCTTAAAGCTGGCCATCCTGGCTTGCCCCCCCCAAAACGCCTGCGAAGTACGGCTATGTGGAGTACTTCACGGGTAGGGGGGCAATTGATATGCCAGAGAAACTTCAAGTTGTTTCAAATATTTTTTTTGAGAAAAACTAAACTCATATTTCATTTGATTTACTGCTTGTGTTTCTTATCTGTCTCCAAGGTTCTCCAATGGCCTTTAATGTATTTTTTTTTTCATTTTCTTTAATAGTGTAAACATAACTTATCTGATACATGAGGTGACAATCTCTTTTTCAGCTAGCTATTATGTTGTGCTGTGGGTCTGCTACACACACACAATGTTTTTGTTGTTAATGTATGTAATGCATCAATATTCCTCCTTTTCAACTCCATGAATTAATTGCGTGTAGTCCCTAAAATGGCCTGATTTGGGGAAATTTTACAGCACAGTGGGGGGGTTCTTTACTAAAGGCAAATCCACTTTGCACTACAAGTGCACTGCAAGTGCACTTGAAAGTGCACCGACAGTGCAAAGCAGTGCAAAGTGGATTTGCCTTTAGTAAATATCCCCCATTGTCACTGTAACTACACTAACTTACTTAAAAAAATGGGTATTAAGCATTGAAAGAAGCCACACATTGTTGAGTATAAAACATTTTACTCCAAGCACATTCACATGTGGGTTATAAAAGGGTTTTTAAAAAAAAAAACAACATCTTTGGTGTATAACATGTATGTTTGACAGTATATAGCCTTTTTTGAGGCTAAACAGGCATGTTTAAAACCATAACATACGTCTGAAGACGTCTATGACGAAGTGCGTACGGCATCACTATGCACATCAAGTGACTTCCAGGAAGCTGAGCGAGTGGGTGGAATGCAACCAGAGTGCAGGCTGTCCACCTACAGCTCGGTTGCCTATGCTTTATACCGGCAAGTGCAGCCCCTGTGGGACTAGGCATTACGCTGCATGAACTGCATTTTTTGTCTGTTTGCTTTTATACATTTTTTTTAAATAATCTTTTAATAAATGGAAGTTTTGGTTATACTGGACTATGGGAGCCAATTTCTCTTTTTTATGAGGATTATGAAAATGACCTCTATCACAACCCGGATATCCCAAGGCTGCTCGAGGAACTGCAAATACTGACACCAGTGGTTACCTGCCAACCTAAGGAGCTACATGCGCATTACCCCTGTAGGGGTAGTAGGATCTGGTGAGTGGGGACCCTTGAGGGGGAGCACGCAAGTCACCTGTCAAGATTCTGTGATCACTAAAGTCATCTGCTACAATTCCTCTAATTCCTCTATATGTATACACTTGTTTTTGTATATGGTGCAATAATTACATTTTGGTGCGACTTTAGTGCAATTTTTTTTAAACCTTTTTTGTTTTTTGGTGCAATTCTTTGCATTCTTATTTGGATTTGGTTTTTGGGTTCACTCACATCCTGTATTTTGGGTTTGGACACTATAGGCACTGTTATTAGCAGAGGATCACTATACTATCATGATATTCATGTTTGGATGTTTTATACACTAATTTGTAAGCCATTACATTTTTGGTGATAGCTTCTCCTGTGTAGGATTGGTGTTCACACCTAGAGGGTTTTAGTACTCACCTACTGGGGTAGGTGAGGTGTGATAACTACTACACTATCATCTTTATGGAAATTAATTCCACAATAACACTGTGTCTTTTAATACTTAGCCACTATAGAGGCTTTGGTAGAGCACTATTTGACATATAGGTAGCGCCACTCGCCCCTGGACCGTATTGTGCTCCCTATTAAATGGACTCCTCGAGTTACCAATTTTGATGGTCAAAATATTTGTCTGCCCTGGGGTACAAAGGCTTCACCAAATCCAACTGTTTCTCCAGCATTGCCTTCCTCTTTATTTTGTTATGACCCCTGTTAAATTTCTAATTTTTGTTTTGACAAATATTTGGCTATGTGTTTTACTTCAAAAAGTACAGTTTGTTTGTGAGTAGGCAGGTACATTTCAAAAATACAATGTCAAATTAACAAGGGACACCAACATAGTTGTATCTTTGAGGTTAAAAAATACAAGATAATAATGGTGTTGTGGTAACTTGACACACAAAACGAAAAAAATAACTATGGAGATCACTAGAAAAAAAAAATATTATTCTGGAGATCACGAGAAAAAAAAAATATATAGAGATCACTGGGAAAAAAAAAGATTATTCTGGAGATTACAAGAAAAAAAAAAACAACAAAAATAAAGATTATTCAGGAGATCACGAGAAATAATGAAAAATCAGTTTGTCAGAACTCTGTGAATATCAGCAGCAAAGCAACTTCAATATTGTAGCATTCTAAAGAAGAGAATGTGCTGCATTGAGAGATTTCAAAATTTGCCGTGTGACGAATGTGCTATCTCCATTATGAATGCTAGTTTTACAAGACCGAGCGCTTCCGGCTTGTACTTGATTCCGAGCATGCGTGAACTTTTGTGCGCGGACTTGTGTACACACGATCAGACTTTCCGACAACAAAGTTTTGTTGGCGGAAAATTTGAGAACCTGCTAGCAAACATTTGTTGGCAGGAGGTCCGACAGCAAATGTTCGATGGAGCATACACACGGTCAGACTTTCCGACAATAAGCTCACATCCAACATTTCCTGTAGGAAAATCTGATCGTGTGTACGCGGTATTACACACTTCAAATTCACAAACTGCTTATTGCAAACAACAATTGTTCATAAACTTTAATTAAAAACATTAAAGTCAATCATAAAAAATTCACTTCCAAAATAATTGCTCCGTATGCTGTGTTTTTAATCTTCATTCAAAATATTAAATACTCCATGCAGTGCAACCTGCTCCCATTAGGGTACAAACTCAAAAAATGTGATTGCCTTTCTGAAAACAGAAAAATAGCTTTGTTTTACTCCACAGTAGGGGCAGATCAAATTTCTCCTTCCAGTGAGTAATTCTTCCAAAGTAGATGTTACAAAACAAAGGAAAAAAGGAAATAGCAGAACAATTGTGTAATTCCGTAAAACAACCATTTTTTAATCCTTTAAAATTGTACTTACAAGCACAAGCTATTTTTCAGCTTATCTCAGAGCCGCCAGGATTCTGTGTTCACATTGTGGACAGCTGCCAGCTACAGATGCCGCTCTCCTAAACCTCCATTCTCTACGGATTGACAGCCTGCATACTCAGATTGAACCACACCCCAATGACATTTTGCCTCTAGAGGACTTTCTCAAGAGGATCCTGTCGCTTGCACTAAGCACTTTACCACTTTATGAATTTGAAATGTGTGAAACGTTTTGAAATGTTATTATCATTTATTATTATGTATAGTGTGGTTTAGTACACAGCACTCCATGGTGGATTTTTAAAATATTGGATCTGCATATTTTGTATATAAATTAGAATTGTCTAGATTCACTGACATCATGTCATCAGACATCACAATTAACTTTGCTAATCTATCTCTTAACCGCTTGCCCACAGCCACATGCCTATTTACATCAGCAGAATGGAACAGGCAGGCAAAAGGGCGTACCTGTAAATCCCTTGTATTCGCCACCTAGCAGGTGCGCGCACGCCACAGGAGCATGCCCATGGGTCCGCAAACTCGATGTTTGCCGATGTGATTGCAGCGAGGACAGGCAGAACGCGGAGATGCCTATGTAAACAAAGCATTTCCCTGTTCTGCCTAGTGACATGACAGGGAGCTACTGCTCCCTGTCATCAGGAACAGTGATCTCTATCGTGTTGTAGTTAGCCCATCCCCCCTACAGTTAGAATACATCCAGGGAACACACTTAACTCCTTGATTGCCCCCTAGTGTTTAACCCCTTGCCTGCCAGTGTCATTTATACAGTAAACAGTGGCTATTTGTAGCTCTGACCGCTGTATAAATGTCAGTGGTCCCAAAATAGTGTCAAAAGTGTCTGATCTGTCTGCCATAATGTCGCAGTCCCGATAAAAATAGCCGCCATTACTAGTAAAAAACAAAATTAATAATAAAAATGCCATTAATCTATCCCCTATTTTGTAGACGCTATAATTTTTGCGCAAACCAATCAATATACACTTTTTGTGATTTTTTTTTACCAAAAATATGTAGAAGAATACATATTGGCCTAAACTGTGGAAGAAATTAGTTTTTTATATATTTTTTGGGGATGTTTATTATAGGAAAAAGTAAAAAATATAGCTTTTTTTTCAAAATTGTCGGTCTTACTTTGTTTATAGCGCAGAAAATGAAAAAACGCAGAGGTGATCAAATACCACCAAAAGAAAGCTCTATTTGTGGGAAAAATTTTGTTTGGGTACAATGTGCACGACCGTGCAATTGTAAGCTAAAGCGACGCAGTGCTGAATCGCAAAAAATGCTCTGGTCAGGAAGGGGGTAAATCCTTCCAGGGCTGACGTGGTTAAAAACACTATGTTTTAATTGCTTTATGTGCTCTAAAACATTTAACACTTACAATTTCCTTCTTACCCCAAATGCTCCCTCCCACTGCTCTGTTAAGAAGCAAAACAACATACCTGATACTTCCAGGCATTGTGGCATATGAAAAAGTATGTGACTTACTCCCCTTCCACCCACTTGATAGCTTGAGCCTCTTCTCAATGTATACTTAACATGGACCTATGTTGTGTAAGTCAAGCCAAAATAATTGTGGCGCTATAAGCTACGTGAAAAAGTGATAAATAAATGATTCAAGAAAGTCTTAAATATTCAGTGACTACAAAGCAAAAATTTCAGTATGAACCAGAAAAAATGCTACGTAAATAAATGTAATAGTGAATAAAATGATAACACTTAAATACATATACTAAATCAGGTGATGAAAAAATCACAAAATGATATTAAATGCAAAGTCCAAATAGGTGAACAAAAAAAAGCAAAAAGTCTGTGGTAACAGTACAAAAATAGTGATGAACAGGTATCTCCTGAGCATGCAGGGGGATTGTTCAGACCCAGCAACCTGGTAGATAAATGGACCATAGGGGAACCAGAAGTGCACAGAAGATTGAAATCGGTGCCAGGACCATCACCAGAAACCAAGGAGGCTTACCAGAAGTAGTGGCCTGAAATGGCATATGCCATACAGGTCAAAAAGGCTTGATGACCAACAGGTCTAGGTATTATATCTGGTCAGATATCATCACACAGATAAGGGGAAGGAATCAGCACGGCTTCCTCGTCAATGGGTACACCATGAGCCAAGCGAATGATTTGTATAACATGTGAGGGATAAAAACACTCACATAGCGTGATAACGTATGAACTTGGATTTATTTAAAAATAAAGAATGGAAATACACTCACATTTTCAGAAGATAAAAATAGCATGTAATCTTGTAGCGGTAGTCATGAGGGGTCCACCCGACATGTTTCAACTAAACAGTCATCATCCCACCGCTCTATATATAGATAAATAATGACCCCCACTGGAAGTGTCCGAAACCGGAAGTGCTTCTGATGACCTCTGTTTCCGGTTCAGGGGGTGCTAGTATGCTAATTGTTCCCTAGAATTTGAAAGGGACTATATATGTGGGAATCTGTAATTAATTAATTTATTAAAAAATTCAGATTCGCATTATAAAAAAGTATACATGCAGCTTGGCATAGGACCGGCTAATTACCCCAGAACCAAGCCTCACTGTCAATTCCACAACTCTGATAGGTGGGAGCGCAGCGGCACCGCCGTGCTCCACACACTATGCCAAGCCTCGTTATCATGTCGCGCGATGACGTCACACGCAAATCAGGATAACAGCGGTGGTACGCTCCACGCTTGGTCAGCCAAGCCTCACTTTCAAAAACGCCAGCAACCACATCCAATCTGGTCACAACTCCACAGGCAGTGGAGCCCGGCCTAAATACAAGGCCGGAAGGACCGCCAAAGTGTCACCAAAGGCGGACATATGCAAAGAAGCAAAATAGTAGAATATGTGGAAGCTTGGGCAGTACAGAGTATGTGAAATTTACTTAGAAAAACTTGAAAAATTATATGTAAAATACATTAAGCATAAAGAATATATAAATGAATTACATTAAAATTGGAAATCGGTAAATATAGAACTATATTAAAAATATATAAAAAATTAAAAAAATATATATAAAACAAGAGCGTGCTTAGCCGCATATAAATGTAGAAAATCAAACATAGGATCTACTGGACACTGCCAATAGGGGGCATCAATACAATCCGTGACACAAATTGGAAACCCAAAACGCACATAGAGTACATAAAAAACAATCAAAAATTGTAAATGTGGTATATTGTACAGTACATAATTATGTAAGTGAATTAAAGAATCATGTTAGTAGCTGGACTGAAAATAGATGTAAAAATGCCCATATTGGATGTAGAAAAGGGAGAGATCAAAAATATATATTTATGCCTGATTGATAAAAGAGTTGATATCCCATTCAACGTTGATACCTTGCGGAAAATGGGACCCCAACTCATATATCCAATATGTCTCTAAGCGGGAGACACCCCTAAGCATCGACCCCCCCCGCCAGGGAGCCGTATATTTATCTATGATAAGAAACTGGGTGCCCGCAGGGTTTCTATCATGACATTCCCTGTAATGCCTAGGGACAGTATGTTTGGTGCTGCCTGCTTTAATTAAATTAATATGTTCCGAGACACGTACAGTGAAAGATTTAATAGTACGGCCCACATATTGTTTGCCACAAGGGCAAGTTATCAGGTATACGATCCCAGTAGTTGCACACGTGCTGAATTGTTTAATTACATATGTGCGACCCGTTACAGTAGAGGAGAAGTCATAACTTGTCCTTCTGCCACAGGTGTTATGCTGGCAAACCAAACATTTTTTACAAGGATGAAAACCTGTCCAATTATGAAAAAAAGATGTTTTTTTTGGTGGATCTATGACGTTAGGAGCCAACTTGCTCCTAAGGGATGGAACACCCCTAAAAACCACCTTGGGGGTCTCAGGTAGCAGTGGTCCTAATATTCTATCCCTTTTAAGGACATCCCAATGATGTTCAGAAATCCTTTTAATGTGCTTGTGTTGCATAGAGAAGGACGTCAAAAATGACCATTTGAATTCATCATTGGGTTGTTTGGGTCTATCCTGCAATAATGTCTGGCGATCCACCTCACAAACATTTTCAATCTCTTTGTCCAGGTCGGGCAGATTATAACCCTTTTCCACAAACCGATCCCTCAGCGTCCTGGCCTGAACCATAAAGGTGTCACGGTCAGTGCAATTCCTGCGTAACCGCAAGAATTGACTCCGAGGGACTGATTTTATCCAGGAACTGTGGTGACAGCTATCGGTTGGTATATAGCCATTTCTGTCGGTGGATTTGAAATAAGTACTAAATGTAAAACCACCTTCCTTTCTATCAATTACCAAATCTAGAAAATAGACCGAGGTGGTACTAGCCTCAAAAGTCAGGGCAATGCCCCTATCATTGGTATTCAATGAAGCCATGAAATCAACCAAATCATCATGGCTACCTGTCCACAAGAGGAGGATGTCGTCTATGTACCGGGCCCACACCAAAAGGTGTGGGTTAGCCATGGCATAGACGACATCCTCCTCCCACTTGGCCATGAACAAGTTGGCCAAGCTGGGAGCAAACTTAGCTCCCATTGCTACCCCCTTGTGTTGGCGATAATAGTTACCGTTAAACCAGAAATAATTGTGTTGCGTAGCAAACTCAATTAACTCCATAATAAAATTTATTTGGGGGGAAGCAAGGGTGGCGTCCCTATTGAGAAAACATTGTACCGCATTCGCACCTTGACAGTGCGGAATGCAGGTGTAGAGGGACGCCACATCCGCAGTGGCCATGATAAGGTCACCAGAGTAGGTGACATTGGATAGTAGTCTAATCACGTCCTTTGTGTCTTTTAGATAAGACGGCATTTTAAGTACAGATGGCTGGAGAAAGAAATCTATGTACTTCCCAATCTTAGAAGTGACCGATTCGATGCCACTAATTATGGGTCGACCTGGAGGGTGAAGGGGGTCCTTGTGGACTTTGGGCAAATAATACATAACTGGAATGCGTGGGGCTAAGGGAACTAAAAATGATCTCTCCTTTTTGTTTAAAATACAAGACTCGTATCCTTTGTTTATTAATTTCTTCAATTCTCTCTTGTACTCATATGTGGGATTATTCGGTAGTTCAATGTAAGTCTCACGATCTCCTAAAATGCGATACATTTCGTCAAAGTAATCTTTTTTATTTAATAAAACGATGCCTCCGCCTTTGTCGGCGGGGCGGATGACCAAGTTCTTGTTATCACAAAGGGTTTTTAAGCCCACTGAGGGTAAAGGGTTGTAAAATTTACGCTTAAGTGGAATCTTCGCTAGATCTCTTATCACTAATTCCTTAAATAAATTGATAGTTGGTGGGAGTTGTGTTGGGGGGCTGAAGAGGGAGGGGTTAGATAAACCAGAATGTACCATGCCGGACGTTGCTGCCCTGGCTATATTTCTGGTGGGGTTCGAGATAATATATCTTTGAACATTGATTTTTCTAATGAATTTATGAATGTCAATGAACGTATTGAATTTATTGAGTTTGTGTGGGGGGGCAAACTTAAGCCCCTTATTCAAAACACTCTTCTCCGCCTGTGTAAGAACAGTGTCGCTCAAGTTGAATACCCCCTGACACGTTAAGTTCTTTTTCCTTTTTCGTCTCTGAACCCTCCTCCCTCCTCTGGTCCCTCTCTTGTTTCCGGACCTCTTTTTTTGTTCAGAGTGTCCTTGCAAAAACCCCGGGTGGCATGTGGGTCTAGGTAGGGTTGTTTATAAGGGGATGGGTCATACTCAGCACTGGGGAACGGACAAACGTTCTCATTGTAATAATCACGTAACGGGGAGTATCTGTTATAGGTGGAAATTGGTGGGTGTCTATAGTATGATGTATTAGGGTAGTAAGAGTGATGGGGAGAATCCTGGTAACGAACAGGAGACCCACGATGGTATGAGTTCTCCCGCTCTCGATATTGGTAATCGTAACCCTGTTGGTCGCCCCTATTACCACCTCTCCCTCGGCCTCTAGAATGATGTCCTCTCCCCCTGTGTTGGTTCCTAGGGGTATGGATGTTCGGCTGACGTCCCATATGTGGAGGAGGACCACCATGGGGTCGCCCTTTATCTGCAACCGATTTGGGGCGAACCGAAGGTTCAATGGGAGGGACAGTGGTAACCTCGTTATGGGCATTAGTCTCCATTGTGGTCTGTGAGGTAGACCCTACAATGGATTTCTGCCACCCAAATACTTTTCCCGCCTTATAGTCCCCAATATCTCGAGAGTATTTTTTATGTTTTTTAATTTTTTGTTCCTTATCCTCCTTTACAAGGTGAGCCTGCAAATTGGAGGACAAAGTGTTGTATTCGACAGAATTTTTATAGGCAAGTAGTTTGTCCTTCAATTCTCTGATTTCCTGATCCAGATTGGAAAGGCGAATACGCTTCCTATTGATAAGGAAATCAAGGAACTTGATTCCAGCGTCATTAAAATATTTGAACCAGGAATCGAGTTCAGCCTCCCCCTGTTGGGGTTGAACATCCCATCTGAGACTACGTGGGATCATGCCCTCTGTTACGTATTGCTCTAAGAAGACCAGATCCCATTGCAGATGGAGTTCAGAGACCATGACATTCTTTAGTCTCATAAATAATCCTCCAATTTCTGTGTCATTGGAGGTGGCAACAAATACAACTTCAGTATTAACTACCCGAGATGCACGGTACTCAAAAACATCCATGTTATATGGAGTGCTAAGCGCTGCGGCTATACTAAGTGTCGATTAGGTGTAAACAAGTATATAGAGGTTAAGTACAGCGCAGCGCTAGAAAAAAGACACAAACAGCAGCCAACACACCTGTAGACTCAGGATCAAACAATCAGTAAAAAATTCAAAAAGTGTGGCGCTATAAGCTACGTGAAAAAGTGATAAATAAATGATTCAAGAAAGTCTTAAATATTCAGTGACTACAAAGCAAAAATTTCGGTATGAACCAGAAAAAATGCTAAGTAAATAAATGTAATAGTGAATAAAATGATAACACTTAAATACATATACTAAATCAGGTGATGAAAAAATAACACCAACTTAAAGAGAAACCCCCAGGCAAAGTATAAAGACACAAACCTTCAAATTTTCCAAGACCTTGCAGCTGAGACGCTCAACAGGAGAAGAATTCAGAAACCTCTCCTGGAGACCCTAAAAACACATGGAGTACAATACTCCTGGGGCTTCCCAGCCTGCCTGATTGGACGCAAAGAGGGCCGAAAGGCCGTGCTTAGATTCCCTGAAGAAACACAAAAATTTTGTGAACACTTAGAAATCCCCCTGGAGGACATTCCGGGTTGGTGGGAGAAAAATACAAACCACGAATCAAGAGGGGAAACATCTGGTTGGAGACCTGCCTGAAATCAGTCGTACACCGGCAAATAAAACCGGAAAAAAAAAAAAAAAAAGAGAAATAATAATAAAGGGAAAGGGAGAAAGAAACTCGGACTATCAGTGGTCCGAGTTAGACGCATGAACATGTCACTTATCGAAGATACAGCTGATCATGGAGCTGGTAGGGGATGGTGGAGGGGAGGTGGCTGGGATGGAGGGGGGGGGGGAGAGGCACGGGGGAGGGAGAGCCGAGGCCGTTAGTGCCTGTACAAGAAATGGGGCACCGCGATCACGACCAAATCCCACACCGAGCTCAACCTCCGGGGGACAACCGGGGGGCTGAGTGGTGGAGGAGGACCTCGGTTATAAGTCAAGGGCCAAGCCAAGGCCTGCTACACCCCCCAAAAGTAGGGGAAGGGGACTGGGGGGGGGATGGGGGGCTTCTGTGGGAATCTGGAGGACGGGGGGAGGGACAGGGGGGGGGAGGGGTGGTTGTGGGGTCCTGGAGGGGGGGGGGGGATGAGGGGAGAGGGGAGGGAAATGAAGTAGAGGAGAGCCCAACGCAGCCCATATCATCAGGAGCTTGTTTCATAGATAATAGAAAACTAATAGAAAAAAGAGATGCCTGCTAACTTAATAATTACCTCTTACAATGTCAGGGGACTAAATGCCTGTGTGAAACGTGCAAATATCTTAGGAGAATTGAAACTCTTGAAGGCCGAGGTGGTAATGCTGCAAGAGACTCATTTCAGCATCCATAGGAACCAGACCATCTTCTCCAGGGAATTCCCAGAATGGTATTATAGTGACTCACCAATTAGGGGAGCTAGGGGAGTGGCCATAGGGTTCGCCAGGGGAACGAGATTTGAACTAGAGGAGAGACTCTCCGATCCTGAAGGGAGGTACCTCTTCTTGAAAGGGAAAATGAATGGTCGGAAGTTCTCCCTGGCGAACATCTACGGGCCAAACAAAAATACTTATCGAACAGTAATGACCATACTGTCCAAATTTGAGACTTTCAAGACGGGGAGAGCAATCGTAGGAGGAGACTTTAATCTATGCCCAGACCCTGAGAGAGATTGTACGTCCCATGCACGGGGAAAAAGAGGAGGGTGGCCGGAGAAATTTAAAAAAAAACTCCATCAACTCCAATTAGTGGATGTCTGGAGGGTACAACAGGGAGACATAAGAGACTACACCTACTACTCCCCAGTGCATGGGACGTACTCAAGACTTGATTTTTTCTTGGTGGAACACAGGATGTTGGAGGAAATTGCAGAGGTTACCATTGGCAACATGTCCTTTTCGGACCATGCGCCGGTGAGCCTGCATTTAAAGAAGGGCGGAACCGATGCACAGGGCACAGGTTGGAGGTTAAATGAGGACCTATTAGTTGATAATGCTATCCTAGAAAGATTAAAGGAGGAGTTAGAATGGTTTTTTAAAATAAATACCCCCGGTGAGGTGAATGAGGCCACAATCTGGGAAGCGCATAAAACATACATAAGGGGGATTCTCATGATGATAGGTGGGGAGAGAAACAAGAGAATGAAAACCCAAAGGCTAACCCTGACCAGAGAGATTGATAAGCTAGAGCAGCAACACAAAGCATCAGGGGGAAGGGAGATTTGGAGGACCCTATACCAAAAGAGAGAAGAGCTGAGGACATCCTTGGAACAAGAAACGCGCAAAACGTATTACTTGGTCAAAAAAGAGAGGTACATCAATAGTAATAGGCCCGGTAGAGATCTGGCAAGGATTTTAAAGAAGAAGAAAGCAAGTAATTACATAGATAGAATTAGAAACAGCACGGGGGAGATTAAATACAATACGCAAGATATAGCTAAAACCTTCCAAAAATTCTACGAGGCACTGTATGCAATCAAAGCGGGTAACTCTCAAGAACAGGCCTCACATAGGCAAGAAGCTGGTAAAATGTTCTTAAAAGAGGCAAGCCTAAATAAAATCTCGGAGGAAGACAGGAACATGCTGGATGCCCCCGTGACCCTACAGGAAGTCAGGAAGGCCATTCAGGATATTCCTAACGGGAAGAGCCCGGGTCCTGATGGGCTGACAGCCCTCTACTATAAGAAGCTGCAGGAACCCCTCCTCCCTATACTATGCACGTACATTAATGGGATAGGGGAAAATTGGGAGATAAGAAAGGAAGCATTAGAAGCGAAGATAACGCTTATAAAAAAGGAGGGGAAGGATGGCACCACATGCTCCGGCTACAGACCCATCTCTCTCCTGAACACCGATGTAAAAATCTATGCAAAGATACTTGCAGAAAGACTGAAAAGAGTTATTAAAGAATTGATCCATCCCGACCAAGTAGGATTCGTACCAGGGAGGGAAGGGAGGGACAACAGTATAAAAACCTTAATGTTGACCCAGATAATGAAGGACAGGGGAGCCCCAGGACTACTCCTGTCGATTGATGCTGAGAAAGCATTCGACAGGGTAGACTGGGGCTTCATGTGGAGTGCCTTGGAGGAATTTGGGATTGGGACCAAAATGATTAACAAGATCAGAGCCTTGTATACTTGCCCTACGGCCAGAGTTAAAATTAATGGTACCCTGTCTGAGGCCATTGAGTTGAAAAATGGCACCAGGCAGGGTTGCCCACTTTCCCCGCTGCTGTTCGTGCTGACTCTGGAGCCGCTGTTGGCCACGATCAGACGCAGCCCGGACATCAGCGGTATTAAAATAGGGGAAGATGAATATAAAATAGCAGCCTTTGCAGACGATGTGTTGCTATACGTCACTCGCCCAAGGATTACCCTCCCCAACATATTAGCGACCCTCAGGAAATACGGAGGGCTATCGAACTTTCGGGTAAATGCGACAAAGTCGGAAATAATGGAAGTGGTTGAAGAAAAAGGGGGGGATATGGCGTACCAAACAAACTTACCCTTTAAATGGGGGGTAAAGGAACTGAGCTATCTGGGAGTAAAAATAACATCAACAAAAGAAGAAATGTTCCAAGCTAATTTCATGAATCTCCTTAATGAGACTAGAGCGGAGTTAAATAGAGTCCCGCGGAACAGGTTATCATGGGGCGGGAGAATAAATTTACTCAAAATGTCAATTATGCCCAAAATCATGTATAAAATTCAAATGATACCATTGGCAATTACACAGAACTTTTTGAACAAAATGCACACACTTTTTTCTAAGTTTATATGGAGAGGGAAGAAGCCGCGAGTAAAATATGCACAATTAGCGAGTAGCAAGAAGAGGGGAGGTTGGGGAGCACCAGATATCAAAAAATATTACACGGCAGCTATTTTATCACGTATTCCAGACTGGATTAATAACAATAAGGAAAAACAATGGGTGAAGATAGAAAATATAATGAGTGGAGTAGAACTGGGAAAAAATATTTGGATACCACCTCACGTTAGAAAATTAAACACAAAAACACTTAATATCACGAGACACGTTTTAAATATATGGGATAAAATCCACATTAGAGAGAAGTGGAAATATAACTCGCCGCTAGTTCCGCTTAAGGGTACAGATTATTTCCCGCCGGGGAGGGAAGACGTAGCTGGAAGATGGATATTGAGTGAAGAAGTCCAATTGAAGGACATTATCAGCCAGGGAACATTACGTACCTTTCAAGACCTCCGAGTACGAGAACCGCGGTTGGTGTTGGACAGTTGGAAATACAGGCAGCTCAAACATTTTGTGGAGTCACTCCCGCAGCCAATTAGAGTAATAGAAGATCTTTACCCCCTGGAGAGAGCACTTATAAAGAAAAATAGGAGGGGAGGAACGTCAAGAATATATAGAAGCTTGATAGAAATGGGAGAAATAGGCCGACCAGGATTTCTCGGGAAATGGGAGGAGGAGTTAGATAAGAAGATCAGTGATAATGAGGCGAGGAGAATTTTGAGAAGGGCAAATGGTATGTCCGTAAACTATAGGATTGCGGAGATGAACTATAGAGTTATGACTAGAATGTACATCACCCCAGACTTAGCGCATAAAATGCAGGAGGAGACTTCACAGCTTTGCTGGAGGGGGTGCAGGGAAGTTGGGACAGCAGGACATATTTGGTGGTCGTGCCCAGAAATTAAAAAATTTTGGGAAGAGGTGCGAGAGACCACACACTTAATAACCAAGAAGAAAATCCCGAACGACCCATGGGTTTGCCTGCACCATGGGAGCAATATACCATCCAAAAACTATCGTATAAGCCTAATACCACACCTCCTCAATGCGGCCAAGAGCCTCATCCCTAGGCATTGGCGGGATAGGAGGAGACCTTCAATGCGGGAGTGGCTCGACAGAATAGATGAAATCTACCATATGGAATATCTGAGATATAGCGACGGAATGGAGATGGAGGAGTACGAGGATACTTGGAGAGATTGGGCCAAATTCAAGGCCTCCAATCAGGCAGCTGAGGTATGGGAGGATAAAGTAGAAAATTCACCTTAAAAGAAGCACCCCAAATAAGTTAAAGGTCTCCTAGTCCGACAGGTTATAGAAATTCTTGAAACATTAAGGAAAGGATCATCAACATCTTGAGGCTGCGTTGGAGCTCTCTCCCTCCAATGGGGGGGGGAATTATGCGGGGGGGATGGGGGTAGGAGGGAGGGTCTTTAGTTATAGGATACGGATTTAAATTAAGGAGTCACAAAGCAAATATTGTATTGAGAATATTGGGAGTACAAGACCCATCGGCCAATAGCAAAACAGCCACGAGGATGTGAAAGTATGATGGGATAAGTTTGACTGAAAAGTTGAAATAATATATCCTCATGAAAAATACTTAGCTGATGTGGCAAAAAAAAAAAAAAAAAAAAAAAAAAAAAAAAGAAAGTCTTAAATATTCAGTGACTACAAAGCAAAAATTTCGGTATGAACCAGAAAAAATGCTACGTAAATAAATGTAATAGTGAATAAAATTATAACACTTAAATACATATACTAAATCAGGAGATGAAAAAATCACAAAATGATATTAAATGCAAAGTCCAAATAGGTGAACAAACAAAAGCAAAAAGTCTGTGGTAACAGTACAAAAATAGTGATGAACAGGTATCTCCTGAGCATGCAGGGGGATTGTTCAGGCCCGGCCACCTGGTAGATAAATGGACCGTAGGGGAACCAGAAGTGCACAAAAGATTGAAATCGGTGCCAGGACCATCACCAGAAACCAAGGAGGCTTACCAGAAGTAGTGGCCTGAATTGGCATATGCCATACAGGTCAAAAAGGCTTGATGACCAACAGGTCTAGGTATTATATCTGGTCAGATGTCATCACACAGATAAGGGGAAGGAATCAGCACGGCTTCCTCGTCAATGGGTACACCATGAGCCAAGCAAATGATTTGTATAACATGTGAGGGATAAAAACACTCACATAGCGTGATAACGTTTGAACTTGGATTTATTTAAAAATAAAGAATGGAAATACACTCACATTTTCAGAAGATAAAAATAGCATGTAATCTTGTAGCGGTAGTCATGAGGGGTCCACCCGACATGTTTCAGCTAAACAGTCATCATCTGGGGTGTGGACCCCCTCATCCCACCGCTCTATATATAGATAAATAATGACCCCCACTGGAAGTGTCCGAAACCGGAAGTGCTTCTGATGACCTCTGTTTCCGGTTCAGGGGGTGCTAATATGCTAATCGTTCCCTAGAATTTGAAAGGGACTATATATGTGGGAATCTGTAATTCATTTATTTATTAAAAAATCCCGATTCACATTATAAAAAAGTATACATGCAGCTTGGGTAATTAGCCGGTCCTATGCCAAGCTGCATGTATACTTTTTTATAATGCGAATCGGGATTTTTTAATAAATTAATTAATTACAGATTCCCACATATATAGTCCCTTTCAAATTCTAGGGAACGATTAGCATATTAGGACCCCCTGAACCGGAAACAGAGGTCATCAGAAGCACTTCCGGTTTCGGACACTTCCAGTGGGGGTCATTATTTATCTATATATAGAGCGGTGGGATGAGGGGGTCCACACCCCAGATGATGACTGTTTAGTTGAAACATGTCGAGTGGACCCCTCATGACTACCACTACAAGATTACATGCTATTTTTATCTTCTGAAAATGTGAGTGTATTTCCATTCTTTATTTTTAAATAAATCCAAGTTCAAACGTTATCACGCTATGTGAGTGTTTTTATCCCTCACATGTTATACAAATCATTCGCTTGGCTCATGGTGTACCCATTGACGAGGAAGCCGTGCTGATTCCTTCCCCTTATCTGTGTGATGACATCTGACCAGATATAATACCTAGACCTGTTGGTCATCAAGCCTTTTTGACCTGTATGGCATATGCCATTTCAGGCCACTACTTCTGGTAAGCCTCCTTGGTTTCTGGTGATGGTCCTGGCACCGATTTCAATCTTCTGTGCACTTCTGGTTCCCCTACGGTCCATTTATCTACCAGGTTGCTGGGTCTGAACAATCCCCCTGCATGCTCAGGAGATACCTGTTCATCACTATTTTTGTACTGTTACCACAGACTTTTTGCTTTTGTTTGTTCACCTATTTGGACTTTGCATTTAATATCATTTTGTGATTTTTTCATCACCTGATTTAGTATATGTATTTAAGTGTTATCATTTTATTCACTATTACATTTATTTACGTAGCATTTTTTCTGGTTCATACCGAAATTTTTGCTTTGTAGTCACTGAATATTTAAGACTTTCTTGAATCATTTATTTATCACTTTTTCACGTAGCTTATAGCGCCACACTTTTTGAATTTTTTACTGATTGTTTGATCCTGAGTCTACGGGTGTGTTGGCTGCTGTTTGTGTCTTTTTTCTAGCGCAGCGCTGTACTTAACCTCTATATACTTGTTTACACCTAATCGACACTTAGTATAGCCGCAGCGCTTAGCACTCCATATAACATGGATGTTTTTGAGTACCGTGCATCTCGGGTAGTTAATACTGAAGGTGTATTTGTTGCCACCTCCAATGACACAGAAATTGGAGGATTATTTATGAGACTAAAGAATGTCATGGTCTCTGAACTCCATCTGCAATGGGATCTGGTCTTCTTAGAGCAATACGTAACAGAGGGCATGATCCCACGTAGTCTCAGATGGGATTTTCAACCCCAACAGGGGGAGGCTGAACTCGATTCCTGGTTCAAATATTTTAATGACGCTGGGATCAAGTTCCTTGATTTCCTTATCAATAGGAAGCGTATTCGCCTTTCCAATCTGGATCAGGAAATCAGAGAATTGAAGGACAATCTACTTGCCTATAAAAATTCTGTCGAATACAACACTTTGTCCTCCAATTTGCAGGCTCACCTTGTAAAGGAGGATAAGGAACAAAAAATTAAAAAACATAAAAAATACTCTCGAGATATTGGGGACTATAAGGCGGGAAAAGTATTTGGGTGGCAGAAATCCATTGTAGGGTCTACCTCACAGACCACAATGGAGACTAATGCCCATAACGAGGTTACCACTGTCCCTCCCATTGAACCTTCGGTTCGCCCCAAATCGGTTGCAGATAAAGGGCGACCCCATGGTGGTCCTCCTCCACATATGGGACGTCAGCCGAACATCCATACCCCTAGGAACCAACACAGGGGGAGAGGACATCATTCTAGAGGCCGAGGGAGAGGTGGTAATAGGGGCGACCAACAGGGTTACGATTACCAATATCGAGAGCGGGAGAACTCATACCATCGTGGGTCTCCTGTTCGTTACCAGGATTCTCCCCATCACTCTTACTACCCTAATACATCATACTATAGACACCCACCAATTTCCAACCTATAACAGATACTCCCCGTTACGTGATCATTACAATGAGAACGTTTGTCCGTTCCCCAGTGCTGGGTATGACCCATCCCCTTATAAACAACCCTACCTAGACCCACGTGCCACCCGGGGTTTTCGCGAGGACACTCTGAACAAAAAAAGAGGTCCGGAAACAAGAGAGGGACCAGAGGAGGGAGGAGGGTTCAGAGACGAAAAATGAAAAAGAACTTAATGTGTCAGGGGGTACTCAACTTGAGCGACACTGTTCTTACACAGGCGGAGAAGAGTGTTTTGAATAAGGGGCTTAAGTTTGCCCCCCCACACAAACTCAATAAATTCAATACGTTCATTGACATTCATAAATTCATTAGAAAAATCAATGTTCAAAGATATATTATCTCGAACCCCACCAGAAATATAGCCAGGGCAGCAACGTCCGACACGGTACATTCTGGTTTATCTAACCCCTCCCTCTTCAGCCCCCCCACACAACTCCCACCAACTATCAATTTATTTAAGGAATTAGTGATAAGAGATCTAGCGAAGATTCCACTTAAGCGTAAATTTTACAACCCTTTACCCTCAGTGGGCTTAAAAACCCTTTGTGATAACAAGAACTTGGTCATCCGCCCCGCGGACAAAGGCGGAGGCATTGTTTTATTAAATAAAAAAGATTACTTTGACGAAATGTATCGCATTTTAGGAGATCGTGAGATTTACATTGAACTACCGAATAATCCCACATATGAGTACAAGAGAGAATTGAAGAAATTAATAAACAAAGGATTCGAGTCTTGTATTTGAAACAAAAAGGAGAGATCATTTTTAGTTCCCTTAGCCCCGCGTATTCCAGTTATGTATTATTTGCCCAAAGTCCACAAGGACCCCCTTCACCCTCCAGGTCGACCCATAATTAGTGGCATCGACTCGGTCACTTCTAAGATTGGGACGTACATAGATTTCTTTCTCCAGCCATCTGTACTTAAAATGCCGTCTTATCTAAAAGACACAAAGGACGTGATTAGACTACTATCCAATGTCACCTACTCTGGTGACCTTATCATGGCCACTGCGGATGTGGCGTCCCTCTACACCTGCATCCCGCACCGTCAAGGTGCGAATGCGGTACAATGTTTTCTCAATAGGGACGCCACCCTTGCTTCCCCCCAAATTAATTTTATTATGGAGTTAATTGAGTTTGCTACGCAACACAATTATTTCTGGTTTAACGGTAACTATTATCGCCAACACAAGGGGGTAGCAATGGGAGCTAAGTTTGCTCCCAGCTTGGCCAACTTGTTCATGGCCAAGTGGGAGGAGGATGTCGTCTATGCCATGGCTAACCCACACCTTTTGGTGTGGGCCCGGTACATAGACGACATCCTCCTCTTGTGGACGGGTAGCCATGATGATTTGGTCGACTTCATGGCTTCATTGAATACCAATGATAGGGGTATTGCCCTGACTTTTGAGGCTAGTACCACCTCGGTCCATTTTCTAGATTTGGACATTGATAGAAAGGAAGGTGGTTTTACATTACTTATTTCAAATCCACCGACAGAAATGGCTATATACCAACCGATAGCTGTCATCACAGTTCCTGGATAAAATCAGTCCCTCGGAGTCAATTCTTGTGGTTACGCAGGAATTGCACTGACCGTGACACCTTTATGGTTCAGGCCAGGATGCTGAGGGATCGGTTTGTGGAAAAGGGCTATAATCTGCCCGACCTGGACAAAGAGATTGAAAATGTTTGTGAGGTGGATCGCCAGACATAATTGCAGGATAGACCCAAACAACCCAATGATGAATTCAAATGGTCATTTTTGACATCCTTCTCTATGCAACACAAGCACATTAAAGGATTTTTGAACATCATTGGGATGTCCTTAAAACGCATAGAATATTAGGACCACTGCTACCTGAGACCCCCCAAGGTGGTTTTTAGGGGTGTTCCATCCCTTAGGAGCAAGTTGGCTCCTAACGTCATAGATCCACCAAAAAAAACATCTTTTTTTCATAATTGGACAGGTTTTCATCCTTGTAAAAAATGTTTGGTTTGCCAGCATAACACCTGTGGCAGAAGGACAAGTTACGACTTCTCCTCTACTGTAACGGGTCGCACATATGTAATTAAACAATTCAGCACGTGTGCAACTACTGGGATCGTATACCTGATAACTTGCCCTTGTGGCAAACAATATGTGGGCCGTACTATTAGATCCTTCACTGTACGTGTCTCGGAACATATTAATTTAATTAAAGCAGGCAGCACCAAACATACTGTCCCTAGGCATTACAGGGAAAGTCATGATAGAAACCCTGCGGGCACCCAGTTTCTTATCATAGATAAATATACGGCTCCCTGGCGGGGGGGTCGATGCTTAGGGGTGTCTCCCGCTTAGCGACATATTGGATATATGAGTTGGGGTCCCATTTTCCGCAAGGTATCAACGTTGAATAGGACATCAACTCTTTTATCAATCAGGCATAAATATATATTTTTGATCTCTCCCTTTTCTACATCCAATATGGGCATTTTTACATCTATTTTCAGTCCAGCTACTAACATGATTCTTTAATTCACTTACATAATTATGTACTGTACAATATACCACATTTACAATTTTTGATTGTTTTTATGTACTCTATGTGCATTTTGGGTTTCCAATTTGTGTCACGGATTGTATTGATGCCCCCTATTGGCAGTGTCCAGTAGATCCTATGTTTGATTTTCTACATTTATATGCGGCTAAGCACGCTCTTGTTTTATATATATTTTTTAATTTTTTATATATTTTTAATATAGTTCTATATTTACCGATTTCCAATTTTAATGTAATTCATTTATATATTCTTTATGCTTAATGTATTTTACATATAATTTTTCACGTTTTTCTAAGTAAATTTCACATACTCTGTACTGCCCAAGCTTCCACATATTCTACTATTTTGCTTCTTTGCATATGTCCGCCTTTGGTGACACTTTGGCGGTCCTTCCGGCCTTGTATTTAGGCCGGGCTCCACTGCCTGTGGAGTTGTGACCAGATTGGATGTGGTTGCTGGCGTTTTTGAAAGTGAGGCTTGGCTGACCAAGCGTGGAGCGTACCGCCGCTGTTATCCTGATTTGCGCGTGACGTCATTGCGCGACATGATAACGAGGCTTGGCATAGTGTGTGGAGCGCGACGGTGCCGCTGCGCTCCCACCTATCAGAGTTGTGGAATTGACATTGAGGCTTGGTTCCGGGGTAATTAGCCGGTCCTATGCCAAGCTGCATGTATACTTTTTTATTATGCGAATCGGGATTTTTTAATAATTAAATTAATTACAGATTCCCACATATATAGTCCCTTTCAAATTCTAGGGAACGATTAGCATATTAGCACCCCCTGAACCGGAAACAGAGGTCATCAGAAGCACTTCCGGTTTCGGACACTTCCAGTGGGGGTCATTATTTATCTATATATAGAGCGGTGGGATGAGGGGGTCCACACCCCAGATGATGACTGTTTAGTTGAAACATGTCGGGTGGACCCCTCATGACTACCGCTACAAGATTACATGCTATTTTTATCTTCTGAAAATGTGAGTGTATTTCCATTCTTTATTTTTAAATAAATCCAAGTTCAAACGTTATCACGCTATGTGAGTGTTTTTATCCTTCACATGTTATACAAATCATTCGCTTGGCTCATGGTGTACCCATTGACGAGGAAGCCGTGCTGATTCCTTCCCCTTATCTGTGTGATGACATCTGACCAGATATAATACCTAGACCTGTTGGTCATCAAGCCTTTTTGACCTGTATGGCATATGCCATTTCAGGCCACTACTTCTGGTAAGCCTCCTTGGTTTCTGGTGATGGTCCTGGCACCGATTTCAATCTTCTGTGCACTTCTGGTTCCCCTACGGTCCATTTATCTACCAGGTTGCCGGGTCTGAACAATCCCCCTGCATGCTCAGGAGATACCTGTTCATCACTATTTTTGTACTGTTACCACTGACTTTTTGCTTTTGTTTGTTCACCTATTTGGACTTTGCATTTAATATCATTTTGTGATTTTTTCATCACCTGATTTAGTATATGTATTTAAGTGTTATCATTTTATTCACTATTACATTTATTTACTTAGCATTTTTTCTGGTTCATACCGAAATTTTTGCTTTGTAGTCACTGAATATTTAAGACTTTCTTGAATCATTTATTGATCACTTTTTTTACGTAGCTTATAGCGCCACACTTTTTGAATTTTTTACTGATTGTTTGATCCTGAGTCTACGGGTGTGTTGGCTGCTGTTTGTGTCTTTTTTCTAGCCCAACGCTGTACTTAACCTCTATATACTTGTTTAAGCCAAAATAATTCAAACAGGGAGCTAAGGACTAGCCACTAGTATTGTCTGACACCAACTTATGGCTACCTCAAAATGTATTACAAAATACATAATATGAAAAGACAGGTACCCCCCAGCTACCCCCTCCCCCACCCCTATGATGAACCCGACCTCCCTCCTCTGGTCCAACCCCCCCCCGGACAATTCCCTATTGTACCCCACCACCTAAAAGACCAATGATACCTGTCTGCTACTGAAGACCAGGAATAATAATGCTCCCAAATACCTAAACAGTGTCAGTGTATGCCACAATGGGCTGAGCATGTATTGTGTCACAAGTTGTACCAGGCATGTTCACCAATGCACTCATCTACTCATAAAAGGAAGAGCATGGGCAAATTATTTGATAAACTATCCATCATGAGGAGCAGTTTAGGAAAGATTGGATATCTAGCGATTGAAAAATATTAAAGCGCAGTGCTGAACAGAACATAATAGTACTCAAATCAATATATACAGTGGATATAAAAAGTCTACACACCTCTGTTAAAATGTCAGGTTTCTGTGATGTAAAAAAATGAGACAAAGATAAATCATTTCAGAACTTTTTCCACCTTCAATGTGACTTATAAACTGTACAACTCAGTTGAACAACAAACTGGAATCTTTAAGATGGAGGGAGGTAAAACAAATAAAACTAAAACTAAAATAATATGGTTGCATAAGTGTTCACACCCTTAACCAGTTCCTGACCGGCTCACAAAGATATACTGCAGCAGAATGGCTCCCCTGGGCAAAATCCCTTAGGGGTATGTCCTTCTCTTTTTCGGCCACCAGACGTGCATGCATGAGCGCCAGCACGGGGATTAGTGTGTGTAAACACACAAGTCCCCGTGCTGTCAGGGAAGAGGAGCCATATTGTTTGTTCCTACTAAGTAGAAAAAACAGTATGTCTCCTCTCCTGGTCAATCCTATCCCCATACAGTTAGAACACACTGAGGGAACACACAATTAACCCCTAGATCACCCCCTAGTGTTAACCCTTTCCCTGCCAGTGACATTTATACAGTAAGTAATCAGTGCATTTTTATAGCACTGATCGCTGTATATATGCCAATGGTCCCAAAAAAGTGTCACAAGTCTCAGATCTGTCTGTTGCAATGTCACAGTACTGCTAAAAATTGCAGATCACCGCCATTACTAGTAAAAAAAATTAAAATAATAAAAATGCCAGAAAAATGCCATTAATCTTTCCCATAGTTTTTAGACACTATAACTTTTGCACAAACCAATCAATATACACTTATTCCAATTTTTTTTTACCAAAAATATGTAGAAGAATATATATTGGCCTAAGGAAAAGGAGAGAGGAAGGTGGGACTTTATATGAAGATTTTTTTACCAGGGAGACACGCTCTTATGAAAATGGCTTTCTATGATGTGCATGATATTTATCTACTATGTCTTTACTGTTGGTGTCACTATCATTATTATACCAATTTATCTAATGTACTTGGTTTTATATAATGTTCTAAAATATGAACTGACCCTGTCATTATTTTATTATGCTACTATTACTATTATTGTTATTTTTTATATACCAATAAACTATTGACTGCCAATTGTATCATATGTTTGTCATCCATGCCCATAGTGTTGTCATTACCCATTTTCATGTATTTCGTGATTTCTCCAAGGGTGCATTCTTCATATAAAGTCCCACCTTCCTCTCTCCTTTTCCTTAAAAACAACAGGGATGGAGGCGCCTGGCGGTGTTAGCCTTGCGTTCTCATATAAAGTCCCAACCGGTTGCTCCTCGCTTTGCATATATTGGCCTAAACTGATGAAGAAATAATGTTTTTTTTTTTTTTTTTTAATTTGGGGATATTTATTATAGCAAAAAGTAAAAAACATTGTTTTTTTTTTCAAAATTGTCGATCTTTTTTTCTTTATATCGCAAAAAATAAAAACCGCAGAGGTGATCAAATACCACCAAAAGAAAGCTCTATTTGTGGGAAAAAATTTTTTTGGGTATAGCGTTGAACGACCGCGCAATTGTCAGTTAAAGCAACGCAGTACCAAATTGTAAAAAGTGCTCTGGTCAGGAAGAGGGTAAAATCTTCTAGGGCTGAAGTGGTTAAACTAATACTTTGTTGAAGCACCTTTTGATTTAATTACAGCACTCAGTCTTTTTGGGTATGAGTCTATTAGCATGGCACATCTTGACTTGGCAATATTTGCCCACTCTTCTTTGCAAAAACACTCCATATCTGTGAAATTGTGAGGGCATCTCCTGTGCACAGCCCTCTTCAGATCACCCCACAGATTTTCAATCAGATTCAGGTCTGGGCTCTGGCTGGGCCATTCCAAAACTTGAATCTTCTTCTAGTGAAGAATTCCTTTGTTGATTTGGATGTATGCTTTGGGTCGTTGTGCTTGCTGATAGAGGAAGTTCCTCTTCATGTTTAGCTTTGTAGCAGAAGCTTGAAGGTTTTGTGCCAATATTGACTGGTATTTGGAACTGGTCATAATTCCCGCCACCTTGACTAAGGCCCCAGTTCCAGCTGAAGAAAAACAGCCTCAAAGCATGATGCTGCTACCACTATGCTTCACAGTGGGTATGGTGTTCTTTTGGTGACATGCAGTGTTGTTTTTGCGCAAAACATATCTTTTGGAATTATGGCCAAAAAGTTCAACCTTGGTTTCATCAAACCATATCACATTTTCCCACATGCTTTTGGGAGAATTCAGGTGTGTTTTTCCAAAATTTAGCCAGGATTGGATGTTTTGCTTTGTAAGAAAAGGCTTCTGTCTTGCCACTCTACCCCATAGCCCAGACATATGAAGAATACGGGAGATTATTGTCACATGTATCACACAGCCAGTACTTGTCAGATATTCCTGAAGCTCCTTTAATGTTGCTGTAGGCCTCTTGGCAGCCTCCCTGACCCATTTTTATCTCATATTTTCATCAATTTTGGAGGGACGTCCAGTTCTTGGTAACACCACTGTTGTGCCATATTTCCTCCACTTGATAGACTGTCTTCACTGTGTTCCATGGTATATCTAATGCCTTAGAAAAAAAATTGTACCCTTCTCCTGACTGATACCTTTTAACAATGAGATCCCTCTGATGCTTTGGAATCTCTCTGTGCACCATGGCTTTTGCTGTAGGATGCAACTAAGAAAATGTCAGGAAAGACCTACTAGAAAAGCTGAACTTTGTTTGCTGTTAATCAGGGGCTTTTTAATGATGGAAGGTGTGTACTGACTTCTATATAACATGAATTTGAATGTGATTGCTTAATTCTGAACATAGCTACATCCCCAGTTATAAGGGGGTGTCCACACTTATGCAACCACATTATTTTAGTTTTTTTCTTTTTTTTACTTCCCCCTTAAAGATTTCAGTTTGTCTCATTTTTTAACATCACACAAACCTGACATTTTAACAGGGGAGTGTAGACTTTTTATATCCACTATATAAACAGTAGTGATACCTTAAATTGAATAATAAAGTGCAACATGCAAAAAATGTGCAAACAACCAAAAAGTGCAAACGTCTACAAGTAAAGAATTATAAAAAATGCAGAGGTGTAAAAACAGTACAGATATAGAAAGTTGGAAGTTGAATCCAGTCCAATAGCAGTAAAAGAAGGTAACCAGCATCCACTTAAGAAGTCACCAAAACATGTCCATCCACCACCTGGAAAGGGGAATATACACATTTACCAGAAAGTGTGGACAGAAATGCCAGCAGCAATGAGTCAACCACGCATGAGAGAAGAAATACCAGGGAGATGATCAAAGGAGTAATCTCTGGAAAACTGTCACTATGATTCTCCACAGCGACCGATCCTTTTAATGGAACTTGAGAGACATAGATTGGACTGTGAGGGCTATAGCTGGAGACATGTACAAACCACAGAAGAGCATCCAGAAACAAGAGAGATCTTTTTGCTTCACATACAATTACATATGGGTCAATTAAACTCAAAATAGATGATGGAACTGCAGACACACACTTTTATGAATGTCAGAGTTCAAGTTCCATTAAGAGGATTGGTCGCTGTGGAGAATTGTAGTGACAGTTTTCCAGAGATTACTCCTTTGATCATCTCCTTGGTATTTCCTTTTTCATGCGTGGTTGACTTATTGCCGCTGGCATTTGGGTCCACACTTTTTGGTAAGCATGTTTATTCCCTCTTCCGGGTGGTGAATGCATTTTTTGCACATTGCACTTTATTATTCAATTTAAGGTATCACTACTGTTTATACATATTGGTTTGAGTACTATTATGTTCTGTTCAGAGCTTCACTTTAATATTTTTCAATTGGTACACAATGTTCTGTTAGTTTGTAGTGTCAGCAGCTTTTTTTAATTTATGACATTAGCACAATGATTTAATAGTTTTTGATATCTAATGATTGTTTCTTCTCTGAGTCCCAAAACACGTCTGTTTCCTATTAAATGCTGTGCATCACCACCAGCATATGCTACTGTAGTGCTATTCTCGTAGGTGCCGCAGGAATATTGCCCAGGTCTTTCCCAGATGTTATTATCCCGCAGTCAGGCACACAAGCTCAGTCACACATTTCTTCAAGGACCAGTCTAGGTATGTTATTTTTGTTATTTTTATTTTTGGAGAACTTGGATACCATTGAGGGAATTGAGTGGAATGCACCAAAGAAACAAGAGCTATGTACAACTTGAGGATTATGTATTCCTTTTTCTGTAAAAGCCGTAGTAAAGTCTATGCTTGTAACAAACAGTAGACTTAGCTTTAAGGTAGTAGTAGTGGTTAAATGCAAACACTTTTCTTCAGGGCCACAAGAGCAAAGTCTATTTGGTGGACTAAGCTCTTCAGAAGACAAGCTTGTGTCCCATTCAACAGGGGGATGGCAGCAGCCCAAAGTCTGTAAGATTTTTCAGAACAGTCTGTATAACTAACTAACTAGTCAAATGCAGCTGCACTGAATACAGTGAGCAACTACATTTATCTAACACAGCAATTGCAGCCCCACTACATACAATGGGGGTCATTTAATATAGCGCCAAAAAATTCTCCTGCAGTACCAAAAAATAACTCTCAAAAAAGGCCAGAAAGACTTCAACTCTCAGAAAGTCAGCGCTAATGCAAATGAAAAGCAGCGCTATTGCGGCAATAATGCCTGTCAGATCACATATGCTGGAATAGTGGAAGTCAATGGGGCTCGAACCTGCAAAATACAAAGTTCTCACTAAAGGCTTATATGCAAGTTATTTGCCATAAAAAGTGTTTGGAGACCTGGGTCCTGCCCCAGGGGACATGGATCAATGCCAATTTTTTTTAAAAAACTGAAGTTTTTTCGGGAGCAGTGATTTTAATAATGCTTTGTGTGAAACAATAAAAACTGTAATATTCCTTTAAATTTCGTACCTGGGGGGTGTCTATAGTATGCCTGTAAAGGGGCGCATGTTTCCCATGTTTAGAACAGTCTGACAGCAAAATGACATTTCAAAGGAAAAAAAAAAGACATTTAAAACTACTCGCGGCTATTAATTTATTGCCGGTCCGACAATACACCTAAAAGTTCATTGATAAAAACGGCATGGTAATTCCCCACAGGGGAACCCCGAACCAAAATTTAAAAAAAAATGATGTGGGGGTCCCCTAAATTCTATACCAGTCCCTTCAGGTCTGGTATGGATATTAAGGGGAACCCCGGCTAAAATTTAAAAAAAAATGGCGTGGGGTCCCTCTCGAAATCTATACCAGACCCTTCAGGAGGGTGCTTTGGGGTAGCCCCCCAAAACACAGTGTCCCCATGTTGATGGGGACAAGGGCCTCATCCCCACAACCCTTGCCCGGTGGTTGTGGGGGTCTGCGGGCGGGGGGCTTATTGGAATCTGGAAGCCCCCTTTAACAAGGGGACCTCCAGATCCCGGCCCTCCCCCTGTGTGAAATGGTAATGTGACATCACGGGGAATGCCACAGGGAAGTCCCTGTGCCTCAGAGGGGGGCAGGGTCACCGGGTGGCACCGCCCTCCGTTATTTAAGTACCGTCAGAAGAGGAGAAGCGTCACACAGCGGGAGCCTCCCTCCATGCCATCATGGATGCGGAGCGGCCCGGAGAAGAAGATGAAGAGAAGAAGAAGCCGCGGAGGAGATGCCGGATGAGAACACTGGAGGAAGAACCAAGAGAAGAAGAAGATGGAGGAAGAAACTGAAGGAAGATAGAAGAAAGAAGATAGAAGAAAGAAGAAGCATTTAAATAAAGGAGTTGTCAAAAACTGTCTCTTGTAATTTTTAACATTTTTGACAGTTTTTTTGTGAAATGGTAGGGGTACATTTGTACCCCCTTACCATTTCACACAGGGGCGAGGGCCAGGATCTGGGGGTCTCCCTTTTTAAAGGGGGCTTCCAGATTCTGATAAGCCCCCCGCCCACAGACCCCCACAACCACCGGGCAAGGGTTGTGGGGATGAGGCCCTTATCCCCATCAACATGGGGACAAGGTGTTTTGGGGGGCTACCCCAAGGCACCCTCCCAATGTTGAGGGCATGTAGCCTGGTACGGTTCAGGAGTGGGGGCGCTCTCTCGCCCCCCCTCTTTTCCTGCGGCCTGCCAGGTTGCGTGCTCGGATAAGGGTCTGGTATGGATTTTTGGGGGGACCCCACGCCATTTTTTTTTTATTTTGGCGCGGGGTTCCCCTTAAAATTCATACCAGACCTGAAGGGTCTGGTATAGATTTTGAGGGGACCCCCCTACGCCATTTTTTTAAAAATTTTGGTTCAGGGTTCCCCTGTGGGGATTTCCCATGCCGTTTTTATCAATGAATTTTTATGTGTATTGTTGGACCTGCAATTCATTATTAGCCACGAGTAGTTTTAAATGACTTTTTTTCCTTTGAAATGTCATTTTGCTGTCAGACTGTTCTAAACAGAGGAAACATGTGCCCCTTTACAGGCATACTATAGACACCCCCCAGGTACAAAATTTAAAGGAATATTACACTTTTATTGTTTCACTTTAAGCATTATTAAAATCACTGCTCCTGAAAAAACAGCCATTTTTAAAAAAAATTTGCATTGATCCATGTCCCCTGGGGCAGGACCCGGGTCCCCAAACACTTTTTATGACAATAACTTGCATATTAACCTTTAAAATTAGCACTTATGATTATTCATATTCGTGTCCCATAGACTTTAACCACTTGCCTACCAGGCCAATTCTGACATTTCTCTCCTACATGTAAAAATCATAATTTTTTGGCTAGAAAATTACATAGAACCCCCAAACATTAAATATTTTTTTTTAGCAGAGACCCTAGAGAATACAAAGGCGGTCATTGCAACTTTTTATCTAGCACGGTATTTGCGCAGCAATTTTTCGAATGCATTTTTTTAGGAAAAAAAACAGTTTTGGGCTTAAAAAAAAAACAAGAAAGTTAGCCCAATGTTTTTGCATAGTGTGAAAGATGAAGTTACGCTGAGTAAATAGATACCCAACATGTCTGACGCACAGTGACTTGACGGGACTTCCCTGTGACTTCACGGGGAATGCCACAGGGAAATCCCGTCATGTCCCGTGCGTCAGAGGGGGGCGGGGTCACTGGGTGGCCCCACCCCCCGTTATTTAAGAACCGTCAGACGAGGAGACGCCGTCACACAGCGGGAGCCTCCCTCCATGCCAGCATGAATGCGGAGCGGCCCAGAGAAGAAAATGAAGAAGAGAAGAAGAGAAGAAGGAAGAAGAGAAGAAGAGGAAGAAGAAGATGAAGAGAAGAGCGGGAGCCTCCCCCCATGCCATGGGTGCGGAGCGGCCCGAGGAGAAGAAGATAGAAGACG
Organism: Lithobates septentrionalis; assembly: GCA_037952835.1. NCBI lineage: Eukaryota > Metazoa > Chordata > Amphibia > Anura > Ranidae > Lithobates > Lithobates septentrionalis. The sequence continues at coordinate 108,045 of JBBDGP010001449.1, forward strand.
CCGTGGAGGAGATGCTGGACAAGAACGCCGGAGGAAGAACCAGAAGAACCAGAAGATGAAGGAAGATAGAAGAAAGAAGAAGCATTTAAATAAAGGAATTGTCAAAAACTGTCTCTTGTCATTTTTAACATTTTTGACAGTTTTTTAGTGAAATGGTAGGGGTAAGTACCCCCTTACCATTTCACACAGATTCCAGATTCCGATAAGCCCCCCGCCCACAGACCCCCACAACCACCGGGCAAGGGTTGTGGGGATGAGGCCCTTGTCCTCATCAACATGGGGACAAGGTGTTTTGGGGGGCTACCCCAAAGCACCCTCCCAATGTTGAGGGCATGTGGCCTGGTACGGTTCAGGAGGGGGGGGCGCACTCTCGTCCCCCCCCTCTTTTCCTGCAGCCTGCCAGGTTGCGTGCTCGGATAAGGGTCTGGTATGGATGTATGGGGGGACCCCACGTCGTTTTTTTTTTTTGGCGCGGGGTTCCCCTTAAAATCCATACCAGACCTGAAGGGTCTGGTATGGAATTTAGGGGGAACCCTAGGTCAGTTTTTTTTTAATTTTGGCCGGGGTTCCCCTTAATATCCATACCAGACCTGAAGGGCCTGGTATGGAATTTAGGGGGACTCCCACGTCATTTTTTTTTTTTAATTTTGGTTCGGGGTTCCCCTGTGGGGAATTCCCATGCCGTTTTTATCAATGAACTTCTATGTGTATTGTCGGCAATGCAATAGCCGCGAGTAGTTTTAAATGGGTTTTTTCCTTCGAAATGCCATTTTGCTTTCAGACTGTTCTAAACACGGGATACATGCGCCCCTTTACAGGCATACTATAGACACCCCACAGCTACGAAATTTAAAGGGATATTACACTTTTATTGTTTGACTTTAAGCATTATTAAAATCACTGCTCCTGAAAAAACGGCCGTTTTTAAAACTTTTTTTTGCATTGATCCATGTCCCCTGGGGGAGGACCCGGGTCCCCAAACACTTTTTATGACAATAACTTGCATATAAGCCTTTAAAATTAGCACTTTTGATTTCTCCCATAGACTTTTAAAGGGTGTTCCGCGGCATTCGAATTTGCCGCGAACACCCCAAATTGTTCGCTGTTCGGCGAACTTGCGAACAGCCAATGTTCGAGTCGAACATGAGTTTGACTCGAACTCGAAGCTCATCCCTACTGGTTACATGTTTTGAGTTACAGAGGAGGTCTAGGACCAAAATGATTGCTCTCGCTCTAACGTTCGCGGCAACACCTCACATGTGTGGTTTGAACAACGTTTTCATATGTGGGCAGAACTTATGTATGCGTTCGCTTCTGCATGCGAGCTCACGGGGACAGGGGCGCTTTAAATTTTTTTTTTTATTGTTAATTTTACTTTTTTTATTTTAGCTTGACACTTTTTTTCCCCAAAAAATGTTTTTGATCACTTTTGTTTCTATTACAAGGAATTTAAACATCCCTTGTAATAGGAATAAGCATGACAGGTGCTCTTTACAATGAGATGTGGGGTCAATAAGACCCCACATCTCACTTCTAGGCTTAGAAGCCTGAAATAATTAAAAAAAAAATCTCTACTTCCCAGCCGAAGCGGCGCCGTTTTTTTAATACAGAGGCCGGGCGTGACGTCATAACATCAGGCCCGGCCTCCGAACGATCATAGAGACTCCGGCAACCATCTGGTCCACCATAAATATATATGCTAAACATCCAGGGCTGGTGGATCCTGTGACTGACTCACCGATCATAGCGGTGAGTCGGTACAAGCACCGGAGGGTGGCGGGGGACGTCCCCTCTCACCTCCCGTAAGAACGATCAAGCGGCGGAACACTCTTTTGATCACTGCTGCGAATATTTGATCGCAACCACTATTAGAATGTTATTATTTTTGTTTATTTGCAGATATGCAAATTTGTATTTCTACTTATGATATTTAAAGGCATTCGATAAGAAATGGTGTCCCTGGGTTAGTAGCGGGAGGAAATCGTTCAGCTGAAATCACACACTTTCATTCCCGCATGTCAGTCCCGACTGCAGAGGGAATTTCAGAGATATCTTTGCAGGTTTCTGCACTGATATCAATACAAATTGCACTCCAAAGTCGCACCAATTAAAACAGTGCAATTGTCACCGCTTTGACATGTCAAATTGCACCAATATGAACTAAAGCTGACACATACAACACTGCCTATCCACCAGCTGAATTCATTACCTGTAATTCTCCACAGCTGTTATATATAAAGATTCCACCTTTATCATTAACTTGCAGGTGTGCAAAAGCCTAGGTTTATATTGGAGCGATTTGTCATGCGATTTGAGAGATCAAATCGCATGACTATTGGCAGCAATGGCACTGTTCCAATCGATGCAACATTTTTCTTGTGGCACCGCACCAATTTGCTAAAGTAGTTACTGCACTACTTTTGCCGATTTCAGGTGCGACTTCAATAGACATTTGTGTATGAAGCCACACGGATGTCTATCAAGTAGCACCTGAAATCACGCTGACCTTGCTACTTTGAAAATCGTGCTACTTCAAGTGAAGTAGCGCGATTTCAAAGTAGCATCAATGTGAACCAGGGCAAAGAGATTAGTTTTTTGGTGCATAAATACATATTGAAATAAAATATAAGAGATATTGCACTTTCCCAAAACCACCGCCCACAAAAACTAAAGAGAAAAAAGTAGAAAAAAAAAAACAAAAACACCACAACAAAGCTCAATAATGAACATTTATTTTACCAGCAGAAAAACAAAAAAAAACACAAAAAAATTTACATTCATTTACTAGCTTCAAAAAAAATTGGTCAGAATATATGGTGCTACATTTAGCAATGGGATTTTAAGGGCCCTCCTCATAGGAGCTTACAATCTAAAATTTGACAAAACCTTAGAGTGGACACAGCTTTAATTTCAGTGTATAACGGGCAACACATTACATTTTTATCTGCAAGATTATAGAAACATACTTAACAGTCATTCTTACAAAGCATTCCAACATAATATTAACCAGTTGCCGACCACCTCACGACGATATACGTCGGCAGAATGGCACGGGCAGGCAAAATCACGTACCTGTACGTGATCTGTCTCCCGTAGGCGGGGGGTCTGATCGGGCCCCCCCGGTGCCCAAGGCGGTCGGCTTCTCTTCGGGAGTGATGAGAGGTGAGGGAGAGGCCATCCATCCATTCTGGATCGATCCCAGCCAATGAAATCCTTCCTTTGCTCCTGTATAGTAAACAGCAGCAGAGGAAGTGATGTCATCTCTCCTCGGATCTGTATTTTCCATTCCGGCACCGAGGAGAGAAGACATCCGAGTGAGTGCACAACACACACACAGTAGAACACGCCAAGCATACTTTACACCCCCCATCACCCCCTGATCACCCCCCAATCACCCCCCCCCCCGTCACACTGACACAAGCAGTTTTTTTTTCTTTTTCTGATTACTGCATTGGTGTCAGTTTGTGACAGTTAGTGTGGTAGCCCCCTTTAGGAATAGGGTACCCCCCTAACCCCCCTAATAAAGTTTTAACCCCTTGATCACCCTCCCGTCGCCAGTGTCACTGAGCGATCATTTTTCTGATCGCTGTATTAGTATCACTGGTGACGCTAGTTAGGGAGGTAAATATATAGGTTCGCCGTTAGCGTTTTATAGCATCAGGGACCCCCATACACTACCTAATAAAGGTTTTAACCCCTTGATTGCCCCCTAGTTAACCCTTTCACCAGTGATCACCGTATAACTGTTACGGGTGACGCTGGTTAGTTTATTTTTTATAGTGTCAGAGCTCCCGCTGTTTATTACCAAATAAAGGTTTAGCCCCCTGATCGCCCGACGGTGATATAAGTTAGGTTTTAGGGTCAGATAGGGTCTGCGTCGCCTCAGGCAGCGTCAGGTTAGCGCCAGTACCGCTAACACCCACGCACTCACCATACACCTCCCTTAGTGGTATAGTATCTGAACGGATCAATATCTGATCCGATCAGATCTATACTAGCGTCCCCAGCAGTTTAGGGTTCCCAAAAACACAGTGTTAGTGGGATCAGCCCAGATACCTGCTAGCACCTGCGTTTTGCCCCTCCGCCTGGGCCCAGCCCAGCCCAGCCCAGCCCACCCAAGTGTAGTATTGATCGATCACTGTCACTTACAAAACACTAAATGCATAACTGCAGTGTTCGCAGAGTCAGGCCTGATCCCTGCAATCCCTAACAGTTTTTTTGGTAGCGTTTTGGTGAACTGGCAAGCACCAGTGGCCTAGTACACCTCGGTCGTAGTCAAACCAGCACTGCAGTAACACTTGGTGACGTAGCGAGTCCCAGAAGTGCAGTTCAAGTTGGTGAGGTGGCAAGCACAAGTAGTGTCCTGCTGCCACCAAAAAGAAGACAAACACAGGCCCGTCGTGCCCATAATGCCCTTCCTGCTGCATTCGCCAATCCTAATTGGGAACCCACCACTTCTGCAGCACCCGTACTTCCCCCATTCAAATCCCCAACCAAATTCAGTCTGCTGCATGAGATGCATTTTCTTTATGTCCTCCCGAGTACCCCTACCCAACGACCCCCTCCAAAAAAGATGTTGTGTCTGCAGCAAGCGCGAATATAGGCGTGACACCCGCTATTATTGTCCCTCCTGCCCTGACAATCCTGGTCTTTGCATTGGTGAATGTTTTGAACGCTACCATACACTAGTTGAGTATTAGCATACAGCATTGCACAGACTAGGCACACTAACACAGGGTCTCCCAAGATGCCATCACATTTTGAGAGACCCGAACCTGGAACCGGTTACACTTACAAAAGTTACAGTTACAAAAAAAAAGTGTAAAAAAAAAACCACAAAAAAATATATAAAATAAAAAAAAAATAGTTGTCATTTTATTGTTCTCTCTCTCTCTCTATTGTTCTGCTCTTTTTTACTGTATTCTATTCTGCAATGTTTTATTGTTATTATGTTTTATCATGTTTGCTTTTCAGGTATGCAATTTTTTATACTTTACTGTTTACTGTGTTTTATTGTTAACCATTTTTTTGTCTTCAGGTACACCATTCAGCTGCAGCGCGTATTTATTTATCTTGACAGCAACAGCGTTTGCTCCCACGATAAATAAAGCCGTGACTCCAGCGAAGGTGATATATGCCGAAGCAAGGGGGCAGCAGGGGCAGAAAAGCGATTTGCTCCTACCTTTAGCGAGAGGATGCCCCCATGCTTTGGCATATATAAATGGTGCATGTATGCCCATCATTAGAAGTGGGTGGATGAAGGGAGGTATTCTAATGGTGGGCATACCCACCGATCAATCTCTATTTTTCGTTCAGCCCACAGGCTGCATGAAAAAAAAAGATTATAATATATGCCCAACAAGGACCAGCAACGTACTGGTATGTTGCTGGACTTTGAGTGGTTATACCAGAATGATGGCTGCAGGTTTAGGCATCATCTTGGTGGTATTTACATTCCCTGAGATAACAATAAAAATGATTAAAAAAAATAAACGAAAGGAACAGTTTCAAAATAAGATAAAAAAGAAAAAAAAAAAGAAAAAAAAAAAAAAAGCGCCCCTGTCCCCCCCTGCTCTCGCGCAAAGGCGAACGCAAGTGTCGGTCTGGCGTCAAATGTAAACAGCAATTGCACTATGCATGTGAGGTATCACCGCGAAGGACAGATTGAGGTCAGTAATTTTAGCAGTAGACCCCCTCTGTGAATCTAAAGTGGTAACCTGTAAAGGCTTTTAAAGGCTTTTAAAAATGTATTTAGTTTGTTGCCACTGCACGTTTGTACGCAATTTTAAAGCATGTCATGTTTGGTATCCATGTACTCGGCCTAAGATCATCTTTTTTATTTCATCAAACATTTGGGCAATATAGTGTGTTTTAGTGCATTAAAATTTAAAAAAGTGTGTTTCCCCCCCCAAAAAAACTATATCTCTCAGCAAATAGCTTGGGGTGTCTACTTTCCAAAATGGGGTCATTTGGGGGTGGGGGGGGGGGTTGTGCCACCTGGGCATTCCATGGCCTCCGAAACTGTGATAGGTAGTGAAGAGTGAAATCAAAAATTTACGCCCTTAGAAATCCTGAAGGCGGTGATTGGTTTTCGGGGCCCGTACGCGGCTAGGCTCCCAAAAAGTCCCACACATGTGGTATCCCCGTACTCAGGAGAAGCAGATGAATGTATTTTGGGGTGCAATTCCACATATGCCCATGGCTTGTGTGAGCAATATATCATTTAGTGACAACTTTTTGTAAATTTTATTTATTTATTTATTTTTTGTCATTATTCATTCACTTGGGACCAAAAAAAAAATAATATTCAATGGGCTCAACATGCCTCTCAGCAATTTCCTTGGGGTGTTTACTTTCCAAAATGGGGTCATTTAGGGGGGGGGTTGTATTGCCCTGCCATTTTAGCACAAGAAATGACATAGGCAGTCATAAACTAAAAGCTGTGTAAATTCCAGAAAATGTACCGTAGTTTGTAGATGCTATAACTTTTGAGCAAACCAATATACGCTTGACATTTTTTTTACCAAAGACATGTGGCCGAATACATTTTGGCCTAAATGTATGACTAAAATTGAGTTTATTGGATTTTTTTTATAACAAAAATTAGAAAATATCATTTTTTTTCACAATTTTCGTTTTTTTCCGTTTATAGCGCAAAAAATAAAAACGGCAGAGGTGATCAAATACGATCAAAAGAAAGCTCTATTTGTGGGAAGAAAAGGATGCAAATTTCGTTTGGGTACAGCATTGCATAACCGCGCAATTAGCAGTTAAAGCGATGCAGTGCCAAATTGTAAAAAGTGCTCTGGTCAGGAAGGGGGTAAATCCTTCCGGGGCTGAAGTGGTGAAAAGACTTATTCAAAACACCCACCACCAGCCCACAATCCACACATACATACATTGGTGACCATGTTCTGCTGGAAGCTGCATTACGGTGTACACAATTAAACGAGATCAAAAAGAGTAGGTCAGCAGATGCTTCCAAATGATGTTTGCATGATCAGACAGGAACAATACATACACAACATTGACAGCATAGCCACATAAACCCACTGAAAAAATGCACAAGAATTTCATCAAATCTCCCAATATCATTCCTTCTCCCCCACAAATCACAGCAAAAAACCTGACCTTCTCAGGCCAAACGAACCCCACTACTGCAGGCCTTTATATAAGAGAGGTTGTATTATTAGCACACTGACACACCCAATAGAAGTACACGCCCACCAGTATCTTTCAGTCTGTCTCGTCATGTATGTCTAAAGTGACTGATGAGCAGGAACACATAATAGTATTCGCAACTGTGTAAGACTGGCCATACACTATACAATTTTCTTATTCAATTTCCTTTAGATTTACCTTAAACTATGCAGTGCAAGGGCCTGCCTGATAAAATACAAGTTGAAAGGGTTTAGGTTTGACCTCATATTATATGGTTTTGGTAAATCTAAAGGAAAGTTGAACAAGTAAATTGTATAGTGTATGGCCAGCCTTAGCCCTTGGCTATTTGCATCAAATCTCCAACTACAAGACAAAGATCAAAGTCCATTTGCATCCACATAAACAAAGCAACAATTTTCTACCCATGCAGTGTAAACCCTAAAATTTGAACTGTCCAAGTCCCTGGGCATGATTAGTGCTAATAAACATTCTGCTAGACAGAACTGCTACCCACTTAGCCACCAGGCAGCCCCACACATGTTCTCTGCATCTCTGTGGTGTGAACCAGCCTAAGTCCGTAGCCATGCTCAGTGTCATAAGCAATATACAATATATTGGCCTAAGTATTGGAACGCCTGCCTTTAAACGCACATGAACTGTAATGGCATCCCAGTATTAGTATTGGGTTCAAAACTCATTTGGCCCACCCTTTGCAGCTATAACAGCTTCAACTCTTTTTGTCCACAAGCTTTAGGAGTGTGTCTATGGGAATGTTTGACCATTCTTCCAAGTGCATTTGTGAGGTCAGGCACTGATGTTGGACGAGAAGGCCTGACCTACAGTCTCCTCTCTAATTCATCCCCAAGGTGTTCTGTTGTGTTGAGGTCAGGACACTGTCCAGGCCAGTCAAGTTCCTCCACCCCAAACTCCCTCATCCATGTCTTTATGGACCTTGCTTTGTGCACTGGTCCAAATGATTTGGTGGAGGGGGGATTATCATGTGGGGTTGTTTTTCAGGGGTTGGGCCTGGCCTCTTAGTTCCAGTTAAGGGAACTCTTAAGGCATCAGCATACCAAGACATTTTGGACAATTTCATACTCCCAACTTTGTGGGAACAGCTTGGGGAAAGCCCCTTCCCGTTCCAACATGACTGCACACCAGTGCACAAAGCAAGGTCCATAAAGACATGGATGAGCAAGTTTGGGGTGGAGAAACTTGACTGGCCTGCACAGAGTCCTGGCCTCAACCAGATAGAACAACCTTTGGCTGAATTCGAGTAGAGACTGCGAGCCAGGCCTTCTCATCCAACATCAGTGCCTGGCCTCACAAATGCACTTCTAGAAGAATGATCAAACATTCCCATAGTCACACCTAACCTAGTGGACAGCCTTCCCAGAAGCTGTTCTAGCTGCAAAGGGTGGGCCAAATCAAATTTTAACCCTACGGACTAAGACTGGGCTGCCATTAAAGTTCATGTGTGTGTAAAGGCAGGTGTCCCAATACTTTTGGCTAAATAGTGTATGTGGAAAAGACTTACAATGGTGGGGGAACCCTCCTACACATAAATACTACATTTAGACATAGGACCTGGGAGATGAGATAACTTCTCTACATGAAGCAACATGGTTGGTATTTGAACCCATACACTCAGGGATGCTAAGCAGAAGTTCTAACCTATAAGCCACGGAGCTGCCACATGTGAGAACCTCCTACACATAACTACACATAAATACACATATAAATACTGAATTTCTTTGGACATACAAGTGATGGAATTACATTAATCAAGAGTTATTCTTCTTCATTTATTCTGTGATATTTGGTGTTTTTTGTGGGTGAGAGTAGAATATTATCCTCAAATTTTTGGGAATTAAATTTTGCTTTCTGATGTTGGTACACATATCACATGTTTTGGGCTCAAATTATGAATATTTGGAAATAATAAAAAGCACAAAAAATTGTGATCATTTTAAATTTGCATCAGCAATGGTATTGTTTGTGGATTATAAAGACAACTGTGTGAGTTTGGGGTAAAGATTGTTGTGAGATTGAGAGTAACAAGTGAAAGTGACAGAGGAAAATATATTTTACCAAAACATCAAAACATTCCACATTCTAGTATTCTTAAAATCAAAATATTTTAGGTAGAAGCAACAATGTTGCAAAGGAAAATTTATTTCACAAATGTATCTTTATTTCAGAAAGATACATTTCATGTCAACATTAAAAGGTTTTTTTTTGTGAAAGTTACAATTGTTCCATTAGAATCAATGGCTAATACTTAATTTGGACTAGAATAGAGCATTTAAAAAAAATGCTCTCTAATTAGCTCTCATTTTGGTATTTACTATAGCGCCGGCTAAAAAAGACACTTGAGTTAAAATGAGAGTTATTTTCAGGTCTGAGCATGCTCAGTTGTGTTGGCACCTAGTTGTCCAAAATGGGGAATTTTTCACTTCTCAGACTTTTAAAGATATTTCAGTGTAGAAATCACTTTTTCACACAGTTTAAAAGCAGATTATCTTTAAATAATATATTGCATATTTCAGTAGCATTTAGGCTATAATATCATGCTCTAAACATTATTTCCATGTGCAATTCTCCAGGTTTTAGCAGAGTAAGGGTTTGGACGCTATTTGGTTTCAGGGAACTATAGTAAATTCGATTTTGGGAGTATTTTCTCACCAGCACTATAGTGAATACCATTTTCGTGCTAATTAGCGCTAATTCATGGTAATTAGTGCTAATTTGCGCTAATTAGCGCCGCAGCTCTATAGTAAATGACCCCCAATGTGACAAGCTAAACTTACCTATTTAGGAGTGTGCAACACTACAATCACTTTTTGCATGCATGGACTCAGCTGGATTTGATCAGACTGTCAACACTAATTGTATTGTCTCTAATTTAGGCAGTTATGTGATCCTTGACACATAGTGGTCAATCAGGTCACCTCTTCTGTTTATGTGGGGATGAAGCGCAGTGGTCAACAGACCTGGTACTGCACTGAGACTCGGTGGTGCAATACATGCTTATCCCAATTTCCGCTTACACTGTTTAGTTACTTTGAAGTATTGTGATCCCTGGTTCTTCATAGAAACATAGAAACATTGAAAAATGACTGCAGAAAAAAGGCAGAGTAGTCCATTGAATCTGCCTGTTTTTTTTTTGTTTTTTGTTTTGTACGCTACGTTTATTCCAAGAATCAACTATTCTTTCAGTAAAATAATACTTTCTAAACCTTAGCTTTGAACTTACCTCCAGTTAGTTTTAGGTCATGTCCCATGTTCTTCAGTAGCAGACAGGCCTCATTGGTATTTTAAGGGGTGGGGGTATCTTAGGGCATTGTCCAGGTGGGGTTTCGAGAAGGTCAGGATCATCGTGGGTGGATGAAAGGGGGGGCGGGCTGTTTTTTCATATTATGCATTTTGTATTTTTTCAATAAAATTTTGCGATAGCCACAAGTTGGCGTTATTTTCCAAATTTCTTTCTTTTGGTATATTTCCAGTTATTTTTGGGAATACCCACCACAATGTGAGTTAGGCACTGCTGACCTATGTGGGGAATCCGGGGACCATATTTCATTTAGGCTATAAAGGTTCTGCTACTTACCTGGATCAAGATAATAAAGGGTAAATACATTGTTCCACTGCAGGTCCTCAGGGATAAATTCTATTTTGGCAGTACAGCATTACTTACCACAGTGCGCAGGAGCACTCTCCAAATCTCATGAGAATTAGCAGTCATGAAAAGGCAAGAGTGGGCAAAATATGCTTTAGATAAACTCTCACTGCAAATATGAGGCTACAGGTACAGGAATGCCTATCACATCTCAGGAAGTACAATTCTACTCATGAGGGATTCATGGCAAAGGGTAGATTTTTAGAGTATTGTTTATCCACAATTAACCTTATCAGATTTTATGTACAGTATGAGTGAAGCAAATCTTCACTTTTTGAACAGACAGTAGGTAAGCTTTAAATTTAATCCAACCTAAAGCAATAATATAATGCAAATATACATGATAGACACCTGTGTGCACAAGCCTTAAAATATACTTCAATTCTGGAGAAAATAAGAAATACAATCAATAGACATAAGCACTGTATACGTGATCTCTATGTAATTTAAAGTATTTAATCATATTTCTGCATTTGGAAATGAAGCATGTGAATGTTTGGCAGCAAAATGTGTAAATGTCCCACATCACAGTAAAACTATAAAACAATTAATTATTTTGCTGACAAATAGCAACAGCAAATGACGACTGTTAGGTCTTTTAATATTGTATACATGCTTTCACAATCATTTTCATTTTTTATGCGCTCTGTTAAAGACAATTTTGCAGCTGGCTTTCAGCAGAACTCAATTGCTGGTAATAATATTGTAAATCTCTGGAATTGTTTGAGATGGAAGGGAACTTGTGAAGTCTGCCTAAGTATATGGATTAAATATTAAATCCTAAATCATATTGCAATTCTATTCAGAAATCAATGAGATGGCTAAAAACATGGATATCACACAAGTTGTGGGAGTTGATGTAAACGTGGTCTTACAAGGTAATGAGAGATTACTGATTGCCTTGTTAACTTTTTAAATATACCACCGTGAATAGCATATTTTGTGCTAGACTTTAAATTTATGATAGTTATATCAATGGAAATGTGGAGACAAATATATGCATAATGGTAGCTTAATATATAAAATTAATTTTGACTTAAATATAATATTTCATATAGGTAGGGGTTTAGGACAAAAAAAAGCAGCTCAAGCTGCAATATAAACTTCTCCCTCAATTCCATACCTCACAGTAATGTCCTCAGAGATGTCTTCCGTTTTCTGGGTTGAATCACACCCACCATCATTCAACTTGGAAGACTGGGGACAAACTTTGAGTGCAAGGTACAATGGGACCAACCCCCAAGGGGGTTTGTTGCCATGGTGCCCAGTACCTACTTAATACAAGGATGCAGAGAGAAGGGCTGACATGATCATGTCAGTGCTGCTCTCTGCATCATTGAGGGTCAGCTTGGAGCTTAGAGTTGGCCTTTAAAGCAAACAGACCCTTAAGGCATAACAACATTTTTGCAATAATGCTCAGTTAGGCCCTACTGCCCCATTTAAACACTAGCAAGGTCAGCAAACCCTTTTTAAGCTCCCAGTTATTCTAGTTGGCTCTCACACAAGGCCTATGACCACCTTCATGTGATTGGGCTTATCAACAAGCACCAACACTGTCACATAGAAGAAAGAATGGGGGGTGAATGGTGGCACTGGTTTGAGACTGATGGAGCTGTTCAGTGTTTTCATATTTTACTGATGATAACATATGAGACAGACAGTAGATTGATCACCTATAAATAAGCTCCTAATGAAGGTCCTTTACATCATGGATGGATAAGAAGGAGGTCACAGATGCCAATGAATGATAACAAAAAGGTATAGTTCCAAAATAAGTTATTATATTGAAGATGAAATATAGAAAAGCTATTGCATTTTGAGAGTTAAAAAGCATCCTTTTCTTTAGTGCTTGAATGAGAAAAGAAAATTGTGACTGTGAATTAACTGGGCTAGATGTTGTTGCTGGTATATACATCTTGCTGATCTACACATTAATGTCTAAAGAACTCTTGCTACAACTTTCCTGCTATAGAAGCTGAACATGAAGTCTTTCGGGGGGGGGGGGGGGGGTATGAATACTTTTTCAAGGCACTGTAATTCAATAGCCACCACAGTTAGACCTAGTGCTCTCTGTAGTGTAACAGACCTGGCCAGCACTTCTTGCAATACAAGTCTGTGTGAGTACATTTCAGTTATGTCAATACAAGGCTCTGCAGAGTGAGGTCTTGAAGTAGCATTTTCACAGAGGCAGAGAAGTATTATTAAAAAATAGTTAATAAACAAACATATTTTGGACTTTTTTTTTCTTCTTTTTTTGGGCCTTGTGACCTTTTTCTGCTGATGCATGAGGGGAAAGGGAATGAATTACATATTTCTAGATATCTTTGATTTTGTTTTAACCAACAAAAAGTAAAGATATCTGATCCATTCGCTATAAATGTTAATTGTAATGAGTAAATTAATGTAGCTATCTCCTTGTAATGACTAGTGTGCTATTTGACATACCTGTGTAAAGCTTCCTCATCTTTCTTGCAAGTCATATTTTGGCATTTATGGATTGGCTTGTACACAGCTTTGTATCTGTGTGTACATTAGTGATGCCACTAATAGATTTGTGGCCAGAGCCAGGCTAACTAGAAGCTTTTATATGTTTTGCAATGGATGTTCTAAGTGTATACTGGTCATTTGGGCATACATTTTATCTACTGTTTTGCTTTTATGTGTACATTACTGATGTAGTCATAGATATTTGACCACAGCCAGGCTAAGGATCACAGTATTGCAGTTTTGCAGGCTGCTTTTGTGTGGGCATGGCAGCCCATTCATTTAAATGGTCTACAGTGCCTGCCTTTCATACAAGAAAAAGGTTCCTGCAGTATGGGGGTGTCAGTGTGCTAACAATACAACCTCTCTTATATAAAGGCCTGCAGTAGGGGGGTTTGTTTGGCCTGAGAAGGTCAGGTTTTTTGCTGTGATTTGTGGGGGAGAAGGAATGATATTGGGAGATTTGATGAAATTCTTGTGCATTTTTTCAATCAAAAGTGGGTTTATGTGGCCATGCTGTCAATGTTGTGCGTGTATTGTTCCTGTCTGATCATGCAAACATCATTTGGAAGCATCTGCTGACCTACTCTTTTTGATCTCGTTTAATCGTGTACACCAAAATGCAGCTTCCAGCAGAGCATGGTCACCAATGCATGTATGTGTGGATTGTGGGCTGGTGGTGGTGTTTTGAATAAGTCTTTTATTTTATGTTGGAATGCTTTGTAAGAATGACTGTTAAGTATGTTTCTATAATCTTGCAGATAAAAATGTGATGTGTTGCAGATTATACACTGAAATTAAGCTGTGTCCACTCTAAGGTTTTGTCAAATTTAGATTGTAAGCTCCTATGAGCAGGGCCCTTAAAATCCCATTGCTAAATGTAGCACCATATATCCTGTCCAAATTTTTTTGAAGCTAGTAAATGAATGTATATTTTTTTTTGTTTTTTCTGCTGGTAAAATAAAAGTACATTATTGAGCTTTGTTGTGGTGTTTTGTGTTTTTTTTTTCTTCTACTTTTTTCTCTTTAGTTTTTGTGGGTGGTGGTTTTGGGAAAGTGCAATATCTCTAATATTTTATTTCAATATGTATTTGTGCACCAAAAAACAAATCTCTTTGCCCTGGTTCACATTGATGCTACTTTGAAATCGTGCTACTTCACTTGAAGTAGCACAATTTCAAAGTAGCAAGGTCAGCGTGATTTCAGGTGCTACTTGATAGACATCCGTGTGGCTTCATACACAAATGTCTATTGAAGTTGCACCTGAAATCGGCAAAAGTAGTAGGAACTACTTTAGCAAATTGGTGCGGTGCCACAAAAAAAAGTTGCATCGATTGGAACAGTGCCAGTGCTGCCAATAGTCATGTAATTTGATCTCTCAAATTGCATGACAAATCGCTCCAATGTAAACCTAGGCTTCTGCACACCTGTAAGTTAATGATAAAGGTGGAATCTTTATATATAACAGCAGTGAAGAATTGCAGGTAATGAATTCAGCTGGTGGATAGGCAGTGTTGTATGTGTCAGCTTTAGTTCACATTAGTGCAATTTGACATGTCAAAGCGGTGACAATTGCACTGTTTTAATTGGTGCGACTTTGGGGTGCAATTTGTATTGATATCAGTGCAGAAACCTGCACAGATGTCTCTGAAATTCCCCCTGAAGTCGGGACTGACATGCGGGAATGAAAGTGTGTGATTTCAGCTGAACGATTTCCTCCCGCTGCTAAACATTTCACCATTTCTTATCGATCGCCTTTAAATATCATAAGTAGAAATACAAATTTGCATATCATATAATAAACAAAAATAATAACATTCTAATGCCCCGTACACACGGATGGATTTTCCGATGGAAAATGTCTGATCGGAACGTGTTGTCGGAAATTCAGACCGTGTGTGGGCTCTACATTTTCCATCGAATTTTCCGACACACAAAGTTTGAGAGCAGGCTATAAAATTTTCCGACAACAAAATCCAATCACGTCAATTCCGACCGTGTGTGGCCAGTTCCGACGCACAAAGTGCCATGCATGCTCAGAAGAAATTCCGAGACGGAACAGCTCAGTCTGGTAAAATTAGCGTTCGCAATGGATACAACACTTTTGTCACGCTGCAATGTTAAAAACGGTTTAATACAGTGCACTCTCTTCTTCTTTATAATGTGAGAAGAATGAAGTAGTTTTGCTGCTCATATTCACACAGACTTCTCACAAACGTATTTCTTTATTATTTCTTGGGATTCCCTCAATATATTTAGATTTGTCACATCTGCCCAAATTAGTTTTTGGTTGTCCTCACATAGTTTGCGTTGAACCTTCTGCATGCCCTGCAGTTTTGTGGCAGCCATGCAGGCAAAGGCCTCTTCAGGAGTGGGTAAGGCTCGGAGGGACGCAGAAGCCTCCTGAATTAGCCTGAGCTCAGAATCCTGCATGTGAGTCGCCTTCCTCGCTCTTTTGTATGGAAGGCGGAGGCAAGGAACCTGTGATTCGGTCAGGCTTCCACATGTCCCAGGCTTCTCCTGGCTGACACTTAGCCCCGCCTCCTCCTGGTTGCAACTTAGCCCCACCTCCTCCTGGCTGCCACATTCCACAGCCTCCTCCTGGCTGAGGTCTTCCTGTGTATGAAAAAGGGACATAGTTTTAGTTTTTTATTTATCAATCACACACAATTTTTACCTCCTGACTGTTGCAAATTGAATGTTAAGAAATATAACAGACTATCCTTCTGAGCCCAGCATTTTTCATTCTTGTCCCAATTTTTTGTGCCTACTACTGTCTATTGATATGTAAAACACTTTTGGCAATCAGCAATTAGTGATCAATAATGACATCTAGTAAAGATCATTTCTTTATTGACCAGAAATCTGTAGAAGAATGCTATACCTGGCTCAAGCTGGGCTCCTCCATTTCTTCCTGGCTGGAAGGCCCAGGTTGGACATCGGAAGCCTCAGCTGGGGTGGAAGGAAGAGTGGAAGGAAGAGTGGAGAGGGATTCCCTGACATCAGTGTGGTCTGACAGAAATCGCAGCCTCTCATAGTACCACAGCCTGGGGACATAAACGTCATCTGCTCCAGCTCCGGATCTCTGGGAATCCATGACCTTCTTGCGCTCCCTAAGATAAGTTCTCCTCAGGCCACCAATTTTGCTTTTTAAATAGGGGATGGTTGCTGCGGGGACCACCGGCTTCACCAACTCCAGCAGTTTCTCCAGTGCTGCCTGCCTCTTTTGTTTATTATTGTAATGGGGATGTCTCACCTGCCACAGACAGGGCAGCTCCCTGTATTTGTCTATGAACAGGGGGGAGGAAATTGTGGTCGTTGAAGCCATCCATTTTCTCTGCAAGACACAACACAAGACAAACCCTAATGTCAGGCAAAACTCTCCTAATCTTGTTACAATATAGGCTTCAATTTAGAAGCAGTATAGGCCCAAGTTTAGATCTTACCTTCGTTCTCACGATCAGCGCCTCCGATGCTCCTTCCTCCGCTCACAGATCGTACGTACTACGCACGCGTGTTACGCTTTATACACACTGCGCATGCGTGTAACTCCGCCCGCCCCTGACGTTCTTTCTAGTATTTTCCCTGCCACTTTTCGTTCAGCGCATGGGGGGAAGAGCACATGGCTGAGACACAGCAGGTGCGTGCTAATTATAGCAACGAGCAGGAGGAGGAGGAAAGCCCGGATCCGGAAACGTCTGGATCAAGAAGGAGAAGATTTAAGGCCTCAAATATGTCCTTTGGGGAGATGTTGGAGATGGTCGACATCCTGAAGAGGGCCGACTATGATGGAAAGTATGGACCTTACCCCAACCCCAATGTCAGAAAGGCCAAGATCATGGCGAAAGTGGTCAGGAGTCTGCACCGGAATTTCGGGGTACGACGATCGAAAGATCAGCTCAGGAAGCGGTGGTCGGACCTGAAATTAAGAGAGCACGAGCAGTACAGAAATATCCGGAGAGTGCTGCAAAAAAGTAAGTAGTTGTGTTCCTATTCTTTTTCTTTTTATTACGTTTGTGCTGCTCCATGTGCTTTTAGGAACTGTTGTACAGTTTAAAATGGCAACTTTCATGTTCATGGGCACATTATTCGTTCGTATCAAACATTTTTCTTTCGGTCTATAAAACACCATTGTTTTGGCCATATGCATTTGCCGACATTTTTGACGGCAAACTTGTCTGAAAATAATTTGGTTGTGTAGATGGGTTTGTTACTAGAATGAAATGCAAACTAGATTCTGTGTAAGGAGAGGACACTCAGCAGCAGTTTTCACATCTGGACGCTGGAGCACTAGTGTGGGACACAAGAACACCATTTTTATTAGGGCGCCCCACACAGGTGCTCCAGTGTATACTATAGGGGTGTCTCCATCTGTGAAGCTTGTACAAAACAGGTAAAGTATTGAAGCTTGACAAAGGACACTGAAAATGCTACATCTTGGAACTCTACCAAAACAGACAATTGTACCCCACTTCCAAGCAATGTTTCATATTTATAGTTCTGCCATCAAATATCTGTGTGCTAAGTATAGGTTTTTTTTTTAACATAGGGGAGAAAAGACTCAGAGGACACCCCTCATCCGAGGAGACCAGAGACCCCCCACCTCTGGAAGAAGGGGAAATACCCCAAAGACAAGCAGAGCAGGAGGAGGAGGAGGAGGAAGGAGACATGGTGGAACTAGTCACCACAACAGGTGAGTGTCTGCGACCACAGGCTCAGGTAAGAGATGGATGCCGGCATATTTATAATACATGTTTTTTTTTGGTTTCTCTCTTTTTAGGTGATCGTGATGTTGTGGATCCAGATCCTTTCACCTCGGAAAGTGCCCAGATCCTGATCGGGGAGATCATGGGGTGTAATGTTGCATTGGAAAACTTCAAGAAAAACATCAATGATGTTATTCAAAAAAATAAGAACATCATTGATGTTTTGGGGAGAGTTTAAAACCCCTCCAAATCCCTTTGTTTTTTGTGTGCTACAATGTTAAAAATGTTTTAGCAATTTTTAGAAAAGCCAAATTTTGAAGATGCACACAGTGTGTCAATATGTGCTATCTGCCATCACGGGAGATCAATGGACGCGTTCTGGGGGTGCAACCCCTTCCTCAATAATAAAGTAGCTGAGAGGAAGGGGTTGCTCCCCCAAAACACGTCCCTTGATCCCCCGTGATGGCAGCTAGCACATGTTGACATTCGTAAATTGGTGTGCATCTTCAAAATTTGGCTTTTCCTGGGGTGACTTCACCCCATCTGAACGCAATATCAAACTCAGTTTGTAAATACTCATGTCTAATATTGCCTTCAAGTTCTACCAAATGTGAACTTTGTAAGTTCAAGATTTGTGTCTTTCTTGTTGTTTTGAAACATGCCTGTTTTATCTTAAATGGACATTTCTATTTTTGATAATGCCACCCCAAAAATTGTTATACAACAAACATGTTGGTTTCTTTTAAAAACCTTTTCTAAATGCACATGTGATTGTGCAGGTATTAAAAAGATTGTTAATCAAGAATGTGTGGATTGTTGTCTCAACGCTACAACACTTTTGTGGTGCTCTAATTGCTGCTTTCTGTGACAATGGGTGTTATTTCCTAAGGGCAAATCCACTTTGCACTACAAGTGCAGTTTCAGTGCATTTTCAAGTGCACTTGTAGTGCAAAGTGTCTTTGCTTTTAGTAAATAACATCCAACAGTGCTTTGTAAGGTTACTCAATCACGCCATTTTCAGGTCTCACCACATTTCGGTCAGGGTCAGCTAAAATAAACACAAGCAGTAAATGTCACCAAAGATTTGCTTAATTTTTTTTATTTGATCAAGGTTTCACAAATTGTCTGGCATATTGATGGCCCCCCTACCCGCAAAGAACTCAAGGTATCTTAGCCAGACATCACAGGCACTCAGGGAGGGCAAGCCAGGACGGCCACTTTCAAGCGCCGTCAGGGTTGTTTCATTTATAATTCCGGCCTCAGGCCCAACTGAGCCAGCATAGTTGGCAGAATGTTGCCGTAAAAAGTTATGTAGAACACAGCATGCCAGGATTATATGATTCAGTTTATACTCCGCCATATGGATGGACGTAAGAAATAGGCGGAACCGGCTGGCCATGATTCCAAATGTGTTCTCCACCACTCTTCTGGCTCTGGCCAGCCGGTAATTAAAAACCCTCTGGTCCGGGGTGAGGGTCCTCATCGGGAATGACCGCATAAGGTGGTCCCCAGCGCAAAGGCTTCATCCGCAACGAAGACAAATGGGAGTCCTTCCACATTGTCTTCTGGAGGTGGCAAGTCCAAGCTGCCATTCTGGAGACGCTTGTAAAACTCCGTTTGGGCGATGACTCCACCATCGGACATCCGGCCATTCTTCCCCACGTCCACATACAGGAACTCATAATTAGCCGACACCACCGCCAACATCACAATACTATTGAACCCTTTATAATTATAATAGTATGACCCCGAGTTGGGTGGTGGGACGATGTGGACGTGTTTCCCATCAATTGCCCCTCCGCAGTTAGGAAAGTCCCACCACTGGGCAAAGTGGGAGGCCACAGTCTGCCATTCCTGTGGCGTGGAAGAAAACTGTGGAGGAAAAAAAATTAGTCTTTTTGCACATTAAAACATAGAAAGCAGATTAGACACAAACATTCTTGGCCAACATCAAGATAACATTTATTAAGGGGAATTTTACAACACCAAAGTATAAGGTACACCTATCATATTCCCCCTCCTTCCCCCTCTCCTGGGCCATTTCTAACATTATAGGGGGGGACTCTTGGACAGGTAACCCTTTCCACTTCACTGAGAGATGAATGCCTAAATAATGGGTATTACTTTGGCCAGCCCCTCCTTAGTTACACTATTGGCAGCCCACTGGACAGGTAAGAAGTGTCATAATACAAAGATATAAATACACATTGTACACATTTGAGCACATTTGGACATTCTGCTATTACCTATCAAGATAATAATAGAATACAAAAACTTGAAACAGTACCATTTGAAAGTATACAGGCAGGCCCGTGTACTACATACTTTGGGGAATTCATCCATACATCTGACCACTAAAGAGATGGGTATAGTGTGTATGGGTTTGGCAAAGTCAGCAGATAGATGATTGAGGATAGATAGAGAATTGGTATCAGCTGACTTAGTAGTTGGGGGGAGGGAGGGTTAAAAATGATTTGGGGACACCCCAAAAAAAGCCTCTGGCACTCTGCCTGAATTTAAAGCACCAATTACATTTTAAAACATTTTAGGGGGTGTTTGGGGTAAAGCACTACTATGGAGCTGACAAAATACATTGTTAAGTGACCACATGAGGTGAATATAGGGCCTGTAGACCATGCTGGGGAGGTAAGTGAAGGCAAATATGTATGAAGGAGCAAAATAATAATTACATAAAAATCCAGCATGAATGAGGACAAAGGGGACATTCACTGCATATTACAATCAGGGTAATTAGGGAATGAGGAAAGAAATACAATATATTATCAAACATTATATACAATAAAATGTGATATTAAAGGATAAAAATCTTACCTTCATATTCTCCTTCTGCAGGATCTGGATGATGGCAGAACAGGTCTCTGGGATAATGATCCCCAGAGCCTGGGGGGAGATGCCTGTCGAGAACTTCAAGTCCTGCAGGCTTCTCCCCGTCACCAAGTAGCGCAGGGTAGCGACCAACCTCTGCTCCGGAGTGATGGCTTGCCTCATGCAGGTATCCTGCCTGCTGATATAGGGGGTCAGCAAAGCCAACAAACGGTGAAATACGGGGTCCGTCATCTTGAGAAAGTTCCTGAAATCAACAGGATTATTCTCACGGATCTCACGGAGCAAAGGCATATGAGAGAACTGGTCACGCTGAAGCAACCAATTCTTGGTCCATGAACTCCTCCCCACCCTGTTCATGGACTGGACTTGTGTCAAGGTCAGGACCCCAACACCAAGCCCCCGCACAGCACGAACTCTACGAGGAGTACGTATACGCAACATGGCTAAAAAACGGTCGGCTGCTCAGAACTAAGTAACAGAACGCACTGAAGGACAGCAAGGCCTGTGAAGAGCGACCTAAAAAACAGCAACGAACGAACAAGAACACAATGACTAATGAAAGTCATGCGTAGCTTGCTTGCACGCACCGAAGAGCAGATAGAAACCCACAAGCACAAACTGAACCGCAGAAAACGATCTGAAAGCCACGAGTCTGAAAAAGCGCAAATCGTCTCTCACCAAACTTTTACTAACACGATATTAGCAAAAGGAGCCCAAAGGGTGCCGCGCTTGGTTCTGAAATGGCCTTTTCTAGTCTCGTCGTACGTGGTTTACGTCACCACGTTCTTGGCGATTGGAAATTCCGACAACTTTGTGCGACCGTGTGTACGCAAAACAAGTTTGAGCCAACATCCGTCGGAAAAAATCCTAGGATTTTGTTGTCGGAATAGATCAATCAATGTCCGACCGTGTGTACGGGGCATAATAGTGGTTGCGATCAAATATTCACAGCAGCGATCAAAAGAGTGTTCCGCCGCTTGATCGTTCTTACCGGAGGACGTCCCCCCCCTCCCGCCACCCTCCGGTGCTTGTACCGACTCACCGCTACGATTGGTGAGTTGGTCACAGGATCCGCCGGCCCAGGATGTTTAGCATAGAGATTTCCGGCAGACCAGATGGTCGCCGGAGTCTCTATGATCGCTCGGAGGTCGGGCGTGATGTTATGACGTCACACCTGGCCTCTGTATTCAAAAAAACTGCGCCGCTTCGGCTGGGAAGCGGAGATCTTTTTTTTTTTTTTATTTCAGGCTTTTAAGCTTAGAGGTGAGAAAAGTGATCAAAAACATTTTTTGGGGAAAAAAAGTGTCAAGCTAAAATAAAAAAAGTAAAATTAACAATTAAAAAAAAATTTTTTAAGCGCCCCTGTCCCCGTGAGCTCGCATGCAGAAGCGAAGCATACATAAGTCCCACCCACATGTGAGGTGTCGCCGTGAACGTTAGAGCAAGAGCAATCATTTTGGTCCTAGACCTCCTCTGTAACTCAAAACATGTAACCAGTAAAACATTTTTAAGCGTTGCCTAAGGGGATTTTTAAATAGCGAAGTTTGGCGCCATTCCACGAGCGTGTGCAATTTTGAAGCGTGACATGTTGGGTATCTATTTACTCATAACTTCATCTTTCACACTATGCAAAAACATTGGGCTAACTTTCTTGTTTTTTTTTTTAAGCCCAAAACTGTTTTTTTTTTCCTAAAAAAACACATTCGAAAAATTGCTGCGCAAATACCGTGCTAGATAAAAAGTTGCAATGACCGCCATTGTATTCTCTAGGGTCTTTGCTAAAAAAACATATATAATGTTTGGGGGTTCTATGTAATTTTCTAGCCAAAAAATTATGATTTTTACATGTAGGAGAGAAATGTCAGAATTGGCCTGGTAGGCAAGTGGTTAAAGTCTCTGAGACACGAACATGAATAATCAAAAGTGCTAATTTTAAAGGTTAATATGCAAGTTATTGTCATAAAAAGTGTTTGGGGACCTGGGTCCTGCCCCATGGAACATGTATCAATGCAAAATAGTTTTAAAAATGGCTGTTTTTTCAGGAGCAGTGATTTTAATAATGCTTAAAGTGAAACAATAAAAGTGTAATATTCCTTTAAATTTCATACCTGGGGGTGTCTATAGTATGCCTGTAAAGGGGCGCATGTTCACACGTTTAGAACAGTCTGACAGCAAAATGACATTTCAAAGGAAAAAAAGTAATTTAAAACTACTCGCGGCTAATAATGAATTGCCGGTCCGATAATACACATAAAAGTTCATTGATAAAAATGGCATGGGAATTCCCCACAGGGGAACCCTGAACCAAAATTTTTTAAAAAATGTTGTGGGGTCCCCCTAAATTCCATACCAGGCCCTTCAGGTCTGGTATGGATATTAAGGGGAACCCCGTGCCAAAAAAAAATAAAACGGCGTGGGGTCTCCCCAAAAATCCATACCAGACCCTTATCCGAGCACGCAACCTGGCAGGCTGCAGGAAAAGAGGGGGGGACGAGAGAGCACCCCCCCTCCTGAACCGTACCAGGCCACATGCCCTCAACATTGGGAGGGTGCCTTGGGGTATCCCCCCAAAACACCTTGTCCCCATGTTGATGGGGACAAGGGCCTCATCCCCACAACCCTTGCCCCGTGGTTGTGGGGGTCTGCGGGTGGGGGGCTTATTGGAATCTGGAAGCCCCCTTTAACAAGGGGACCCCCAGATCCCGTCCCTCCCCCTGTGTGAAATGGTAAGGGGGTACAGAAGTACCGCTACCATTTCACTAAAAAACTGTCAAAAATTTTAAAAATGACAAGAGACAGTTTTTGACAATTCCATTATTTAAATGCTTCTTCTTTCTTATTTCTTCCTTCCTCTTCTCCATCTTCTTCTTCTTCTGGTTCTTTGGGTTCTTCTGGTTCTTCCTCCGGTGTTCTGGTCTGGCATCTCCTCCGCGGCGTCTTCTTCTCTTCATCTTCTTCTCCGGGCCGCTCCGCATCCATGATGGCATGGAGGGAGGCTCCCGCTGTGTGACGCTTCTCCTCTTCTGATGGTTCTTAAATAATGGGGGGGCCACCCAGTGACACCACCCCTCTCTGACACACGGGGACTTCCCTATGGCATTCCCCGTGATGTCAGAGGGGGCAGGGTCACTGGGTGGCCCCGCCCTCCATTATTTAAGAACCGTCAGAAGAGGAGAAGCGTCACACAGCGTGAGCCTCCCTCCATGCCATCATGGATGCGGAGCGGCCCGGAGAAGATGAAGAGAAGAAGACGCCACGGAGGAGATGCGGGACGAGAACACCGGAGGAAGAACCAGAAGAACCAAAAGAACCAGAGGAACCAGAAGATGGCGGAAGAAACCGAAGGAAGATAGAAGAAAGAAGATAGAAGAAAGAAGAAGCATTTAAATAAAGGAATTGTCAAAAACTGTCTCTTGTCATTTTTAACATTTCTGACAGTTTTTTAGTGCAATGGTAGGGGTACTTTTCTACCTTACCATTTTACACAGGGGAGAGGGCCGGGCTCTGGAGGTCCCCTTGTTAAAGGGGGCTTCCAGATTCCAATAAGCCCCCCGCCTGCAGACCCCCACAACCACCGGCCAGGGTTGTGGGGATGAGGCCCTTGTCCTCATCAACATGGGGACAAGGTGTTTTGGGGGCTACCCCAAAGCACCCTCCCAATGTTGAGGGCATGTGGCCTGGTACGGTTCAGGAGGGGGGGCGCTCTCTCGTCCCTCCCTCTTTTCCTGCGGCCTGTCAGGTTGCGTGCTCGGATAAGGGTCTGGTATGGATTGTTGGGGGACCCCACGCCATTTTTTTAAAATTTTGGCCGGGGTTCCCCTTAATATCCATACCAGACCTGAAGGGCCTGGTATGGAATTTAAGGGGACCCCCACGTCATTTTTCTTTTTTAATTTTTGGTTCGGGGTTCCCCTGTGGGAACCCCACAGGGGGTATGAAATTTAAAGGAATATTACACTTTTATTGTTTCACTGAAAGCACTATTAAAATCAAAGCTCCCGAAAAACAGCCGTTTTTAAAAAAAAATTTGGCATTGATCCATGTCCCCTGGGGCAGGACCCAGGTCCCCAAACACTTTTTATGCCAAAGAACTTGCACATAAGCCTTCAGTGAGAACTTTGGATTTTGCAGGTTCAAGCCCCATTAACTTCCACTATTCCAGCATATGTGATCTGAAGGCATTATTGCCGTAATAGTGCTGCTTTCCATTTGCATTAGCGCTGACTGTCTGAGAGTTGAAGTCTTTCTGGCTTTTTTTGAGAGTTATTTTTTGGTACTGCAGGAGAATTTTTTGGCGCTATAGTAAATGACCCCCATAGTGGTCATGGTCAGATACTGTAAATGCAGTCACAATATATGAACAATAACTAACGAATGAGGCTGTTCAGCCTGCAGTAGTAATTAATAAAAAAGTTGGGGTATGTAGGTAATTCATTTAGTTTGGGTATTGTTTCAATTAGAGCCTCGAGGAAATCTTTGGGAAAGGAGACAGAGAGAGCAGCTTAGTCATAAAGACATTGTAGATTGGGGGAGCAAGGTGGGACAAAAAAGTTTAAAGTATTTAGTTCTAAACCCATCTGGACCTGGAGATTTGTGTAATGGTAGGTTTTTAATAGCCTCCAGGATTTCCAAGGCAGAAATGAGGGATGGGATCTCTGCAAGCTGAGCTGGGGAGACTTTGTGTAAGTTCAGTGAAGAGAGGAAGGTCTAAATTTTTTCATCTGAGGGAGAATGGTCTGTCTGGTCCGGGCAGAGGTTATAGAGGTCAGAGTAAAATTCTGCAAATTTACTCTATTTTCTATTTGGGTAGGGTTAGTAATTCGCACATTGCTGGAGTCAAAGAGATACGCTATTCTTTATGTGCCTATTTTCTTTCTAATTTGATTTGCTAAGTGTGAATCGATTTTGTTACCTGTCACATAGAAATGTTATTTCAATGTTTGTTCATTCGCCAAATCTTTTTTTTTTTTTTTTTAAGTTAAAAAGTACATTTATTTAATTAAATACAAATTTACATTAGTACACATTTAATGCGTATTGTAAAAAAGTCACACTACTAATGCGCTTCGTCATCAGAAAGGACGTCTTCTGGGGCAGACGGAATAAGGATATACAGTATGGCCTAGTGTGGAACTTACTTTCTTTTTTTTTTTTTTTTTTAATCAAGTTTTTATTGGAATTTTCAAACAAGAATCAGCATGTTACAGAAGAATCGTAAGAAATTGCTTGTAAATGCAGTAATGCGGTCGCAGCCGCTTTGGTAATAAGATTTAAATCGCCAAATCTTAAGTGAGAAGAATCTGCAACCTGATCTTACAAGATTATTGGTGTATGGTCTGACCAGGTTATTGTATCAATATGAAAAGCTATGGTCTGGAGTAGGGTATTTTTGTCCACTAGAAACAAATCTATTCTTGAATAACCAGGCATCATAAAGATTCTCCATTTTTAGCAGAATTTCAAGAGTGCGGGAAGGTCATCTTGTGTGACTCTTGGAGGCTAAGGCCGTGTCTAGCACTTCATTAAAGTCCCCACAAAAAATTAGGCTGCCAGTATGTACTGCTTGTACTTTCCTCATAAGGGATGTAGCAAAGTGTCCCAGAAGGAGTCTGGGAGAGTCCTGTACAGAGTTTTTATATCTCCCAGGGTCTTTTCATATAGGCTTAGGGATCTCGGATCCACGGTCCAGCACAGAGTTTACTGCTCTCCCCTCTGCTAATTTAATCTCACCTGGAACCTGTATGTGCTATAGTGTACTATAGTGATTATTATATTGTCAGTGCAGAATATCAGTTTAGTGTGACTCTAGTGATAGTGCAGTTTGAGTGTAGCTTGACCATTCATTTTTACATTGGTGTCAGTTAGTGCACATTTAACACAGTATATTTCAGTGCATTAGTGCACGTTTAACGTAGTATATTTCAGTGTGTTACTGCACATTTAACACAGTATATTTCAGTGCGTTACTGCACGTTTAACACAGTATATTTCAGTGCATTACTGCACATTTAACACAGTATATTTCAGCGCGTTACTGCACGTTTAACGCAGTATATTTCAGTGCATTACTGCACATTTAACGCAGTAAATTTCAGTGTGTTACTGCGCATTTAATACAGTACATTTCAGTGCGTCACTACACGTTTACCGCAGTATATTTCAGTGCATTACTGCATGATTAAGGCTGTAAATTTCAGTGCGTTACAACAAATTTAACGCAGTATATTTCAGTGCGTTACTACACGTTTAACGCAGTATAATTCAGTGCATTACTGCACTTTTAACGCAGTATAATTCATTGTGTTATTGCACTTTTGATGCAGTATATTTCAATGTATTAGTGCATGTTTAATGCAGTATATTTCAGTGCTTTACTGCATGTTTAATGCTGTATATTTCAGTGCATTACTGCATGTTTATTGCAGTATATTTCAGTGTGTTACTGCATGTTTAACGCAGTATATTTCAGTGCGTTATGGCACATATAATGCAGTATATTTCAGTGTGTTACCTTACGTTTAAAGCAATGTATTTCAGTGTGTTACTGCACATTTAATGCAGTATATATCAGTGCCTTATTGCATGTTTAATGCAGTATATTTCAGTGCGTTATTGCACATTTATTGCTGTATATTTCAGTGCGTTACTACATGTTTATCGCAGTATATTTCAGTGCGTTACTGCACTTTTAAGGCTGTAAATTTATTTTTATACTCTTTTATTTTTATGCTTTTTCATACATATAAATACACTGCTTCTCAAGAGGCTCATACAATTCAAAAACATTTTGTCAACCATATTTACATCACCTCATCAATTTTCGAAATTGGTTACCTATCTATACCTTATTGTAAACCATTACTATTTGCTCAGCCTCTTTCAAAAGATTGAGGGAGTGATTTATTATACAGCATATCAGAAAATGGTCCCCTAGAAAGGGACAATGAAAAATGTATGTGCTACCCTGATCGTGATTCCATTCCCTCTGTTAGTACTGTTTCCCCCTTTTTTTTCCCCTTTTCTTCCACCCCTCCCTCTTCCCTCCCCCCCATTATCCCCCCCAGTGCATTATAAGCCTTCCTCTCTATACATATTATTCATTATTTGTGATCATTAAGTATAGTGTGTTTTATTCCTTTCTTTCTCCCTCATCTGCAGTATATTTCAGTGCGTTATTGCACGTTTAATGCTGTATATTTCAGTGTGTTACTACACTTTTATTGCAGTATAATCCAGTGTGTCACTGCATGCTTGATGCAGTATATTTCAATGTATTAATGCACGTTTAACTAAGTATATTTCAGTGTGTTACTGCATGTTTAATGCTGTATATTTCAGACCATTACTGCACGTTTAATGCAGTATATTTCAGTGCATTACTGCACTTTTAATGCAGTTTATTTCAATGCGTAGGTGAACGTTTAATGCAGTATATTTCAGTGCGTTACTGCACATTTAACACAGTATATTTCAGTGAGTTACTGCACGTTTATTGCTGTATATTTCAGTGTGTTATGGCACGTTTAATGCAGTACATTTCAGTGCCTTACTGCACGTTTAAAGTAGTATATTTCAGTGCATTACTGCACGTTTAACATAGTATATTTCAGTGCGCAGGTGCACATTTAATGAAGTATATTTCAGTGCAGTAAAATTCAGTGCACTAGTGCACGTTTACCACAGTATATTGCATTGCACTAGTGCACTATCACTGCAGTACATTGTAGTGTGTCAGTGGATTGTGTCTGTGTAGTGAGCACTCAAGTTAAAGTGCACCAAACACCACTTTCCATTGATTGAAGTGCATCCATGTACACATTTCCACATTTTTATTAGATTTTCTTAATAAGTGCCCCCTATGATGTCTGGGAGGCCAATAAGGAGAGACAGATGTTCCCATGGCACTAAGAGGGGGCCAGCAGCATATGTGTCCACAGAATATGTGGTGTAGTCCCTCGCGCTAAAATGAGTACCGTACTGAATCAATATAAGATGACTTGAAATAGAAAATAATACAAATGGTGAAAACCATATGAATAGTGATGATGTCTCTGTGGACTGCAGCAAAATCTAAAGTGTTCACTTACACTCAGCAAAATGAAAATGATAAAGTGATTTTGCGCTTCAAATCTATCACATCCAAAATTAAATATGTATACATCTATATAAATAAATAATATTATACAGGCATAAAATAGCAGTGCAAAAATTGTAGAGTGCTCAGTATAATAAAGTGATCATCCAAAGTGCTGATGTGCTTAAATAAATCCAAAGTTTATAAAGTGCTTCATCCACTGGGACCATATAGTGGAGGGAAGGGGTGATGGTGATGTTAAAAATTGAAGGGATCCGGTGGAACCGGGCTCTCTAGACTCTCACCTTAGATACGGTAAATAAAGGCATCAAACAGGCTCTTAGTTAGATGTTGTATGGTGCCGTTCAGGTGGGGACTTCTCTGGTGGTGCAGCGGTATTCTCGATATAGAGCACCTAACAGATGGAGGAAAAGAAAGGGGGGGAGGGGGTTGCCCACCTGGGCTCCACCGCTCGGGTGGATTAAATAGGGAAGGGAGAGAAAGAGACCTCCAATGGTGTAGTGTATTGAGTAGAAATGCTATTTATTCAAAATAAGAAGTGGACTCTTACATTTCAAAAAGTTAAAAACAGCATAAAAGCATAAACAAGCTGAGGAGCAGCATCTGAGGTGCCTCCTTACTGACTTCCGGTTTCGTCTGCTCTCTGCCGCGCCCTACGCGTTACGTCACCGCTCGTGACTTCAACTGGGGAAACATCATCCTAGTGGATGAAGCACTTTATAAACTTTGGATTTATTTAAGCACATCAGCACTTTGGATGATCACTTTATTATACTGAGCACTCTACAATTTTTGCACTGTTATGCCTGTATAATATTATTTATTTATATAGATGTATACATATTTAATTTTGGATGTGATAGATTTGAAGCGCAAAATCACTTTATCATTTTCATATGTGTCCACAGACAAAGGTGGACGTGGTCCATCCTCAGGCAGGGCATCATTTCCTCTGTTTAGTAATGTTGCCCATGCTATCCAGCCACAGCATGCAGAGGAGGTGGTGCACTGACTTACTAAGCCATCTTCATCCTCCTCATCCTCCGTCACCCAAGCAGAGACTAGTGTGCAGTCCACTGCAGCTGCCAGAGTGGCTTATTCTGCCTCCTTGACCACAGCTACTCTGGTTATAGTCCCAGCATCAGGCATGGAGGAGTCAGATGAGTTATTTGAACACAGCGTCAGCCACTTGCGCCTTGACGATGCACAGCCATTACTTGATTCAGATCTTGGTTATGAGGTTGAGGAAGGTAGGACCATGAGCCTACCAAGAGGGGAGAACACTGGTAAACAACCAATTGGCAGTTATGTTCCCCCAGCTGCAGCATAATGCCAAGTTGTCTCCAAAGATAATGAGGATGGAGGGGATGATGATGAGGCCACTGAAGCAACTTGGGTGCCAGATAGAGCAGAGGAGGAAAGTCAGACAACCCCAAAGAGGCATAATGGAAGAGTAGAGAGAAGCCACCCTATTCCACCAGATTGTGGAGCTGTTATCTCCCGGCCCAATTCCCACAGCTCAGCTGTTTGGGCCTGTTTTAGCACATGTGCAGCCAATCGTACTGTTGCGATTTGGAAAATTTGCCTTAAACACATCAAGCATGGCAAAAACACCAGCCATTTGGGTACCACATGCTTGGCAAGGCATTTAACCTCCCACCACTCAGCCCGTTGGCAAGAGCACATTAAAACCACACAAAAGGGACGCAATTCTGCTCCTCACCCCTCACCTTTCCGGTCTACCCTCGCTATACCTCATGACTTCTCAGCAGCCTCCACTGACAGGGATGATGACAGGTCCTTTGCAGCACATCTGCTAGTAGCACACCACTAGCTGTAGACTATAGCAGGCAAATGTATCTGCCCCATCTGCTGCAGCAAAAAAATAATAATACAGTCACTGCCATCCACATGCCCAGAGTCTAAATTCAAACTTGTTAAAGCTGCTGGCTTTACAACTCTTGCCTTTCCATTTGGTGAATTCTGCCCCTTTCATGAATTTTCAGAATTTTACTCTGCTTGCAACTTGGAAAGATGCAGGACAGGGCCCATAGCTGCAGCTTGTTGTGCCGCCACGTCTCCATACAGCTAGTGGTGATGATGTGAAATCTGTGAGCTCTACCCCCTCCTCCTCCTCCATGCCATCCTCTGCTGAATTGTCCTACTGGAGCCAGTAATGTTGGTGTGCAATAATTGCACAAACCTCATGTCCACCCTTAGACAGGGAAAGTTGACACATGTCTTCAATTTGGTAGTGCAGTGTTTCTTAAATAGTTACTCGGGGTTGGAAGATCTGCTAAAACAGGCCAGAAGAGTCTGTATCCATTTCAGTTAGTCATACACAGCCAGTGGTCGGTTGGTTGAAATTCCGTGGGAATTCCACCTGCCTGTAAACCGTCTGATTTGTGAAATGTCCACCAAGTGGAACTCAACTTTGGCAATGCTGCAGTGGCTACACATGCAGCAGAGGGCAGTCAATGAGTACCTGTGTGAGTATGGCACACAGGTACTGTGAGCATATCCCCTGTAGAATCATTGCTGAATGGTAATGGACAGATGTCAGTTTTTTTACATCCATACCTGTTCAGTTTATGTTCATGTGTATAATAATACCATGGACAGGGGCAGACCTGTAATGGCTCTATGGGCAGCTGGATGTAAACAGACCTACATCTGCTTACATCAGGCTACAACTGTTCTGTAATGTTTAGATTCAGAAAAATAGTAAAGCATGCAGTCCTTTTCCCTTTTTGTTTCTGGACCTGAATTAACCAGGAGGTAGATAGGTGTAAACAGACATAAAGTCCATTTACATCAGCCTGCCCATAGACCTGCATGGAGCTCCTGATAAGGCCTGTCTGAAATAGAGACAGGAGGACCTGGATTGTTGGGGGGTGGTAAAAAAAATCAGCTCAGCTGCACATGTTTACTGCCCTCCAAATACAAGTGTAAACAAGGTCTAAGAGGAAGCATCTCACTATGCTTACAGTATGATTATCATTATCATGATGATCATAGAACAGTAGGTACTATATGGCTGTACTTTATATGTCGATACTGTGGCTGTACTTTATATGCTGATTCTGTGGCTGTACTGTATACCAGAGGTGGCCTGTCCATTAGGGGCTGCCCCCCCCCCTTTCCATGTGTCCAGTCCCCTAATCTGCATACGCCAGACGCATGCATTCCAATGTTTTTTTTGTTTTGTTTTGTTTGCTCTAATAGGCTTCAAAAAAGGGTGGGCTTTTGGCGCAGAGCAAATAAAATTTGCTATTGTCACACTGATGCTCCTCCCGGCTACTCAGGAAGCGGGTCTTGAAAGGAGAAGCGATCCTATTGGCCTAGGAGGAGGAGGGAGAAGGAGAGAGGAGGAGGGAGGAGAGGCAAGGCCACCATGAGGAGACGCACAAGAAGCCACCGCTCATCACCAGGAGGGAAGCGCTGCCCGCTTGATGGGGTAAGGGTGGGGCCGACCGACCGAATGACCAAATGGTGCATTGTTTGCTGCCCCCCCCCCAAAAAAAACCACCAGCCGCCACTGCTATATACACTGATTCTGTGGCTGTACTGTATACACTGATTCTGTGGCTGTGCGTTATATTCTGATACTGTGGCTGTATTTATATTCTGATTATGTGGCTGTATTTTATATATCAATACTGTAGCTGTACCTTATATACTGATTCTGTGACTGTACTGTATATGGCTGTGTATTCTGATACTGTGGCTGCACTGTATATGCTAATAACGGTAAGCAACAGTATCAGCATATGCAGCCATATACAGTAAAGCCATAGAATCAGTACATACAGTGCAGCCACAGTATCAGAATGCACAGCCATATACAGTAAAGCCACAGAATCAGCATATAAAATACAGCCACAGAAGCAGTATATACAGTACAGCCACTGAATCAGTATATACAATACAGCCACAGAATCAATATATCAAGTACAGCCACAGTATCGGAATATAACGCACAGCCACAGTATCAGAATATAACGCACAACCACAGAATTAGTATATACAGTACAGCCACATAATCAGTAGTATGTTGTACAGCCACATAATTTGTATATAAAGTACAGCCACAGAATCAATATATACAGTACAGCTACATAATCAGAATATAAATTACAGCCACATAATCAGTATATGAAGTGCAGCCACAGAATCAATATGTACAGTACAGCCACAGAATCAGTGTATACAGTACAGCCACATAATTAGTATATAAAGTACAGCCACAGAATCAATACATACAGTGCAGCCATAGAATCAATACATACAGTACAGCCATAGAATCAACATATACAGCCATATACAGTAGGAACACTTTGTGGCTGTACTATATATGGCTGTATCTGTTGGTACTGAGGCTGTCCTGCCACCTGACTGTGCTTGCACCCACCGCTGAGTTCCCACATCTGCTCCAGCAGCAGCCTCTTACTCCTGCTCAGATTGTTCGGAGTATCACTCTGCCAGGGAAAGGCTGTGGGCTGCCGTGGCCAGCCAGCACATAACTTCAAGATCAGGACCTGTGGCGCCGGCTTTATCCGCCTGTGCCCTGAAAGTAAAAAAAGTGCCCTCGTGGCTATCACCTCCTGGGCCCCTCTGTCAAGCCAATGGGACCCAGTTAAATATGTTGCGCTACCCCCATAGGGGTCACTGGTGAATGTGGTTGTCTCCCACCCTGCACAGCCAGGCACACACTTTTCCACTCACTTCAGAGTCCAGAAGCAATCCTTACAGATTTGTTTTTTTTTATTTTTATTAGGGGACTTGAACTTGGATAGGGAAGGGTTGATATGGGATGCCCATTTGATCAGTAGAACTCTTTAGGGACTTGCCACCACAGTCCTCCTGACTGGCTCTGCATCCATCCTAGACTGCCCCATTCCAGTCCTCTCAGGCATGCCTCCTAGTCCTTCTGACTGTGTCATTCACCAGCCCTCTTGGCTGTTCCTTTCCTCCTGGAGACTTGCCTGGCAGTGTTCTCCTGCTGTCCTCTCCTTGCTCCCGTGCCTCTTGACCAGGATACATCCACGTGTCTTGAAGAGGGTCCCGTCTGCACCACATCCCAGGCCCAAGTTAACCCCCCAGACTGGGAAGCTCCCTCCTAGGCCACGACAGCCCAACACTCCTTCTCCAATCTCCACCCAAACTCCACTGCCTCTGCTGGGCTGACTCTGAGCATTTGAGGGACCCCCGTCAACCCTTCTGTTGGGGATTGGTTAGGGCCCTCAGAACACTCCAGATAGCTCCTCCTAGACACCTCCCAACTGCTTCTGGAATCTTCTTCCAGTTTCCAAATAGCAGGGGGCTTCACCAGAGAAGCTGCTGATAAGTCATCCAGCCTACCTAAGTCACTCCCCCGACCCAAAAAAACGCACACATGTCAGCCAAGCCTGAAAATGTACCCACACTAACACAACAAAAATCCTATCAGTAGCAATCTAGCAATGCTAGGGGGGTGCTAAAAATATGATTTGGGACCTCAAGCCTAGTAATAGTGGTGGTTCTGCTCTACTCTGCACTGCTCTGCTGCACCAGAAACCAATGCAAAGCTGCCCGGGCCCCCCGCTGAGCTGATAGAGACTGGGCCCAGTACTGAAGGGCTGGCTCAGCAACCCTGGTGCCGCCCCCGACTGATGTGCTCTCTGGACCAGCGCCTACTTTGCCTATAGGTAGTGACGTCCCTTCTTCTCTACATTTGTGATCTATTGCCTCAACTGCCCATGTGGAATGTTGTACTTAGGCTGTACCATTATAACCCTATGGGCAAGATTTAGAGAGCACCGTAGACAAGCACAGTGTGCCCCGTCCTGGAATACCACAATAAATCTTCCAAAAATTAAAAGTGTGGATCGTGGCATCCATACCGGGCACATTCTCTCCAGCAGGACATTTCCAGAGGTTATGCAAACAAGAAACGTATTGGATCTTCATTCTTGATACTTTGGTACCTAAGGACTTGAATGAGGAAATTTAAATGAACACCATTATTTAATAAGAATACTTTTCTGTTCTTCAACTTCACTTGTTCTTGATTACTATTTTCTTCATAACCCCTTCATAAACCCTTCTATATAAATATATCCTTACATATGCATGCATATACTTTATGACGTATACATAAAAGTGACTATGGCTCTTATTTTTAAAATAATTTTATATAATAATACATTATTTTATATATTTATTTAGCTTTATATAATTGTTAGTTTAACATTTCAATCTGAGCATACATATGAATTATACAGTGGGGACGGAAAGTATTCAGACCCCCTTAAATGTTTCACTCTTTGTTATATTGCAGTCATTTGCTAAAATCATTTAAGTTCATTTGTTTTCTCATTAATGTACACACTGCACCCCATATTATTCAATACATTTTTATTGAGTTTTACATATTACAGGTTATTAAGTCATAGTAAGGAACAGGAACATGTAAATGTAAGTTTACAGACTAGATATTATAAGCATAGTCTGGATAGAGATTTAATTAATAACGTTCTATGAGAAAGAAAAAATTGTTAACAAAGCGATTATAAACATAGGGTAGAACAGTTGACCTGGAATGAAAGGAGGAGTGGTGGGGTGGGGAGGGGAGGGAGGGGGTGTAAGAGGAAGGAGGGGCAAGAAGGGATAAGGGATAAGGGAAGGGGGGAAAGAGAGCTTCAAGTGGAAAGCAAGTAGTGAGACAGGATATTCAATTGTTACTTCTTACTTCAATTGTTAATTCTGTTTTGAGTACCAAAGGACCCATGGGTTCCAGCAAGTAGTGTCTTTGTATGGGATTGTTTGCTGCGTGACAAAAGGGTTTCATAATTGAAATAAGTTTGTACTAAGTTGGTAACTTCCGTAAGGGAGGGAATGTTGTCAGATTCCCAGTTTCTAGTGATCAAGAGTTTGATAGCTAGGAGGATGTATGTAATCACTGTTCTTTGTTGTAAGGGAAAGTCTTCTATTGTCAGATTAAGGATGGCTAAGTGTGGAGTAAGTGTAACCAAGCTATGAAGTATGTCTTGGATTATGGATTCCACCTTTTTCCAAAGCTGGGTTACTCTTGGGCAAGACCAAAGGATGTGGAGGAGAGTGCCTGCATGGACACAGTTTCTCCAGCAGTCGTGTGAGGTGTGTTTGTGGAATTTGGCCAGTTTGGACGGAGGTAGGTACCATCTCATTAGCGTTTTTTGGGTGATTTCCCAAAGGGAGGTGCAAGATGTTGCTTTGTAGATAGATACGATTGCCCGTTGCCATTGGGCATCCGTGAATTGTGTCTGTAGGTCAGTTTCCCAGTCAAGGAGAGGTTTGGTTTTGCTGAACATGTTTTTTTCCTGTAGGAATGAGTATATGAGGAAAGTCCTTTAGTGTTATAGTGTTCTGTAAAGAAATAGTTCCAAAGTTTCAAGGGTAGTTTTCCTTCTAGAGATGTGTGCCTTCAAGCAGTTTTGTAATCTGAAGTAGGTGAGGAAGTCTTTGGAGGGTGCATTAAG
Source organism: Lithobates septentrionalis (assembly GCA_037952835.1). Classification (NCBI taxonomy): domain Eukaryota; kingdom Metazoa; phylum Chordata; class Amphibia; order Anura; family Ranidae; genus Lithobates; species Lithobates septentrionalis. The sequence continues at coordinate 144,516 of JBBDGP010001449.1, forward strand.
GTCTTTGCTGATTTGTGAGAAGGACTTGCAGGTTGTGAGATCGCAAAGTTCTTGTGTGTATGTTACCTGGTCCGTATTCCAGGTTGGCAGTGTCAAGTCAAGAGTGAGAAGTTTTAAGGTGTTTAAAGGAATGTGTAATGGTTTTGTCGGTCCTTGTGACCATTTGGTATTGTGTAATGTACGCCATACTTTAACTGAAGCTTGAACAGTTGGTGAGTAGTGGAAAATGTGTGGATTATGTGTAGAGGTACTAAATAACCAGTTGGCGAGGTTTGTACCCGGCGTCTTGTGATTTTATATATCGCTCCAGAGAGTTCTGAGTGAAGTATTCATCCATTGTAGTAGTCTTTGATCTCTATGTATCCCATCCCCCCCGCGGATCTGTGTTTAATAAGTTTCGTGTGACTACATCTAGATTTTTTCCCTTGCCAAACAAATTGGCTTAGGATGGATTGGAGAGAATTCAGGTAGGTAGATGAAAGTAGTATAGGAAGTGTGCGAAATATGTAGAGCAACCGTGGAAATACCATCATTTTAAAGGCTGCCAGGCGGCCTGACCATGAGAATTCATGTTTAGAGAGTTTTGTGGTTTCAGTAAGCATCATCTGTTTGGCGTCTGTGTAGTTGTGTGCAAAAAGACCTCTAGTGGATTTGGTGAGATTAATACCTAGGTAGGGAATACTTTTCTCCGCCCACAGGTAAGGATATTGGGTCTGGAGTAAATTACTAGTGGTTGCATCAATGCCTAGAGCAATTATGGCTGACAGAATGGGGCCCTGAAAACCAAATTTGCCAAGGGTCGCTTCAAGATATTTCCAATGGACCCTATTGAACGCCTTCTCTGCATCCAAGGATAGGAGCAGAGAAAGTGTTCTAGATATCTCAGCGTGATGAATTATGTTGATAATTCTGCGAGTGGCATCAGTTGTCTGCCTCCCTTTTGTAAAGCCTGATTGGTCCTTATGTATTAGAAGGGGCATTAGGTTGAGTAGTCTGTGGGCTATTAATTTGGCATAAATTTTAGTGTCCACATTGAGAAGAGATATGGGTCGGAAGTTTTGTGCAGAGGTAGGCTCTTTCCCCGGCTTCGGTAGTGTAACAATTAAGGCACTTAACATTTCTGGAGGGAGAGAGGAGGAGGAGGCAGCGTCATTGTACACTCTGGTTAGATATGGTGTTAGCACATTTCCAAATTGTTTGTAATACTCTCCTGTAAGACCATCTGGGCCAAGAGATTTGTTAGAGGGAAGTGATGAAATTACATTTTTGATTTCTAGATCTGTAGATGGTGTGTTTAGGTAGTCTAGTTGTTCTGTGGTCAGTTTAGCGAGGTTGATCTAGTTGAGAAATGCCTCTATGTCAGGTAGAGATGGCTGTGTGACAGATGTGTCATCTTTTAGATTATAAAGTGTATTGTAGTAGTAACTAAATGCATCTGCAATAGCTTGTGGGTCTATCAGTTTCTGTTTAGTAGCTGTGTGGAATAGATGGGTCATTTTGGTTTTGGTATAGTGACCTTTGATTCTATTGGCCATTGCCTTTCCGGCTTTGTTACCAGTAGAGTAGTGTTGAGCTCTAAAATGCGTATGTGCTCTTTCAAAGGATTCTAGAAGGAGAGATTTTAATTCATGTCTAAGGGAGTCTAATTTAGTCCTGGTTGATGGATCTGGATCAGTTTGTTTTTGTTGTTCTAGCATTTTAATATCTGCAGTAAGTGTGTTTAGACGCTGTGATCTCCTCCTCCTCTCTCTAGCAGTAAGTTGGATAAGGATCCCCCTTATGAATGCTGTATGGGCATTCCAAAGAACTGCATCATTGCTAACAGATCCTGCATTAGTATTAAAGTATTCTGTTAAACTATCTCTAATATAAGAAGAATGGATGAGTGGAGAATCGCAGCATTCGCTCTCCATATCCGTGTGTGGGAGGTCTTTGGCGAGTCTTCTATGGTCATTGTAACCGGAGCGTGGTCAGACCATGTAATGGTCAATATCTCCGTGGAGGAGATTTTGGGAAAAGTCCATTTATCCACTAGGAAGTATTCAATCCGAGTGTAGGAGTTGTGTCTAGGGGAGAAATAGGAGTAGTCCCTTTCGGTGGTGTGATGGCATCTCCCACATCAAATAGGTCATGAGAATGGATGAATGGTCCCATAGGGGATGTAATCCTGGTTGAGTGGGAAGAAGAGTCGATGGAGTTGTCAGGTACAATGTTAAAGTCACCACACAAGGTGTCCTTGTTTAAAACGATTGATTTTTTTCATCAATTTGGACAGAAAGTGAATCTGTTTCTTGTTGGGGGCATATACGGATACAATGGTGTAATTATTGTTGTTTAATGTACAATTCAATGCCAGATATCTACCATCAACATCCTGAAGGCTGTCATGTAGGGTGAATGAGCATGTATATTTAATGGCTATCATGACTCCGTTTTTTTTTGTCAGGGCCTGAGGCTTTAAAGATGTTTGAAAAATTCTTATTGGAGCATTGGGGTTCGGCGTTGCTTTTAAAGTGCGTTTCTTGAACACACAGGACATCGCAGTGAGAATCCTGTGCAGTTCGCCACAGAGATGTCCTTTTGGCAGGGTGATTTTACGTTCAGTGACAGAAATTTGGGCATTTTGGAAGTGGTGCGTATAGGTAGCGGAGTAAGGTACTACTTACAGTTACTCAGATGGGTAATTGCTTGAGGAGGTTGGTTGTTGTTAGAGGTCCTGGATCTGATGAACTTGAGCTCTCGTGGATAAGGGAGGGAGGGAGAAAGACAGCAAGGTAGTTAGTGATAAACAAGAGGGTAGGGGAAAACAGGTGTCAGCAGTGTGTTAGAGACTGCTGAATGTGGATGAGGGTAAAGTTTGTAAACTAAATGCAACGAGCAGGCACTGAACCAGAGTGCTTATCTGAGATTGGATTTACATCATCACTGATTTGTAAGTCATTTGTTGTAGTGATGAGGATGACCGGAGATGAAGGATTGTGCGTTTGGTTTGTGGGTCCCTGGGGTTACAGGGTCACCGTCAGGAATGATACCCCATGTTTTGAGCAATTGTATGCCCTCTTCAACGGTATGTATATTGTGGCGTGTTCCATTTCTGGTAACCATCAGCTTGGTTGGGAACCCCCACTGATATGGGATCTTGTGATTATTGAGGGGTTTTGTTATGGTTTGCAGTTGGCGTCTCTGTTGACGGGTGTATTGAGAGATGTCAGCAAAAAGTTGACATCTCTCATGGATGTGGGAGCTGTCCCATGCATGGGAGCTGTCCCAGGCGTCTGGATTGTGTAAGGAGCATGTCCTTGGTGTGGTAGAAATGGATGCGCATCAGAGTATCCCGAGGTACTTCTGCGGGTAGGTGAGGAGGTTTTGGGAGATGATGGATGCGATCGATGATCGTCTCGATCGGTGGGAGATCTGGGAGGATTGTTGAGATCAACTTCCTAGCGTAGGAGTTGAGGTCTGCTGGTAGAATAGTTTCAGGGATTCCTCTTATCTTAACATTTTGACGCTGTGAGCGATCTTCGAAATCCGCCATTTTGGCACGCACCCAGCGGTGTTCTTCTCTGGTATGGTCATGTGCGTCTACCAGGTCATTAACTGTTTCTGTCATGACGCTCATCTGCTTTTCAATAACCCCCACTCTCTGCCCTGTGTGCAGCATTTCTGTTTTAAATGCTGTAAACATTGAGGAAATGTCAAATTGGAGGGAGCTGTGAAGGGACATCAGCATTTCTTTCAGCATAGTGTCTATGACAGGCTGATTTGTAGTAGGGAAGGCCGCTATGGGGGAGGCTGCAGAAGGATGTGTGAGGAGATTTTCTAATGCAGGCCTTACCTCCTGTGACTGATCCGCTGTATCCAGGCGCATCCTTGCTTTTGCAGGGCTGTTGGAGGTGGATGAGGGGCCTGAGGATGGCTGGGAGCCCGAGGAGTTGTGCAGGGCTGAAATGGAGGATTCTTCAGCACCAGGCAGGTCAGTGTAGGAATCCTCTGTGTGCTCTGCTGCGCCGCAGCCCCCATCTTGGATTTTATCTCCCTGAGGGAAGATGAGGAAATCTGTGATTTTAGGCGGAATCCTATATTCTTTCCTCTTTCTAGAGGTTCCGGTCTGGTTCCCCAGGATGTGGGGGTCTGAGGACTGCATTTTGTGGGATCTGATGCAGTGATTTGAGGTCCGGTTCTCCGTTCAGTGCAGGAGCTGTGAGATCAGGCTTCCATTCAGCTCGACAGTTAGCCACGCCCCTCACTGCACCCCATATTTACAGAAAAATACAGAATTGTTGACATTTTTCAAGAAAAACTGAAATATCACATGGTCCTTCATATTAAAGTATTCAGACCCTTTGCTCAGTAAATAGTAGAAGCACCCTTTTGATCTAATAGAGCCATGAGTCTTTTTGGGAAAGATGCAACAAGTTTTTCACACCTGGATTTGGGGATCCTCTGCCATTCCTCCTTGCAGATCCTCTCCAGTTCTGTCAGGTTGGATGGTAAACGTTGGTGGACAGCCATTTTTAGGTCTCTCCAGAGATGCTCAATTGGGTTTCAGTTAGGGCTCTGTCTGGGCCTTTCAAGAACAGTCACTGAGTTGTTGTGAAGCCACTCCTTCGTTATTTTAGCTGTGTGCTTAGGGTCATTGTCTTGTTGGAAGGTAAACCTTCGGCCCAGTCTGAGGCCTGGAGCACTCTGGAGAAGGTTTTCGTCCAGGATATCCCTGTACTTGGCCGCATTCATCTTTCCCTCCATTGCAACCAGTCATCCTGTCCCTGCAGCTGAAAAACACCCCCACAGCTTGATGCTGCCACCACCATGCTTCACTGTTGGGACTGTATTGGACAGGTGATGAGCAGTGCCTGGTTTTCTCCACACATACCGCTTAGAATTAAGGCCAAAAAGTTCTCTCTTGGTCTCATCAGACCAAAGAATCTTATTTCTCACCATCTTGGAGTCCTTCAGGTGTTTTTTAGCAAACTCCATGCGGGCTTCCATGTGTCTTGCATTGAGGAGAGGCTTCCGTCGGGCCACTCTGCCATAAAGCCCCAACTGGTGGAGGGCTGCAGTGATGGTTGACTTTCTACAACTTTCTCCCATCTCCCGACTGCATCTCTGGAGCTCAGCCACAGTGATCTTTGGGTTCTTCTTTACCTCTCTCACCAAGGCTCTTCTCCCCCGATAGCTCAGTTTGGCCGGACAGCCAGCTCTAGGAAGGGTTCTGGTCATCCCAAATGTCTTCCATTTAAGGATTATGGAGGCCACTGTGCTCTTAGGAACCTTAAGTGCAGCAGAAATGTTTTTGTAACCTTGGCCAGATCTGTGCCTTGCCACAATTCTGTCTCCGAGCTCTTCAGGCATTCCTTTGTCCTCATGATTCTCATTTGCTCTGACATGCACTTTGAGGTCTTATATAGACAGGTGTGTGGCTTTCCTAATCAAGTCCAATCAGTATAATCAAACACAGCTTGACTCAAATGAAGGTGTAGAACCATCTCAAGGATGATCAGAAGAAATGGACAGCACCTGAGTTAAATATATGAGTGTCACAGCAAAGGGTCTGAATACTTAGGACCATGTGATATTTCAGTTTTTCTTTTTTAATAAATCTGCAAAAATGTCAACAATTCTGTGTTTTTCTGTCAATATGGGGTGCTGTGTGTACATTAATGAGAAAAAAAAGAACTTACCGTAAATGATTTTAGCAAATAGCTGCAATAAAACAAAGAGTGAAAAATTTTAAGGGGGTCTGAATACTTTCCATCCCCATTGTATATCTCTCTTTTTATAATAATGTAGCTTCTAGCTCCCCTCGGATACAGATGTTATTCTGTCGGCTGTGTTTTTCAGCTCAATCTAGTTTGAGCGGAAGCAGCTGCAGCATCTGTGTCTAAGAGTGTGTTGCCATCTCCAGAGTTGTCAGCCTGTGTTCTATGTGGGGATTAGATGATGTCAGTGCTGAGACCCTTGTGTCCATATGAGAGCAGCAAACAGCTGTTGGAGCTCCTGTCTGGGCAGAGCCATAATGTCTCTCATGGCATTTGCATCTTATTGTTTAAAGGGGCCATCACTGCAGAAGATTTTTGGGATATCTGTCTGTGTTAAAGTTACTGTATCTGTTAGGGTAGTGCCTCTGGCTGAGTCCCACTCTGCAGAAGTTGAAGAGTTGCTGGCTCCGGCATTTAGCCAGAACCTGAGCTGCAGCACGATGACCAAGACCATACAGCGGTTTAACAGGACGGATTGAGGGAACCATGTATGCCAACATGTACTGTGACATACTGAAGCAGAGCATGATCCCCTCCCTTCGGTGACTGGGTCACAGGGCAGTATCCCAACATGATAACAACCCCAAACACACCTCCAAGATGACCACTGCCTTGCTGTAGAAGCTGAGGGTAAAGGTGATGGACTGGCCAAGCATGTCTCCAAAACTAAACCCTATTGACCATCGGTGGGGCATCCTCAAACGCAAGGTGGAGGAGCCCAAGGTCTCTAACATCCACCAGCTCCGTGATGTCGCCATGGAGGAGTGGAAGAGGACTCCCATGACAACCTGTGAAGCTCTGATGAACTCCATGCCCCAGAGGGTTAAGGCAGTGCTGAAAAATAATTGTGGCCACACAAAATATTGACACTTTGGGCCCAATTTGGACATTTTCACTTAGGGGTGTACTCACTTTTGTTGCCAGCAGTTAAGACATTAATGGCTTTGTGTTGAGTTATTTTGAGGGGACAGCAAATTTACACTGTTATACAAGCTGTACACTCACTACTACATTGTAGCAAAGTGTCATTTGTTCAGTGTTGTCACATGAAAAGATATAATAAAATATTTACAAAAATGTGAGGGGTGTACTCACTGCGCAATGAGTTTGTTTCTCTTTCTTCTTGTTTGAGATCAATAGCTTGGGACAACAGTAGCAGCTACCTAATCGTGGGTAGTGGGAGAAGGATACTATAGAAGCGAATGAGGAACTTGAAAGGTGGAGGTTTTTTTACCATCTAAACCACTGATTGTAAGAACTGATTGGCATATGTATGCGCAGTTTCACTAGTTTTTCCTACAATAATATTTTGTGTACCAAGTTCTCCTTAACATCCATCAGCAGTGCATTTTGAATTTACTATTTCACCAGCGAGTATTTTTACGAGATCTACACATATTTTTCTTGTCATTTTATAAGTTACACATAGAGGTGTCCATTTAACTCATTATTTGCATGTGGAGTTTTGACATGCACATTTACACTATCTTTATTTATGTATCTTAAGTTGCACTGTGATATTTTATTTTACTTTGTTCTTTGAAAATAGCGCACTAATTATTCACAATTTTTACGTTTTTTCAGTGTGGGAACACTTATATTGGTTGCAGCTGTTTTTTTGAAAGGATAGTTCACGTAGGTTTTTACCATATCAGCGCTCTAGTATTCCACATTTTAAAGAAAAAGGTGGACTTCTCCTTGCTCCTCATCTGGGATCTCCAAACCCACTATACCTCCAGTCCTCTCAAAAACCCGTACTGAGAGGAATGAAGGTATAGCAATAGGTGTCCTAAGTACTTTCAGGCAATTTGCTAGCACTGCACCAACTGATTTTAGCAGGCAAATTTCCCTACCCCAGTTGCAGAACCGTAAAAAGTAATTCGGTCCCAGCCATCCACATGTTAAACGTCTAAATGCTAGCTTGCCCAAATTGCTAGCACTGCAACTGCCGCCTTTTTAGCTGAATTGTGAATTTGTGGAATGTGCTGTACCTCAATGTTTTGGTCTCGTTGGACAGGGCGGTCAGCAGTAAGGTGCATATTACCACTGACTCATGGTCCAGCAGGCATGGGCAGGAAAGTTACCTTTCCTTCACGGCGCACTGGGTAACTCTGCTGGCAGCTAGGAAGGCTGCAGGTCAGGGCTCAGTATTGTTGGAGCTGGTTCCACCACCATGCCTCCAAAATTCTGCCACAGCTCTCTCCTCCACCCCCTCCTCTTTTTCTTCCTTTATGGCCTCTTCTGCAGATTTGTCATCAGAACCAGCGGTGCTCTGTAAGCGTTCAAGGGGCTATGCAAGCAGTCAGGCAAAAAGATGCCATGCAGTGCTTGAGTTGGTCTGATTAGTGGACAGGAGCCACACTGGGGCAGAGATTCTGTCAGCTCTGCAGGGGCAGGCTCAGAGGTGGTTGACGCCCCACCAGCTTCAGCCAGGAATGGTTGTATGCGGCAATGGCACCAACCTTCTCTCCACCCTCCGACAGGGACACTTGACCCATGTTCCATGTTTGGCACACGTCTTGACTTTGGTGGTGCAGCGGTTCTTGAGCAGGTACCCAGGCTTACAGGATCTCCTGAGTCAGGCCAGAAATGTCTGTGGTCATTTCTGCCGGTCATTCAATGCCAGTGCTCGGCTGGCTGACATTCAACGGGAATGCAACCTGCCCACCAACCACCTCATTTGTGACATGCCCACCAGGTGGAACTCAACGTTGGCAATGCTGCAGCAGAGGGCCATCAATGAGTACCTGTGCGAGTATGGCACCAGGACAGGGTCAGGGGAGCTTGGCTTCTTTTTGCCACACCAGTGGGCACTGATCAAGGATGCATACACTGTCCTGTCACCATTTGAGGTGGCCATGAGGATGGTGAGCAGCGATAATGCATGCATCAGTGACACTGTCCCTCTAGTCCTCCCATTGAAGCACATACTTCGTGGAATAAGGGATAGGGCACAGTATGAGGAAGAGGAGGACTTCCTTACCTCTCAAGGCCCCCTTTATCCAGATAGCATTCCTGTGAGCCCACCAAACACACAGGAAGAAGAGGGGGAGGAGGAGTGTGTCAGCATGGACGTGGAAGATAACACTCAGCAGCAGTCTTCAAGGGATGGTTCCCAGTCCTCAGAAACCCAAGGAGTTATACGTGGCTGGAGGTTGTTATGGATCATGTGATCCTTAGTGACCAGAATCGAATGCCTCTGCAAACATTCGCTGCATGGCCTCCCTGATTCTGTAAAGCTTGCGAAAGGACCCTAGGATTTGTGGTATCAAGGAGAGGGATCAATACCGGCTAGCAATCCTTCTTGATCCACATTACAAGGGTAAGGTTGCAGGACTCATCCTGCCTTCACAGAGGGAGCAGGGGATGAAACATCTTTAGGAGGCCTTGAAGAAAGGTTTGTGCAATGCATTTCCAGACCCTGGGAGGTTACAATTTCCTGGTGCTGGACAACGTGTTGCTGAGGCTTCATTTAGTCTGAGGAAGAGCGGTGAAGAAGGTGGCTGGGTGACTGATGCCTTTAAACAATTTTTCATTCCTTAGCGCCAAGGTCTTATCGGTTCAAGCAATCATTGCCAGTGTATGCATTACTGTACATGGTGCAGGAATATCTAGGGCAAGAGCCGACTTTGAGACCTTTCCAACAGATCATCCTTGGGTTACTGGGTCTTGAGTAGGGATGAGCCGAAACCCCCCCCCCTGTTCGGTTCGCAACAGGACAGGCAAAACATTTGATTGAACACGCAAACACAGTCTATGGGACACGAACATGAATAATCAAAAGTGCTAATTTTAAAGGCTTATATGCAAGTTATTGTCATAAAAAGTGTTTGGGGACCTGGGTCCTGCCCCAGGGGACATGGATCAATGCAAAAAAAGTTTTAAAAACGGACGTTTTTTCGGGAGCAGTGATTTTAATAATGCATAAAGTGAAACAATAAAAGTGTAATATCCCTTTAAATTTCCTACCTGGGGGGTGTCTATAGTATGCCTGTAAAGAGGCGCATGTTTCCCGTGTTTAGAACAGTCTGACAGCAAAATGACATTTCAAAGAAAAAAGTCATTTAAACTACTCGCGGCTATTAATGAATTGCCGGTCCGACAATACACATAAAAGTTCATTGATAAAAACAGCATGGGAATTCCACACAGGGGAACACCGAACCAAAATTTAAAAAAAAATGATGTGGGGGGTCCCCCTAAATTCCATACCAGGCCCTTTAGGTCTGGTATGGATTTTAAGGGGAACCTCGGCCAATTTTTTTTTTAAAAATGGCGTGGGGTCCCCCTCAAAATCTATACCAGACCCTTCAGGTCTGGTATGGATTTTAAGGCGAATCCTGCGCCAAAATTAAAAAAAAAACGGTGTGGGGTCCCCCCAAAAATCCATACCAGACCCTTATCCGGGCACGCAACATGGCAGGCCTCAGGAAAAGAGGGGGGATGAGAGAGCGCCCTCCCTCCTGAACCGTACCAGGCCACATGCCCTCAACATTGGGAGGGTGCTTTGGGGTAGCCCCCCAAAACACCTTGTCCCCATGTTGATGAGGACAAGGGCCTCATCCTCACAACCCTGGCCGGTGGTTGTGGGGTCTGCGGGCAAGGGGCTTATCGGAATCTGGAAGCCCCCTTTACCAAGGGGACCCCCAGATCCTGGCCCTCCCCCTGTGTGAAATGGTAAGGGGGTACTTGTACCCCTACCATTTCACAAAAAAATTGTAAAAAATGTTAAAAATGACAGGAGACAGTTTTTGACAATTCCATTATTTAAATGCTTCTTCTTTCTTCTTTCTTCTATCTTCCTTCGGTTTCTTCCTCCATCTTCTTCTTCTTCTGGTTCTTCTGGTTCTTCCTCCGGTGTTCTCATCCGGCATCTTCCTCTGCGGCCTCGGCGTCTTCTTCCCTTCTTCTCCTCGGGCCGCTCCGCATCCATGATGGCATGGAGGGAGGCTCCCGATGTGTGACGCTTCTCTCTTCATCTTCTTCTCTTCATCTTCTTCTCTTCATCTTCTTGTCTTCATCTTATTTTTGGGCCGCTCCGCATCCATGATGGCATGGAGGGAGGCTCCCGCTTTGTGACACTTCTCCTCGTCTGACGGTTCTTAAATAATGGGGGGGCAGGGCCACGCGGTGACCCTGCCCCTCTCTGATGCACGGTGACTTGACGGGACTTCCCTGTGGCATCACTATTAGTTCTTGCCTTTCAGGGATCCCTATAGGTTGTGTACTCTGCTCAAGTTCCTGAATTTTCCTAAAGAGCAATGTCATTCTTTTCCCCCTCTCTCTCTTTTTCCCTGCTTTTTCCCTGCTCCAATCCCGATCAAGATCCCCCTTATATAAGCCTTATGTGATTCCCAAAGGGTGGCCCTAGATATTTCCGTTGTATCATTAATCTCGAAATACACTTTCAATTCCTGTTCTATTTTACTGATTGTATCCGGATCCTGAATAAGGGAATCATTCAGTTTTCCAATTCCTCCCAATTCCTCCCAATTGGAGCAATCCCAGTTATCTCTAATCTACTTTTTTGAGTGCCTCGTATTTATGAGCTGTAAATCTAGGGGTGCCTCCTGAGGAATCCATACATGGGTCCATGCTCCAATTTAAGTCCCCTGCGATCATCATTTTGCCTTCTTTAAAAGCTTCAAGTTTTTTCAGTACTTTTTTCAGGAAGTTATCGCGGTCTCTATTTGGGGCATAAATATTTGCTATTGTACACATCATGTTAAACAATTTCCCCTTTATAAAGAGATACCTTCCCTCAGGATCGGCCAGACGCCCACCTTCTACAAACATCATTGTTTTGTCAAATCCAAAAGCCACCCCCCTAGAATGCATTGATCCTGTGTCCCCGTAGAACCACTTTGGAAACTGATATGATGCTAAACCCAATGCATGTGTAACATAAGTCTCCTGGAGGCACGCCACATTTGCTCCCAGGAGCTGCAATTCCTTATTTAATTTATACCTTTTTTTGCTGTATTTAGTCCCCTTACATTATACGTAACCAAGTTCACTACCCCCATACTTCACCCCGGTAAGTGCGTTTCACCGGTCCAAGAAGACACCTCATATGGGAAGACAGTGAGACACCTGCAGGGGGAGGAGAGAGAGAGCAAGAGGGAAAAAAAAACCCCTGACCCCCATACCCTCCATAATCCCCAACCCCTAAACCCCCCCTCCCTCGACCCCCCCACCCCCGTCATGTCTGGAACAAGACGCCTACAAAAAGGCCGGGCAGACCCCTTTTTTGTTACAATATATGGTCCCGGTCGGCATCCTCCCGATGCCACCCAGTTACCATATGCCCAATGGGCTCACGTCCCTGGCCCCTCCTACGCGTACCCCCAATGGAGTCAGTTCTAGTTTGATACCTAATGAGGTACTAATGTCCCGAAAAGAAAATGTATTTCTTATAGTTCATATAATGTGGGTTCCAGCGACGGTATTGTGAAGCCTTATATAGTACTGAATTGTATCTGTTTAAACTTCAGGTATTACAAAGGATAAACTCCTACAATATGTAACAGTCCTGTAGCCTCCTCTGAAACAGCATTCATGACTCACCATTCGTCATCTATCACAAGCTTTATCTCCCCCACATTAAACCCCGAAGATAACACATGAGGGAGATCCCCCCAGCAACAGTCCCGCCATGCAAGGTACAGAGGTATATTTATGCGCTTTGCCCAGATATATCACAGTCCTTAATTGTTCTCCAATAGCCCTTCACAGACTTGTACCTTATTTCTAGGGAAGGGCTCCCTCACAGACCCCCAGCTGGCGTTCACTGATTACCTCTCCTTCTCCTCAAAGAAAGTTCTCTAACTTTATCACAGCGGGGATATCCAGCCACCTTCCTGGGACATTTGGGCAGTTTCTCTCTTTTCAGGGGCAGGGGGACACTCTCACCTCTTCCATCTCCACAGATCTCAACATCCTACAGCGTGTCCCCTCTCTCCGAGCTGGAACGTCTTTCCCCGACAGGTCAGCGGAGGCAGCGGAGGCAGCGGAGGCGGTACACCACCTCCGTGAGCTCTGCTATTAGATCCTCTTGGGACCTCCGGTGCTGCGGTGCAGGGATGAGGGGTAGTCGTGCATCTCCGTTTGAGGGCAGGGGGTGGGAAGCCGGCCACCAGATCAAACACTGACAAGCGGCTGACGATCGGCTCCATGCCCGCAGCGTCTCAGCATGGCGGGACCTGGGTATCCAGAGCGCGCACGGAGCATGCCTACGTGTTAACGCTCTGCCCCATCCTCCTAATTTCTACAATCTTCACCACAGCATTTTTGATGGTGGACAGAGTGGACCTCTTTTCCAGCCTAAATCTCTGCCATTGTTCACCTCATCCTTTTTCTCTTTGTTGTCTCCTACCCCCTCCTGTGCTCCCCCGATGGCTGCTACAATTTCTCAGGGCATTCCTAATGGTGTGTCAGCGCTATGTCTATACAGTTGCTCTGCCTCAATGGGTCGCGTGTTACATAGGTTTCTCAGTGGCCGAATTAGGAGACTGCAGAGGAATTGGTAGACATGCATGACTTCCTATACCTCATAAAATACTGTTAATAACCTTTAAGGCCGCATCAATTTGGTCTGGGGGTCTGTAGACTAATGGAGGTTAACCACTGATATAGTATTTCTCACCACAATATATAATTGACAACAGGTGATAATCATATACATTTTCTTGTTTAGTTGCACCTTAGGATTACATGTTTTTGTTTTTTTTTCAAAAAGTTTTTATTAAGATATAAAAAATCAAAGCATAACAAAAGAAAAGCATTCGTAAGGACATTTTTTTTTTCTTTTACAAAGTAATTTGAAAGCAAGGTAACAATGTAGCAAACTAGGGGTTGTAGACGTGTATACCAGGGTGAGGTGATTAAAGAAGATGTACGTAGCACAACCGGGTAAAAATTATCAACAAAAGAAGATACCTGGATGGATCTGCGTAAATTAGCTATATCAGAAAACCCCTATGGTTGCAGGAAAATGCGAAGGGGGAACAACTGGAGTTGGGAGGGGTGGGTGGTGTGGAGTAGAGGGGGTAGGGGGGGTGTAATAAGTAGTGTTAGCTTCAACTTTAAAGTAAGGAGGAGGGGACTCCATGACCAAAATGGGAGCAGTTTAAAGTGAGATTCTGCACACTGTTGGTAGAGATGGATGATTTAGGCGGGTAGACATCCTGAAGTGAGATTTGCGTTGCAGGCCAAAGCCGGAAGGGACTGGAGACCATTGGTTGTGGGATTCCCAATAGGAGGGTCCGTGTCCTCTAGATTCGGGGTTAAAGTTCCGTAGTATAAGAACGTAAATTGATGGAGGTTGGCTTGTTCCTCTGGAGAAAGAGCTGAGAGCATAAAGGTTTGCCATCTGGAAAAGAAGCGGGAGTAGGATGTGACATGATGGAAATCGGTGTGGAGACGATCCTTAAATAGTATGAAAAGGAGCTCTCGTTTGATTTGAGCAATGGTAGGAGAGTGAGAGGAAGTCCAGCATTTCAGTATAGTTCTCCATGCAAGTAGGAGACAGATCAAAGACCAGTCTTTGTGGGAGACAGGCTCTTTGGGGATTTCACTGGTATTCGTTTTGGTAGTTTGAGACCATGGCAGCAGTTGAGGGTCCCAATGACCGAAGATGAGCAGTAGTGGGTCCTTAGGTAGCTTTAGTAGGGTAACTTCAAAAATGTAGGATAGGACTTGGTCCCAGAAAATGGATATAGAGGAGCAAGTCCAGAAGCGATGTGCCAGGGATGGTCTCGGTTGGTGGCAAAGGGGGCAGCAGGCTTTGCTCTGATCTGTTTTGGTAGATAAGAAAGGTATGTGGGCTCGGTGTGTGATCTTTAGTTGAGTTTCTCTCCATACTTCGTTGGGGATGAGCTGATGTATTTTGTTAAGGCCTTGTAGAATTTTGTTCACCAAGTCCGGGTTCGGGAAGTCTTTTTTCCAGTTTGTTACAGAGGAGGAAGTCAGAGGGGGGACGGACTCTCGTAGGAGAGGTTGGTAGATGTCAGAAATTTTATAGGACTCGTCTAGGAGCATTCGGTCCGTAATATTAGGTTTGAACCTTATGTTTTCCTCTTTGCAGGTGGCCTTTAAGAATGCGATGCATTGACCATAGTGGAATGCATGGGCTTGAGGAAGAGAGAAAGATTCCGCAATGTTTGAGAAGGGGAGAGGACGACCTGTTTTCGTGTCACATAGAGAAGAAAAATTTTTGAGTCCTTTTTCCTGCCAGACGGTGAAGGGTTTATGGTCCATCCCAGGGGGGAAGCAAGGGTTCCCTTGAATTGGTAGGTGGCTGGACATGAAGGGAGATAGTTTGAGGAGTTTTCAAGCTTCTCTCCATGCTATAGCTGTGTCTCTCAGGAGGAGGTTGTGTTGGTAAGGTGGGGGGACTGATTTCCATTTGCAGTGAAGAAGGGCCACTAAGGAGTAGGGGTGAGCCATTTCGGTTTCCATGTGATAATTGGAGTAGCAGGAGGAACATGTTATCCAATCCAAGCTGGTTCTTAATAGGCATGCCAAGTTATAGGTTCTAATATTTGGGAGACTAATTCCCCCATCGCGTCTGGGAAGACTCAAAGTTTTTAAGGCTATACGTGGATGTTTGTTTTGCCATAGGAATTTTGAAATGGCTGAGTTTAGAATTTTGATATCCTTATGTTGCAAGAGTAGGGGAATAGTTTGCATCGGGTATAGCAGTCTTGCAAAACTAATCATTTTTACTAAATGACATCTTCCCAGGAGCGAGAGGGGCAGATCCATCCAGTTTACCAGTTCCTGAGATATTTTAGAAATCAGTGGGGGGTAATTGAGTAGATACAAAGAGGAGGGTAGTTTCCCTATTTTGATTCCTAGATAGGTGATGTGGGACTTGGCTACCGAGAAGATGGAGTGTTGAATCCAGGGTGGATTTAAGAGGGTACCTATAGGGAGGATTTCGCTCTTGTTATAATTGATACGCAGGCCTGAACAGGATCTAAATTCATCGAAAATCTTTTTGATAGTGGGTATGTCAGAGGAGGGGTCAGATGAGAATATAAGAACATCATCCGCAAAAAGGGATATGCGCAGGTCGTGTTTACCAATTTTAATGCCATGAAGTGGGGCTGGTTAGGCTAGATATCTGGATAGTGGTTCTAGTGCAATGCTGAAAAGGAGCGGGGACAGTGGACATCCTTGTCGCGTTCCTTTATGGAGCCGAAAGTTTTCTGAGAGTAAGCCTGCCGCCACCAGCCTAGCTGCAGGGGCTGTATACATGGCATTAATGAGGTGGCAGAAGGGGCCTGTGAATCCCATTTTTGACATTGCCAAGGAGAGCCATTCGAAACTGACATTATCGAAGGCTTTCTCCGCATCTAACGTGATGATGGCGTAATCTCCGCTTTGGTTATGTTTTGCATGTTCTAAGGCTAGCATGACTTTGCGTATGTTCAGGGTGGCGGTCCTGCCTTTTACAAAGCCAGATTGGGCTGGGTGAATCAGTGAGGGGATGATAGCAGCGAGTCTGGTGGCAATGATCTTAGATAAGATTTTGACATCCAGATTCAGCAGTGAAATTGGTCTATATGAACCTGGCTCTTGGGGGTCTTTGCCTTTCTTGGAAAGCAATTTGATGATGGCCTGGTTTCCCATTTGAAGGTATGATCCGCCGGACCAAATACCGTTGTATACCGAGTGGAGGGTGGGTTTTCTGATTTTTTGTAGAGTTTTGTAGAATTCGCTAGTGAGACCGTCAGGTCCCGGGGCCTTGGAAGGAGTTAAGTTGCGGATGGTGGTTGAGATTTCTGGGAGAGAGATGGGCGCATTGAGAGTGTCTAGTTGTAGCGGAGTGATTTTGGGCATGTCGATTTTCTGTAAAAAGGATTGTGCTATTTGTCTATCTATGGGATCAGGGGCGTATAAGGCTGAGTAGTATTTAGGCATGGCATTGTTTATTGTTTGCGGTGTGGAGTGTATGTTACCGGTACTGTCTCGAAGAGAGGTGATATGGGTCGGACGGAAGGGACCCTTACAGAGTCTGGCTAACAGTTTGCCTGCTTTATTTCCAAATTTATGAAGAGTGGCATCCAAGTGTGCTTTTTTAGTAGATTCAAGGGTGTCCGCCCATGAATTCGAAAGCTCTCTTGGCTGCCCGACATTCGTTTCTACTGACAGGGAAGTCATTTATAATCAGGGAGCGTTGTGCCTGATGTAGTCGTGCACTGGCTGATTTGTAGTTTGTTAAAGTGTTCCGTTTGAAGGAAGTGGCATAGGAGATGATCCGTCCCCTAAGGTATGCTTTACCGGCATCCCAGAAGAGATTCGGATCATTGGTCGTGGCGTATTCAGCCCAAGCTTTCTCAATGAACTGTTGGAAATCAGTGTTGTTGTGTAGGTAGGATGGGAAGCGCCAGATATTGGGGTGGGGAGGTAGATCTAGGTTGTCGAGTGTTACCTCGATGGGCGCATGATCAGAGATGGCAATGTCATGTATGGCTGCCCCTGACAGCATAGGGATTAGGTTGTCGGAACCAAAGAAGTAATCAATCCTGGTAAGGACCTGGTGGGGGCTAGAATAAAAGGTGAATTCCCAGTCGACTGGGTGTGAGAGTCACCAAAGGTCTTGGAAGTGAAGGGATTCCATAGAGGATGCGAAGTGTGTAGGGGTAGTGGGAATGGAACCTGCCCTGGGACGTTTGGGTGGTGATCTGTCGTCAGTCTGATGGAGAATGTCATTGAAGTCTCCTCCTATTAAGTGTGGAAGATGTGTATTGCTGAGTAGCCATGTAGAGAGTTTGCTATAGAACTGTTTGTTGGGGTTATTAGGGGCATAGACATTAGATATTACTAGGTCTTTGTTACCTATTTGAACATGTGCTGAAAGAAGACGACCCTGGGTGTCCGCTGTTACGGAGAGGACTGTGCAAGGGAGATTTTTGTGTATTAGCAGAAGAACTCCTGCTTTATGCCCAACTGCATCTGAGCCTATGACTGTGCCCACCCAAAGCTTTTTCATACGGTGGAAGTCTTGAGACGATAAGTGGGATTCCTGGAGTAGGGCAATGTCAGCTTTAAGTCTTTTAAGATGTCTAAGGATCTTCATTCTCTTGTTAGGGGATCTGAGGCCTTTAACGTTCCAGGAGACTATTTTCATATTGGGGGGGTGGATATAGGGGTTTGGGCCGCTGTTCTAGATTTAACAAAGTGTAGGCAGTCAAGTTAAGTAGTGGTTAATTTGATATCAGGATGATAGATTCTGGTCTTGAGATAGTAGTGTAGTGGATGGGAGTAAGGGGTAGTGCATGAGCCCCGGGGTTTTTGGGGAAGGGGGGGGAATAGAATTAGGAGTGGGAAACCTGGAAAGAAAACATAACAATCAAACATCTGAACTTCTCTTTTTTCCGCATGGGGACACTGTGTAGGTCAGCTCCCAATACAAGACCCTAGGATAGTGGCATTTGAGCCCCCACTTTAACAAGAGGAGCATGCTCGGCTGCCTCGGGTCGTGTATAGGTGGGGAGATAAATTGTGAAAAAAAAAAAAAAATTTTTGTACACAGTGAGGCCAGGAGGAGAAGTAGAGCAAACAGAAGCATTTTATAACCAAAATAGTATTAATTTCTTAGTAACATAACTTGGAGCATAGTAGATGTCATGCGGTCACCTAGGAGCAAAATGGTGGTTACCACACAGGTAGGGCTTGTGGGCGCCCTTGACGGAGAGAATGACAGAGACATGGTATGTGACTCCCTTTCAGTGAGGGGTGACACAATGGTGTTCTGGGGCCGAGGCCCTGAAGTGTTTAGGGGAATCCTTTTGCGGGCTCCTTTGGTCCAGGGAGCGGTTGAAAGGGGTAGCCTTGGAGGGGGTATGAGGGTTTGAGTCTACATGCTGAGACCGTAAAAAGGCTTCTGCTTCAGAGGGTTCTTGGAAAGATAATTGCTTTCCATTTGGGGTCTTGAGGCGGAGGGTGGCCGGGAAAGCCAGTGTGAACTTGATTTGTTGTTTATGCAGTTCTGTGCACACCTGCTGGAAAGCTTTCCGCTTTTTTGATACCTCAATTGAGTAGTCGGCAAAAATCAGCACCCTTATTCCATCAATTTGGAGTGAGCGGGTTTGTCTGAATTTTTGTAGGATGAGGGCTTTATCTGAGTAATTCAGGTATTTAGCGATTATTGGCCGGGGTGTTTTGCGTTCAGTGTTAAAGGATCCCATACGGTGGGCCCGTTCTACTGTGCAGGGGCCTGAAAGGCCTAGTGCTTCAGGGATGCGCCTGGCGCAGAATTCAGAGAGAGCCTGTGTTTGGAGCGATTCAGGAACACCCACAAATCGCAAGTTGCTCCTTCTAGACCTATTCTCTAAATCATCCAATTTTTGGATAATATATTGATTGGTCTTGTCCTGCGTTACTTCAGTGGCCTGGGCCTGATAGAGGTCCTCTTCCACGCTAGATAAGCGGTGCTCCAAATCATTTAATCTGGTGGTATGCTCTCCTAACTGGTCCTTGATTTGCTTCATCCCTGCATTCACTGCTTTCTCCACAGAGGCAGCAATCATGGGGGCCTGTGCTTTGCGGTCTGTGTCACTGTCTCCTGTGAATTGTGATCCAGGGACCTGTGTATAGATGGCCTGTGGAGTGGAGGCATGTGGTGTGGAGGCAGGGATGGATGAGGCATGCAGGGAAGCTTGAGGGGCCGAGCAGCCACTTACCTCCATTGCGGCCGACTGTGTTACTTCAGGAGGCTCCGTGTAGGCCGAAGTCGGGGCCTCGATTTGCGGCTGGGTCGGCGGTGCCGTCAAGGCCGTTTGTGATCGGGTGCCGGTTTTCTCCACAAACCGGTCCATGTGTGGGTGGCAGTCGCCTGGAGGATCCTGTGGATGATTGGGGCGGCTCAGGCTGGTCTTTTAGGCCGATTTGGGGTCTTTCTGCAGGAGCCGAGGAGAGGAGCAGCTACTCCATGCGGCGCCGGAACTGGAAGTCCAGGATTACATGTTAATGTATGTTAATAGGTGCTTTGCCTTTTCCTACCCCCTAGGCTCCATTGCTTCTGATAAAAGTTTCTGTTCCCTTCTCCCCACATAGGCCGCTCCGCAAACCATTTTTGAAAGAGTGGAGTTTTTGACCTGTATAGTTACTGGCTCCCTGTGCCCTTGTTTTCTCTTGCCCTAGCTCCCTGTGCCCTCGTTTTCTCTTGCTCCTTATGGGGAAGAGACTTTAATATGGCTCCAGATGCCACATACACATGTTCAGAATTTCCGTCAGAAAAAACTTGAATGGTTTTCCGATGGAATTCCACTCAAGCTTGCCTTGCATACGCAGCCACACAAACGTTCTCTGAACATTTGACTGTCAAGAACGCGGTGACGTACAACACTACGATGAGCCAAGAAAATTAAGTTCAATGCTTCTGAGTATGCGTCAAATTGTTTCCGCGCATGCGTGATTTTTTGCGCATCTGAATTGCATACAGACAAACGCATTTTTGGATAGGAACTTTTCCCGACCGAAAAATAGAGAATATGCTCTCAATCTTTGGCATTTTCTGACAAGAAGCTCTAATCGGAGTTTTTCTGACGTAATTTCCGATCGTGTGTACACGGCATTAGATGTTTCTCATAATGTTACTCACCATGTCTATGCCTTCTTGTGCAGATTTAAAATAATCCTACGTGACAAACAGTTGATAGATGTCTGATGACTGCTACATAGTACAGCAAGGGACTATTTGTTTTATTCCTCCTCCAACAACTCCTACACGAAAATATACCACTTCCTAATCTGACATGCTGACCTTCCAAAAGTGCAGGCGGTGTTGATCACAACACGTACTATATCTGATCAATTAGTTTAAATATATGGCTTGGTCCAGAATCTACCAGAGTATGGCAGTGGAGACTGAATGACTTCCTGCTTCAGGATCCCGGAACAAAAACTTTGGTGGAGTCAGAACTCTAGCCTTTTTCAGAACCCACAAAGACATTCCTGCCCCCAATGACTGTGTGGGAAATACACAAGTGTGTCATTAGTGGGACCTGCCTATCCCAGGGCTTTCATCACAAAAGAGAGTGCACTGAACAGGTAGATTACATGTCTGTATGTAAACCATACATAAGAAATCCCTATCAACCCCAGTATTAGCTGAACTCCAAATGCTGCGAGACTGAATCAACGATCTCCTGTTACATAAGGTTCTATTAAGCAGCAGTTCTCAAATTTCTGGGTGTGGGGGAAAATATCTTTAAATCGTTTGTTAACCCCCCACAAAAAAATAGCGATCCTGTTCCTTTAAAGCATGTTATACAGCACAGTGCTTGTGCTGTGTCATTTGGCCCCCTATATCACCCCTGTATCACCTGAAAAACTTGGCTGATCCTGCCAGTTTCTACCTTTCCCCTGTACGCTGACTCCGATATATCAGGGCTGCTGAGCCCTGACACCGTTGTCAGCGTACGTGCCTCCGTCATACGCTTCTATCTGCAGCTCTCCTGTCTCTCTCTAGACTCCCCCCCTCCTTTCCTGTCATCTCTCACTATTACTGATCTGCTCCTCTCCCCACTGCTTCAAAACTAACTGATCTGTATATCATCCCCTCTGTCAGATAAAAAGCTGAGTCCTAGTGCCTGTGCTTTTTTAAAAAAAAGCATATTTATACCTGTTTTAACTGTCTTCCAGCAATCACATGACTCCAGGCTCTCTGCTCCTCTCCTCCTCTTCTCCCCTTCTCCCCTCCTCCGGCTGACATCAGCAGGGGAATCTCTGCCCCACGCACTGGAGATACCAGACAGGGAGAGCTGAGAGCCTGAAGTCATCTCATTGCTGGAAGACACTGTTAAAACAGTTAGAAATATTTTCATTCCTGAATTTATTCTAAACCTTTTGAGGTCATTAGTAATATTTTTCCTTTTTTGGTTTAGGGAGCCCTTTTTTGGGCTAGTTGAAAGCCTAATTTTATTATTTTTTATATGGTGGTTGCATTCCGATGTTTAGGAAGTGTTCACTTCCGTTATCCGGAACGCACTACACTGTTCTGTTTATCAATTTACATTGCCCTCTCCCTTTTTTTATATAATGTGCTCCCAGGCCATGGCTGGCAATTGTTTCTGGTCTGTGGAGCGCACTTTTGATTATTTGGGAGGTGCTGTTTAGTGGCCGGGAGATCACTACTTCCGTCCTGTGGAATGCACACAACTTCCGAGTTGTGCGGTTCATTGGTCGGGAGGTGATGACTTCCGCCCTGTGGATCACACTTAATATGCGGTTGCGTTGTTCATTGGTCGGGAGGTGATGACTTCCGCTAGGTGAATCGCACTCAATATGCAGCCTTACATCTAAGTCCGTCCCCTACAAATAGTAGCGTCACACGTCATGACCATGCCCATGAAGATGCACGTTTGTGAAGAAACGTCAGGTTGAGCAAGGGTTGAATGACGTAGTGGTGTGGACAGAGGAGTGGCCGCCGTCTTGTCGGTAGGAAGCGCTGGATGCTTTCCCTATGCCTGTATTGCACACATCACATGTGAGTTGTATATCTAGCTTTTAATTAAATAAATTTGCCCTTTTATTGGATGTCTGCGCAATGAGAGTATTTCTTTAATTTCCCATATATGTGACCACTGTGCTATACCTGTTGAGCATATAGCATATTTCTTAGCCAAGGTGTTGAAAAGATTAAGCTATTTGCATATGGTGGGTCTGTGGAAGAAGGATCTCTTGCTTAATTAGTGGACCATTTGATGAACAGGAGGAGCTATGGATCTGACCTTTCAGTGATTTGCTTATTGTGTATTTCCCATACACTGGTGGTAAGAGTCAGTTATTTTGGGTGTTGGTGACGGTTCTCTCTTTCTTCATCTTATTGGATTTCTTCAGATGGACTTTAATTTTACGCATTAATTTTTTATGCTATTGAATCTACTTGACAGGGCTGTCCACTTTCCCCCTTACTCTTTATACTGTCATTAGAACCTCTCTTAAGCCACATTCATAATAACCCTAATATTAGAGGTGTCCCCTCAAAAAATTGGGTGAACACAATGTGGCAGGCTACATGGAGGACTTACTGTTTTTTATCACTTAGCCGCTTACCACCTTACCAAACCCACCAGCTTAACAAAATCTTACACAGAGCTTTCAAATTTCAAAATCAAACTACAAAAATCGGAGGTTATGAATGTGAACTTACCTTGCACTGCAGTGACTGCCCTTCTGGAAAGTTTTCATTTTAAATCAAAGTCGACACAGCTTAAATATTTAGGGGTGTCTCTTACCTCAAAGTAAATGATCTATTTGCCACCAATTTTTGCTATTTCAGGCGCAAGTTAAGAAGGATCTCAGCATATGGTTGACCAAACTGTGGTCCTGGTTTGGCAGAAATAGTGCAATTGAAATTACCACATGCCCCACCTATTATAACTAGACCCTGCCAATAAATCATTTTTGAAACAGCTGAAGAGTAGGAGGAGGCAGGGTGTCAGACCTGTTTCCGGATTGGCCAAAGCGCCAGGCCACCGTATTGGATGCCTGGTGCTTAGTGCACAGTGGCTGCATTTGATTGGCACAGTGGCTGCATTTGATGGGCACAGTGGTTGCATATGATGGGCACAGTGGCTGTATTTGATGGGCACAGTGGCTGCATATGATGGGCGCAGTGGCTGCATTTGATGGCACAGTGGCTGCATTTGATGGCACAGTGGCTGCATTTGCTAGGCACAGTGGCTGCAATTGATGGCACAGTGGCTGCATTTGATGGACAAAGTGGCTGAATTTGATAGGCACAGTGAGGCTTCAATTATTGTTTTTTTTAACAATATTTTTCAGAATTTTTCAGTTTGTTTTTGCCCCCCCCAAAATTTTGAGCACCAGCCACCACTGCTTCTCCAACACACTAAACAGACTACAGGTGTCCTGATTCCCCATAGAACATCTCTCACCACTCTGTATCATGCACTCCCTACTTTTCCTTCTCATATTTGCATCCTCCCTCCTTAACCACTTGCTTACTGGGCACTTAAACCCCCCTCCTGTCCAGACCAATTTTCAGCTTTCAGTGCTCTCACACTTTGAATGACAATTACTCAGTCATGCAACACTCTACCCAAATGATTTTTTTGTCCTTTTTTCCATACAAATAGAGCTTTCTTTTGGTGGTATTTGATCACCTCTGTTTTTTTTTATTTTTTGCGCTATAAATAGAAAAAGACCGAACATTTTGAAAAAAAAAATTTTTTCTTCATTTCTTTGATAAAATTTTGCAAATTGTTAATTTTTCTTCATAAATTTTGGCCACAGTTTATACTGCTACATATCTTTGGTAAAAATAACCAAAAATTAGTGGAAATTATTTGGTCTGTGTGAAAGTTTTAGAGTCTACAAGCTATGGTGCAAATCATAAAAATAATGTATCACATCTGATGTACTGGTGTCCTATCTCATTTCTTGAGACCCTAACAAGCCAGGAAAGTACAAATGCCCCCCAAATGACCCCTTTTTGGAAAGTAGATATTTCAAGGTATTTAGTAAGAGGCATGGTGAGTTATTTGAAGTTGTAATTTTTTCCCACAATTCTTTGCAATATTAAGATTTTTATTTTTTCACAAAATTGTCATTGTAATAGCATATTTCTCTCACATGGCATGTGCATACCACAAATGACACCCCAAAATACATTCTGCTACTCCTCCTGAGTATAACTATACCACATGTGTGGGATTTTTCACTACCTGGCCACATACAGAGGCCCAACATGCAGGGAGCACCATCGGGTGTTCTAGGAGCAAAAATTACACATCTCATTTCTCAACCACCTATTACACTTTTGAAGGCCCTGGAGCACCAGGACAATATAAACACCCACAAAATGACCCCATTTTGGAAAGCTAACATATAATATATGAGGCATAATGAGTCTTTTGAACAGGTCATTTTTTTCCAGAAGTTTTTAGAAAATGTGGAAAAAAAATGAAAACGCATTTTTTTTTACACAAAGTTGTCAGTTTATAAGATATTTCCAACACATAGCATTTAGATAGCAAACATGACACCAAAAAATACATTCTGCTACTCCTCCTGAGTATTACGATACCACATGTGTGGGACTTTTTCACTGCCTGGCCACATACAGAGGCCCAACATGCAGGGAGCACCATCAGGTGTTCTAGGAGCAAAAATTACACATCTCATTTCTCAACCACCTATTACACTTTTGAAGGCCCTGGAGCACCAGGACAATAGAAACACCCACAAAATGACCCTATTTTGGAAAGCTAACACCCCAACGTATAATCTATGAGGCATAATGAGACTTTTGAACGGTTAATTTTTTTCCAGAAGTTTTTGGAAAATGTGGAAAAAAATGAAAACGCATTTTTTTTTTACACAAAGTTGTCAGTTTATAAGATATTTCCAACACGTAGCATTTAGATACCAAATATGAAACCCCAAAATACATTCTGCTACTCCTCCTGAGTATTACAATACCACATGTGTGGGACTTTTTCACTGCCTGGCCACATACAGAGGCCCAACATGCAGGGAGCACCATCAGGTGTTCTAGGAGCAAAAATTACACATCTCATTTCTCAACCACCTATTACACTTTTGAGGGCCCTGGAGCACCAGGACAATAGAAACACCCACAAAATGACCCCATTTTGGAAAGCTAACACCCCAACATATAATCTATGAGGCATAATGAGATTTTTTAACGGTTAATTTTTTTCCAGAAGTTTTTGGAAAATGTGGAAAAAAATGAAAACGCATTTTTTTTACACAAAGTTGTCCGTTTAAAAGATATCTCCAACACATAGCATTTAGATAGCAAAAATTACACCCCAAAATACATTCTGCTACTCCTCCTGAGTATGGCGATACCACATGTGTCAGACTTCTACACAGCCTGACCACATACAGAGATCCAACATGCAAAGAACACCATCAGGTGTTCCAGGGACACATAGCATGCACATACCAAGAAATACACCCCAAAATACATTATGCTGAGCAAAGTGTAAACAAAAGATTACCTGTGGTTGTAGTAGCGCAGTTGTACACAGGAGGATAGCACTGGTCCAGGCAGCAGGCAGGGACTTGGTCAGCAACGGCAAACACAATTGTCCAGGCAGCAGGCGGGGATACTGTCCATATACAGTCTAGGGTTAGTGCAGGCAGAGATATTGTCAGAAGTGCCATAAATATTGGTCCTGGTAGTAGGCAGGAACATGTGGTGTGGTCAGTGCAACAGGCAGGGACATAATGGCAGTAAGTCCTACAGGCAGCAGTAGGGCCTCGTTCAGGACAGAATGGGGACAGGGGTAGAGGCTTCTCCCACCCAAATCTCTTTGAAGCCTTCGAGTCTCCAGACCCTAATCTAGGAATGAGAAAACAAAAAAATTGTTTTCTTCATCCAGAAAAACAATTCTGGAGCCCCTCACATATGTGAGACCCCTGTGTTGAATCCCACTAGTCCAGTTGCAGGGTACAAGATCAGTCCAAGAGGCAGGCAAATATCATGGTCAAACAGTCCAAGGTCAGTTCCAGATCAGGCAGAGGTATGTACAGAATCGTTAGGCAGAAGCATGGTCGAATAACAGTCCAGGGTCAGTTCCAGATCAGGCAGCATTATATTCAGAATCGTTAGGCAGAAGCATGGTTTAATAACAGTCCAGGGTCAGTTCCAGATCAGGCAGCGGTATGTACAGAATCGGCAGGCAGAAGCGTGGTCGAATAACAAGCCAGGGTCAGTTACAGAGCAGGCAGTGGCATAAGGGGTGTGAAGGTGTGTGAAGGCAGGAACTGAGGATTACATTACCATACTTCACTAATAATTTATTGAAGTATGGTAACGGCGAAAAACATTCACCTATGCAGAGGCTTGGTTCGGAAGGACATTGGGCACAGTAATAAGATGTGTCTCTTCTGACTCCTGCACTGGTACACACCTTACATTTTTTTTGACGTCGTTGGCCTGTTGGTCTGGGAGGGAGTCTATCTGGAAAGTGGCATTCGAAGAGTTGACTAAGAACATCTGATCGGATGTTTTCTGGGGGGCCGTTCGGGAATATAAGTGCAGTGTAAATTTCCTCCTGGTAGCCAAGGAAGCCTTTGGTGTTTTGGGTGGAGTTGCGGTAAATGACATATGAGTTGTATATGGCCAATTGAAAAAAATAAATTGCGACTTTCTTATACCAATGGTATGTCCGTCTTGTGGCAAGGTATGGTTCCAACATTTGGTCATTGAATTCGACTCCCCCCATGAACAACTTATATTCATAAATGCACTTTGGTTTTTTGATGGGGCCATTTCTTCTAGGGATTTCCACAAAGGTATCATTGTGGATTGAAGACAACATGTAGACATCTCTTCTGTCCCTCCACTTCACTGCCAAAATCTCCTTGTTCCGCAGACTTGCCGTTTCTCCTTTCCTCAACCTCTTATTGACATGACTTTGAGGAAAGCCCTTCCGGTTCCTTTTTACGGTGCCACATGCAGGCGTCTTCTTCCGGTGAAGGTTGTGGAAAAGGGGCAGAGATGTGTAGAAGTTGTCTACATACAGGTGGTAGCCTTTTTCCAGTAGGGGGTATATCAGGTCCCAAATAATTTTCCCGCTTGATCCCAAGTAGTTCGGGCAATTAGGGGGTTGCAGCTGGGTGTCCTTCCCTTCGTACACTTTGAAGGCATACATGTACCCTGTGACTCCGTCACATAATTTGTACACCTTCACCCCATAGCGGGCCCTTTTGCTGGGGATAAATTGCTTAATTTTAAGCCTGCCGCTAAATTTAACAAGGGACTCATCCACACATATATGTTGGTCCGGAGTAAACAGCTGGGGGAATACTTCAGAAAAATAATTTAATATTGGCCAAATTTTGAAAAGCCTGTCATAATTTGGGTCATTTCGGGGAGGACACTGGGTGTTATCATTGAAATGAAGGAACCTCATTATCATTTGGTATCTGGTTCTGGGCATTACCTTGGAGAAGATTGGCATGTGGTGGATGGGGTGGGTTGACCAATAGGAATTCAAGGTGTTGTTTTTGGTAAGTCCCATACAAAATGTGAGGCCTAAAAAACCTTCAACTCCTCCACCGTTAGGTCTCTCCACTTGTAGGGAAGGCATAATAGGACTTTGGATTATTTAAAATAAATTGCTGTGCATAAAGGTTGCACTGGGCCACAATATTTGATAGCATGTCCTCTGTAAAAATTAAACAAAAAAAATTGATTGGGGAAAAATTTTCCGTGTCCACCTAGACTCCTGGCTGGGCAGTGAAAGGGGGAATGTTGGCTTCTCTTGAATTAGGAGAAAGCCACAAGGGGTTTTGAAGGGCATAGGGAAGGCTGGCATGGGTCCTTGGCCTTTCTTGCCGAGGTACTGCGGTGCTGGTGGATGGCACTGCGGTGCTGGTGGAAGGCACTGCGGTGCTGGTGGAAGGCACTGCGGTGCTGGTGGAAGGCACTGCGGTGCTGGTGGATGCCACTGCCTCCTCAATAGAACGCCTTCTTTTGGTGGGCCGAATATCTTCCTCCTCTGAGTCACTCAGTGTGCCACTACTAAGGACTGGCTCATAATTGACGTCCGACTCAGAATCGGAGTTTGAAATGGAATCCGAATAAGAGAGCTCCCCGTTGCTCTCGTCGGCCTGGGAAAGAATCTGGTATGCCTCCTCGGCAGAAAAGACTCTTTTGGACATGCTTGCTGGTGATGATGCGACTTCACAGGTGTGTGCTAAGCCTGCACTGATGGGCACTGATGAGGCGGTACTGATGAGCACAGATGGGCACTGAGGTGGCACAGAGGGGCACTGATGAGATGGCACAGAGGGGCACTGATGAGGTGGAACAGATGTGCACTGATGAGGTGGAACAGATGTGCACTGATGAGGCGGCGCAGATGTGCACCGATGAGTCGGCACAGATGAGGCTGCAGGGATGTGCTCTGATGAGGCAGCACAGATGTGCACTGATTACACAGATATGCACTGATGAGGTGGCACAGATGGGCACTGATGAGGTGGCACAGATGGGCACTGATGAAGCTGCACAGATAGGCACTGATTGATTGCACAGATGTGCACTGAGGCGACTCAGATGGGGACTGATTTATGGCACAGATATGCACTGATGAGGTGGCACTGATGAGATGGCACAGATGGGCACTGAGGTGGCACAGATGGGCACTGATAAGGTGGAACAGATGGGCACTGATGAGGCGGAACAGTTGTGCACTGATTGATTGCACTGATGAGGTGGCACAGATGTGCACTGATGAGGTGGCACAGATGTGGCGGTACAGATGGGCACTAATGAGGCAGCACAGATGGGCACTGATAAGGTGGCACAGATGGGCACTGATGAGTCGGCACAGATGGCCACTGATGAGGCGGCACAGATGTGCACTGATGAGGTGGCACAGATGGGCACTGATTGGCACAGGTGGGCACCGATGAGGTGGCACAGATGTGCACTGATGAGGTGGCACAGATGTGGCGGTACAGATGGGCACTAATGAGGCAGCACAGATGGGCACTGATAAGGTGGCACAGATGGGCACTGATGAGTCGGCACAGATGGCCACTGATGAGGCGGCACAGATGTGCACTGATGAGGTGGCACAGATGGGCACTGATTGGCACAGGTGGGCACCGATGAGGTGGCACAGGTGTGCACTGATTGCAGATGTGCACAGATGTCTGGACACTGATCACTAAAGGCACAGATGAGCACAGGTGGGCACAGGTGGGCACAGGTGAGCACAGATTGGCACAGGTGGGCGCAGGTGGGCACCGATTGGCACAGGTGGTCACCGATTGGCACAGGTGGGCACTGATTGGAACGTATCCCACTGTACTATTGGGGCACTGTTTGGGCACTGTTTGGGCACTGTTTGGTCACTTTTATCACAGTAAAATGTGTTGTAACACTCACAGAAGGCACAGATCGCTGCAGCTATCCTCTCCCTCCTCACACGCGGTCTCTGTGTGAGGAGAGAGAGACGGCAATGAGAGATGATCTCATATGTTTACATTTGAGATCATCTCTCATTGGCACCGGCGATCGTGCTGTAAACGGCCGCTGTGATTGGCCGTTTACCGCGATCTGGGACTGGCTGTGTCTAAGGGACACAGCTAGCACAGAATTTCCCAGATACGCGTACGTGAGCATGCATGGGGAACGAGGAAAGGGGAGGACGTCCTATGATGGCCTCCCGGAGATTGAGGTCCACGCTGTAGCCGTCATTCGGCTATGGCCCGGACCATAAGTGGTTAAACTTTCTCTCCTCCCCTCTTCTCCACCCCGCAGCTTATATATATCACCCTCACTCCTGTCTTCGCTGTATTACTGCACTCATCAGCTCCTGCTAATTTTGAACCCACATACCAATAAAACTTCCAGGACACTGAAAAGTGTCCCCCCACATAAGTCACACTCTGATATTACCTCTCTCACCCTTCTGCTTCTCCTAATGTCTGGAGATATATCTCCAAATCTTGGACCTCCATCATTTGGTCAACATACCCAGCACCCCCTATCTTCTGCCAGCAGCCGCAAGCTACACAATCTAATTTCTATTCCTCTTCTGCCTAGAACCAGCCTCCCCCCTCTGCCCTTTGGAATGCCCACTCAGTTTGCAACAAACTTACCACCGTCCATGACCTATTTATCACAAACTCCTTCAACCTACTTGCACTTACGGAGACATGGCTTCAAGAATCTGACTTTCCTTCTCCTGCTGCCCTCTCCCATGGTGGCCTCCTGTGGAATAACTCTCCCAGGCCTAGTGGACGGAAAGGAGGTGGTGTTGGAATCCTCCTATCCCCTCAAAGCACTTTTCATGTTCTTCACCCACCCCCTCTCTGTCCCTCTCCTCATTTGAAGCTCACTGTATTCGTCTATTTTCTCTAGTTTTGTTGAGAATTGCTGTGATCTATCGGCCTGCTGGACCGGTATCAAGCTTCCTTGATGACTTCCCTGCCTGGCTACCCTACTTTCTCTCTTCTGAAATCCCAACAATCATTCTTGGTGACTTCAACATCACTGTTAATCTTAACACTCACGCTACTTCTAAATTTCTAAATTTCTGAACCTAACCTCCTCTTTTGACCTGAAACAATGGGCAAACACTTCTACTCACTCTGTTGGCAACTGCCTTGACCTCATATTCTCCTACCTATGCACTCCACACAACTTCTTCAACATTCTCTTTCCTCTCTCTGATCACCACCTTATTAGTTTCACTTTCTCCTTGTCTTCCTCCTCCTTGCCTTCCAACTACCAAACAATTACCTGTGGAAACCTTCACCATCTTAACCCTTCTCTTTTTTTTTTCTGCTACAGATTGTCTCTATGCCAAAATCTCATCCTTGTCCTGCCCCAACCTCACCACTTCTATCTACAACAGTTCACTGTCATCTACCCTGGATACCTTGGCTCCCCTCACTACGCACAGAATCAGGTCCCGACCACTACAATCCTGGAAGACAGACATTACCAAAAGTTTCAAAATTCAGAGCCGTGCTCTTGAGTGTCTGTGGCGTAAAACAAAGTCACAGCAAGATTTCAGCCAAAAATACCATTGCTGTCTCCACGCTGCCAAACAGACTTACTATATCACTCTCATTAACACCCTCTCACGCAGTCCCCATGAACTCTTTTCTACCCTTAATGCTCTACTTTGTCCACCATTACCTCCACCCACTAACTTACTCAATGCCCAGGAGATTGCTAATCACTTCAAAAATAAGATTGAGACAATTCGTCTTGAGATCTCCTCCACACTATAGATATCTCCCTCACTTTACACTCTTTGTCCTCCAGTGCAATCAATACTTTTTTCTAAAGCCCACCTAACCTCCTGCCCACTGAACCCCATTCCTTCTCATATACTAAGGTCACCCTCTGACCCTATCCTACACTCTTTAACTCATATCTTCAACCTCTTCCTCTCTACTGGCATCTTCCCCAACCCTCTGAAACATGCACTAGTCACTCCCATACCAAAAAAAGCCCCACTGGACCCCACCAATCTTAACAGCCTAAGACCCATTTCCTTAGTCCCTTTTGCATGAATAACCTTCTTGATCCCCTTCAGTCTGGATTTAGTCCACAGCACTCCACAGAAACTGCTCTCCTAAAACTGACAAACGACTTACTAACAGTTAAAACCAACGGTCATATTTCGTACTCTTACTCTTGGACCTCTTCACTGCCTTTGATACAGTTGATCACCCCCTCCTCAAAAAAACCTCAATTTGCTTGGTATCCATGGCAGGCTCTCCATTGGTTTGAATCTTACCTATCTCACCGCTCCTTCAGTGTCACTTACAACTCTACTTCCTCCTCTCCAACACCTCTTACCGTTGGGATTCCCCAAGGTTCTGTTCTTCAACCTCTACTATTCTCAATCTACACATCCTCCCTGGGTCAGCTGATAGCCTCCCATGGCTTCCACTATCATTTATATGCCGATGAAACCCAAATCTATCTCTCTACCCCTCAGCTCACCCCGTCTCCTCACACATCACTGATTTACTAACAGACATATCAGCCTAGATGTCACACCACTTCCTCAAATGAAATCTATCTAAAACTGAGCTCATAATATTTCCTCCCCCGTGTGCCCCTTCCCCTGACTTCTCTGCCAAGATCAATGGCACAACTATCAGTCCGTCCCCACATGCCAGGGTGCTATGGGTAACCTTAGACTCTGAACTGTCCTTTCAGGCCCACATCCAATCCCTGTCCAAATCATACTGCCTTAGCCTTCGTAACATTTCTATAATATGCCCCTTTTAACCAATGACACCACCAAGCTTCTAATTCACTCCCTGGTTATCTCTTGCCTCGATTACTGCAACTCAATCCTCATTGGACCTTTACATACACTATCCCCCTTTCAGTCCATAATGAATGCTGCTGCAAGACTCACCCACCTTACCAAGTGTTCAGTGTCCTCCACCCCTCTTTGCCAATCCCTGCACTGGCTTCCACTCACCCAACAAATAAAATTCAAAGTACTAACAATAATTTACAACTCTGCCCCCAGCTACATCACTAACCTAGTCTCAAAATACCTACCAAGCCACTATCTTCGGTCCTCCCAAGACCTCCTGCTTTCTAGCTCCCTTGTCACCTCCTTCCATGCTCGCCTACAGGATTTCTCCAGAGCTTCTCCCATCCTTTGACAGCGCCGATGGTCCAGAGATAAAAAAATAAAAATAAATGGAAAAACTTTGCCTCCATGGGACAGTTCCTTTATTTTAAAAAAAAGTGTCCCGCGATGTCCATGCATCTTCAATGACAGCGCCAACAGCCTCGAGAAAAAAAAAATGGAAAAACTCTGCCTCCATGGGTGATCGTGATGACAGCTGTTATATAGCTGAGGGTGGGGCCACCCTTTGACGTAACTGGGTGACCCGCCCCTTTCTGACATCATGTGACATCATGTGGACATTGCGGGACACTTTTTTAAATAAAGGAATTGTCCAAAACTGTCTTCTGTCATTTTTACTTTATTTTTAGGTGAATGGGTAGGGGTACAATGTACCCGATACCCATTCACATGGGGGGGATCTGGAGGCCCCCTTGTTAAAGGGGGCTTCCAGATTCCGATAAGCCTCCCGCCCGCAGACCCCCACAACCACTGGGCAAGTCCTAAAAGGCCTGGTATGGATTCTGGGGGGAGGTATACGCTATTTTTTTGTACATTTTGGCGAGGGGGTTCACCTTAATATCCATACCAGACCTGAAGGGCCTGGTAATGGACTGGGGGGAACTCACGCAGTTTTTTTCAATTATTTTTATGTGTATTGCCGGGACCTGACACTACATTACAGCCACAAGCAGTTTTAAATGACATTTTTTCCTTTAGAAATGTAATTTTGCTGCTCTCATTCATTACACTATGTACGGCCGCCATGTAAGCAGCCTTACATAGTGTGGGGTGTGGACTTAGAACCCTGAGCCATGATTGGCCAAAGGCACTCTACCAAAGAATGCAGGTCATGTGCATGATTTAGCCAATCAGCAGCCGTCAATGCACTGCAATCTCGCAGTTCATTGATGATCTTGCAGTGCATTATGGGGCATTCCGCGGGTGCTGAAATTTCCAGCGAACACCCTGTAATGTTCTAAATTCAGTGAACAGGCAAACACCCTATGTCCGAGTCGAACTTACGTAACAACGGGATCATACCTAGTTGGAGTTGCCAGGAGGAGAAAAGTACCATGATCCATGTCTTTTGGTCATGCCAGAGACTACAGAATTTCTGGTCTCAAGTCAAACAATGGATCTTTAAATTTGCTGATATTCGGATTACCCAGTGGCATTTTTCGTACATTTGACACCTATGTCATAGAAATTATATAAACGTTCCCTGTTGCTTTACCTCCTTAATGCAGCAAAGGCATTCATACTTACCTGTTGGAAAAAACGACTGCCCCTTCTTTACAACAGGGGTTTGCAAGGATTACTGAAATAAGAAGAATGGAGTAATTGATGGCCACAGCCAATCACACAGAAGAATGTTCTATGGGACCACATTTACATGCTTTCCCGAATATACAGTATCTCACAAAAGTGAGTACACCCCTCACATTTTTGGAAATATTTTATTATATCTTTTTATGTGACAACACTGAAGAAATGACACTTTGCTACAATGTAAAGTAGTGAGTGTACAGCTTGTTTAACAGTGTAAATTTCCTGTCCCCTCAAAATAACTCAGCACACAGCCATTAATGTCTAAACCGCTGGCAACAAAATTGAGTACACTCCTAAGTGAAAATGTCCAAATTGGGCCCAAAGTGTCAATATTTTGTGTGGCTATCATTATTTTTCAGTACTGCCCTAACCCTCTTGAGCATGGAGTTCACCAGAGCTTCACACCTTGCCACTGGAGTCCTCTTCCACTCCTCCACGATGACATCATGCAGCTGGTGGATGTTAGAGACCTTGTGCTCCTCCACCTTCCGTTTGAGGATGCCCCACAGATGCTCAATAGGGTTTAGATCTGGAGACATGCTTGGCCAGTCTATCACCTTTACCCTCAGCTTCTTTAGCAAGGGAGTGGTCATCTTGTTGGTGTGTTTGGGGTCATAATCATGCTGGAATACTACCCTACGGCCCTGTCTCTGAAGGGAGGGGATCATGGTCTGCTACAGTATGTCACAGTACATGTTGGCATTCATGGTTCCTCAATGAACTGTAGGTCCCCAGTGCCAGAAGCACTCATGCATCCCCAGACCATGACACTCCCACCACCATGCTTGACTGTAGGCAAGACACACTTGTCTTTGTACTCCTCCTCACCTGGTTTCCGCTACACACGCTTAACACCATCTGAAACAAATGAATTATCTTGGTCTCATTGTAGCACAGGATATGGTTCCAGTAATCCATGTCCTTAGTCTGCTCGTCTTCAGCAAACTGGCTTTCTTGTGCATCATCTTTAGAAGAGGCTTCCTTCTGGCACGACAGCCATGCAGACCAGTTTGATGCAGTGTACGACGTGTGGTCTGACCACTGACTGGTTGACCCCCACCCCTTCAACCTCTGCAGCAATGCTGGCAGCACTCATACGTCTATTTCCCAAAGACAACCTCTGGATATGACGCTGAGCACGTGCAGTCAACTCCTTTGGTCGACCATAACGAGGCCCGATCTGAGTGGAACCTGTCCTAATAAACTGCTGTATGGTCTTAGCCACCGTGCTGCCGCTCGGTGTTAGGGTCTTGGCAATCTTCTTATAGCCTGGGCCATCTTTATTTAGAGCAACAATTCTTTTTTTTAGATCCCCAGAGAGTTCTTTGCCATGAGGTGTCATGTTGAACTTCCAGTGACCAGTATGAGAGAGTGAGAGCGATAACATCAAATTTAACACACCTGTTTCCCATTCACACCTGAGACCTTGTAACACTAACGACTCACAT
Organism: Lithobates septentrionalis; assembly: GCA_037952835.1. Taxonomy (NCBI): domain Eukaryota; kingdom Metazoa; phylum Chordata; class Amphibia; order Anura; family Ranidae; genus Lithobates; species Lithobates septentrionalis. The sequence goes on from JBBDGP010001449.1 coordinate 180,186, forward strand.
GACATCGGGGAGGAAAAATGGCTAATTGGGCCCAATTTGGACATTTTCACTTTGGGGTGTACTCACTTTTGTTTCCAGCGGTTTAGACATTAATGGCTGTGTGTTGAGTAGTGTGTTGTGTGTTGGTAGGGGTACAAATGTACCCCTACCATTTCACAAAAAAAGTGTCAAAAATGTTAAAAATGACAAGAGACAGTTTTTGACAATTCCTTCATTTAAAGTCTTCTTCTTTCCATCTTCTTTCTTCTATCTTCTTTCTTCTATCTTCCTTCAGTTTCTTCCTCCATCTTCTTCTTCCTCTGGTTCTTCCTCCGATCCTCTGCTTCTTGCTCCGGTGTTCTCGTCCGGCATCTTCCTCCACAGGGTCTTCTTCCCTTCTGCGTTCTTGGGCCGCTCCGCATCCATGATGGGAGGCTCCCGCTGTGTGACAAAGTAGTTGGAATAAGTGGTGCTGTGCTGATCCTTAGCAAAAGTGAAAATAAAAATAGAGATGTATTCTATTCGATTTAATAGAGTACACTGAAGTGTAACAGAAAATCTCTCAAATAAAATGATTGCTCACTAAACTGTGAAAAACTAATCACTCAAACAACGGAAAGACCATGTTACAAGTGCACTCATAAAGTGTGAAATAATTAATGAATATCAGTGACTCTACATACCAACAAATCACTATAAAATAAACAAAGTGATAGCAGCAAATGTAGAAGTGCCAACTCCTAATAAAGTGCAAAAATACAATATATGGGTGGGTTGCAACGTGTGGCATACATGCAACGCACAAAGTTACTATGTGCAACGGTGAATAAACATAATAATACAGCAAAGAAAAATGTCCAATCAATAAAAGTGCTTCAGCGTATAAAATCTTCCTTCATAAAGTGACACCAGCTTCCTAACATGTATCAGTTGCAGTGCAGTGCTCAGATGAAAACATAGTACGCCTCTTCGTGTTCACACACACATTGGTAGATAATGGCTCCTTACCTTAAGATAATAGGGTAAACGCATATGACCAGTATTGGGAGTACCATCCTTAAGATTCCTCAGCTATCCTCACGGTCCTAGTCCCAGGGCATAGTTCCCTCAGATGTTAGGGGGGCACAGAAATTACAAGAAGGAAGGTCCCAAATAGTGTAATACAGTATGGCTAAAAACGGCTTTTATTGATAAAAGTAAGGGTACTCACAAAAAAACAGTAACACAGTGACTTATCTCTGACGAGCAGCGAGCTCGTGAGCCTCAATCAGCATAGATGCCTGTCCCGTCCCTACGCGTGACGTCACACCTCACGTGACTTCATCAGGGGATGCGTACAGGCAGAAAAAATGTCTTTAAATAGCTGTATAGTGGCCGGCAATGAGCGGCCATTTTCTTGTAATCCTATATATAATAGCGTGGTGGCCATTTTCCCAGGGATGACAGGGCGCGGGCATTAAAATGGTTATCTGTGATGCGGCGTACACGCCGACATCCAGCACCAGCTGATCAACAGGACCAATAAGCAGAGACGAGCACATCCAGCCCCCCCAGCTGTCAGCAAAGGAGGACAAAAACAGATTGCTCATCCCGGGTGTCATCTCGCGCCAGATTATAGTGAACTAAATGACACCTGAGGGGAACAGGAAGATAAGTAAGATAAGTATATGATGGCTAATGAAGGACAAGTGGACTAAAATAGAGATAAAAATGGTTTAAAAAATATATAAAATTTATATAGTAATTAAAAATTAAAAATCACTGAGGAAACAATTGAGGTCATATTCGATATTTAAGCCCCGGGGCGAGAATGTATCCAAAGTAAAAATCCATTTGGATTCCATCTGGCTCAGGGTTCTCACCTTGTGGCCCCCCCTGCCAGTGTCTAATGTATGGCTCAATACCCCAAAACTTCAGATGGGTGGGATCCTTGTTATGGCACATCAAAAAGTGTTTAGATACACTGTGCTTGTCATAGCCCTTAAGAATATTTGGACATGCTCTTTAATACACACTCTAAGCGGTCTTTTAGTGCGGCCAATGTATTGAAGGCTGCAGCTACACTCCAGAGCATACACTGCCCCTTCAGTATTGCAGCAAATTAAGTTTTTTACTTCATAGGTATCTCCCGTACTTGTCAAAGCAAATTTGAACACCTTTTCGTTTGGGCGTTTGGTTCTCAGGCATGCGAAGCATCTTTTAGAATCCATTTCCCGTGAAGAAGGAAAAGGACTTCTTGGGTGGGTCTACAACATTTTTACCACTAAATCAAGAATCGTGGGTGCTCTTTTATATATAAACCTAGGCTACTTAGATAGAGTATCCTGTAACTGTCTATCCGCCAACAGGATATACCAGTGGCGTCTAATGATCTTTTCAATTTTCTTATGTTGCACACTGAAATCTAGGATAAGCGGTATTCCTTCTGTTGAGCGTTTATGTGTCACCTTCTCTTTAATTAGTTCTTTCCGATCCATTTTTGATACTTCGACTATCTTAGTATTAATAAATTGGCGATCATAGCCTTTCGAAGTAAATCTCTCTCCCATCTTCTCAGCCTGTTCAAGAAACATCTCTATTTTGGTACAATTTCTTTTAAGCTGCATAAGTTGGCCTTTTGGGATGTTAAAAAGCCAATTTTTATGGTGACAGCTTTCTATTGGAAGATAGCTATTCCTGTCGACATTTTTAAAGTGCGTCTGTGTGCTGAATATGGAGTTCTCCTGTATAATCTCCAAATCCAGGAAGTTTATTTTATTTTTACTAATGTCCCAGGATAGTTTGATATTCCTATCATTTTTGTACAATTTTTCGAGGAATTGCGTTAACTGACTAGCTTCCCCATCCCATAGTATAAAAATATCATCAATATATCTTTTATATATCACTAGCCCTTCCCGTCGATTGTCAAAGACATTTTCTTCCTCCCACTGTGCCATGAAGAGACCAGCTATGCTCGGGGAAAATTTTGCTCCCATGGCAACTCCAGTCTGTTGATGATAATACGTCTTATTGTACCAAAAGTAGTTGTTCTTTAAACTGAATTCCAGGCATTTAATCAAGAACTTCCTCTGCATGCAGGGTAGCTTGGTATATTTCCTTAGACCCCATTTGGCGGCTTCACATGCTCGATGGTGAGGAATCACCGTATATAGAGATGACACATCTGCAGTGGCCAGAACCCATGATCTATCTTCTTTTGGAATATTCTCTATAATTTGCAGGATTTGCTTGGTATCTCTAAGATACGCCTCTGTATTTTGGACGGCTGGCTGTAGGAAGACATCAATGTATTGACCCATCCTAGAAGTCAGTGAATCAATACCGTTTACTATCGGCCTTGGTGGTGGATCTGTTCTATTTTTATGAATTTTTGGTAATGAATATATAATTGGTGTATGGCAGGAGTCTGGAATAAGGAATCTAGCTTCTTTTTTATTGAGTATAGATTTCTTCACCCCTAGGTAAAGGATGGTTCCCCCCGTTTTCCTGTTCCCCTTTTAAAGTGCATGTCCAAAATATTCTTAAGGGCTTTGACAAGCACAGTGTATCTAAACACTTTTTGATGTGCCATAACAAGGATCCCACCCATCTGAAGTTTTGGGATATTGAGCCATACATTAGACACTGGCGGGGGGCCACAAGGTGAGAACCCTGAGCCAGATGGAATCCAAATGGATTTTTACTTTGGATACATTCTCGCCCCGGGGCTTAAATATCGAATTTGACCTCAATTGTTTCCTCAGTGATTTTTAATTTTAATTACTATATACATTTTATATATTTTTTAAACCATTTTTATCTCTATTTTAGTCTACTTGTCCTTCATTAGCCATCATATACTTATCTTACAACTCATGTAGTTTCATTATTAATTGGATTTTATAATTGACCACCGTTCCAACCTAAGTGCCAGGCTAGAGCATATAACAGGTAACAGTTCAGGTGTTCTGATTATGCAAAGAGTTCAAAGAACAAGAGCACATACCATGAGCAGGTCTGAGCAGAGCAGGTCAGCTGGGACTTGTAGTTCACCGCTGTAGATGTAGGTAGATGTTTGCTGGACCTTGTAGTTCACCGCTGCAGATGAGGATAGATGGTGTCTGGTGTTTGTAGTTCACAGCTGCAGGTGAGGATAGATGTCTGGTGCTTGTAGTTCACCGCTGCCGATGAAGGTACTAGTAGAATCAGGCAAAACGTAGTCTAGGCAAGCTGGGTCATACACAGGAAGATCAGAGTCCTAACAGGACTGAATCAGAAGCAAGCAAACAGGGTCAAACGAGCCGGGTCATACACGAAATACACAGAGCAGATATCAACTGGATCAAACACAAGGTAAACTCTAACACGAGCAATGATTGAATGCTGATGCAAGTTATTTAAAGGTGAGCTGGCCAATCATTGTTGTTTCCCAGGTAAAGGCTGTGTCAGGTGAGTTGTGCTGGGTCCTAAAGGGATCCTAGTACTGACATTAAGTAGTTTTATTCCAAATTTCCCTTATAATTAAACAGTCTGCTTTCTGCACCTGACCACCCACCTATAATGTCTACACATCTGTGTTATGTCATATATGACTTGTATCGTTCTGGCTTTTTGTATTCTTGTATATTTGGTTTATTCATCTATGGATTTTAAGTATGTGTAATTTATGATGATGGTTCCATTTTATACTTATGTCCATTTATTATATATATTTTATGATAGGTATGTATGCTCAGAGTTATGTTTTCTCATCTCTGTGCATCTAGTTTGCTTTTATCAGCATTATTGTCTCTCCCTTCCCATCGGTCTAAATCTCCCAACTGTTTCCCTCTTTCTCCTACTTAGTATTCCATTCACATTGGTGGATGGTTCCCTCGGTTTCCTGTTCCCCTCAGGTGTCATTTAGTTCACTATAATCTGGCGCGAGATGACACCCGGGATGAGCAATCTGTTTTTGTCCTCCTTTGCTGACAGCTGGGGGGGCTGGATGTGCTCGTCTCTGCTTATTGGTCCTGTTGATCAGCTGGTGCTGGATGTCGGCGTGTACGCCGCGTCACAGATAACAATTTTAATGGCCGCGCCCTGTCATCCCTGGGAAAATGGCCACCACACTATTATATATAGGACTACAAGAAAATGGCCACCCATTGACGGCCACTATACAGCTATTTAAAGACATTTTTTCTGCCTGTACGCATGCCCTGATGAAGTCACGTGGGGTGTGACGTCACACGTAGGGACGGGACAGGCATCTATGTTGATTGAGGCTCACAAGCTCGCTGCCCATTGGAGATAAGTCACTGTGTTACTGTTTTTTTTGTGAGTACCCTTACTTTTATCAATAAAAGCCATTTTTAGCCATACTGTATTACACTATTTGGGACCTTCCTTGTTGTAATTTCCGTGCCCCCCTAACATCTGAGGGAACTATGACCTGGGACTAGGACCGTGAGGATAGCTGAGGAATCTTAAGGATGGTACTCCCAATACTGGTCATATGCGTTTACCCTATTACCTTAAGGTAAGGGGCCATTATCTACCAATGTGTGGGTGAACACGAAAAGGCGCACTATGTTTTCATCTGAGCACTGCACTTCAACTGATACATGTTAGGAAGCTGGTGTCACTTTATGAAGGAAGATTTTATATGCTGAAGCACTTTGATTGATTGGACATTTTCCCTTGCTGTATTATTATGTTTATTCACCGTTGCACATAGTCACTTTGTGCGTTGCATGTATGCCACACGTTGCAACCCACCCATATATTGAATTTTTTGCACTTTATTAGGAGTTGGCACTCCCACATTTGCTGCTATCACTTTCGCAGCACCACTTATTCCAACTACTTTTTTACCCACGGGGTCTGTGGGAGATGAGTACAGCGCTGCACCAATAGTACTGGAGAATGGTTACACGGTAAGCGGCTGACACTCCTCTTAGACAAAGGAATATAAAAATGGAAAGTGTACAAAGTGTAGCGCTAAATGTGTAAATATTATAAATGAGGACAGTGAACTAGGCCCAAACCATTCCTGGGGAGCCCATGAGAAAAATAAAAAATGTGGTTCAAGGTTATATATAAATGACTAAACACAATCGAAAATAAGCTAAGTGCCACACACTGTCATAAAGATTGATACTATTGAACCAGTGAGAAAACAATGTGAAAAATAATATAAAAGTGAAGGAATAACAAAATGTCCATAAATGTTGAAAATTATGATCTAGATGAAACTCCACATCCGCCACCCAAAAGTCTCTGAGGGTGGGATAGTAGAAACAAAGATGGAAAATTTCTGCCAAGTGGATAGATAAAAACACCAGGTAGATAAGGCGTCTAAATGAGTGTCGGGACCACCACCAAAGCATCAGTGGAGGCTTACCGGAACCAGGTGACTTGAGAAGACATACGTCTTACAAGTCCCAGAAAGCTTGTTTAGCCACCAAGGCTGGCAAGATGGATCCTCAGATGTCCTCAACTTCAAATGGGGGGGGGAGGAGAGGGATAGAAATCCCGTCACAGCTTCAGCCGTCCAGACTTGTCAACAGGCCAACCGGATAATATTATATGCCATGGGAGAAAAAAAGCTCACATGGCGTGATATCGTTTAAAACATTAATTTATTGAAACAATAAAAAGGAACACTCACATGTTAGGAGATCAGAGTAAGCTCAAAACTGTATAATAGAAGGCGTGACCGGAAGCCGCTCTGGATGGCAGCTTAATCCTCCTGCTCTCTCTCAGCCCGTGATATTACAGCGCATAGGGGACGCTTCGCTGACCGCACATGGGCAGATCCAGGACCACTAGATCCACAGCAGCCAGGGGATCATCCTTACCCCCGCCGGGAACCTCCACGGACCTCCGGTCCTACTTTCCGACGACGGACATGCCTCCCACCGGACCAGCCAAGATGGCGCCGGACACATCCGCGGCCTACAAGCGCGGCTCCGCTCGAATCCCCCCATCGCCTCACTCACCATACAGGCAGCTCACGGACCGTGAATCAGCCCAGACGGGCAGCGCAGCTGAGCCTCCTCCGTCAGGAATGGTGAGTCCTAACCCCGAACCCACCATACATGAGGCAGCACCACAGGCCGCACAGGACGCCATGATGGCCCTCCCCCTGCAGCAGTATACACAATGCTCAGAGGCATATCCTCGCCTACTGAGAACTGCATCGGATCCCTGCATACAGAGCATAGAGCCATACTCACCGACCCCATCAGACTTCTCTGCGGACTTTCCAGCTCTACCAAACCCCATGTACCCAGTCACCCGAATCCCACCAGAGCCCGCACTGAGCCCAGCACCCTCCAGTCACAGGGACTCTGACTCACCACCCTTAAAAACGCAAAAATTAACCTCCTCATGGGCTAACAGCTCACCCACAAAAAAGACAGTACCACAGACCACCTATGCTAAAAAAGTGGGTACACCAGACCCCCACCCCCAGAGGTTGGATAAATCACGGGCCCCCCCACACGCTCAAGCTCCATTATGGAACGAATCATGGGATCCCCCATCCAGATCTGCACAGCAGCTCACAGACCCCCTACCTCCACGTACAACCTCAGAGCAGGATCACCCGGTACCAGCTCACACCCAATCAGTACCCCCACAATGGCAAACATATTTACAGGCGATCCCCACTAAAGAGGACTTCAGACAGCTGATAGAAGACGTAAAGTCCACTTGCCGCTCAGAAATACAAGTACTTCAGTCAGGCCTTAAACACCTAGCAGACAGAGTGGAGATGTCTGAGGAAGAGATCCAAGAAACTAAACTGGCAGTACACAGAACCCAACTCCAAGGAGCAGACCACCACACTATGTTACGAGAAATGCAGCGGCACGTAGAGGACCTAGATAATAGGGGACGAAGAAACAACATACGAGTGAGGGGGATACCAGAAGTCGAAGGTCCAGAGGACATTCAACATACACTACAAGACGTGTTCAATAATCTTCTAGGTGAACCCATTACCAACTTTATAGAAATGGATAGAGCCCATAGAGCCCTGCGCCCCAAGGGCTCCACCTCACAACCGAGGGACATTATCTGCAGGATTAACTCATACCCCCTGAAGGAAGACATCATGAGGCAAGCCCGACTGGCCCGTAAAGTAACCTATAAAGATGCCCATGTACAACTATATCCAGATCTTTCATGGATCACATTGCAAAAACGAAGACTCCTCCAACCACTGCTACGTCTATTGCAGGACGAAAACATCAACTATCGTTGGGGATTCCCCTTCAGCCTCACAGCCAAAACCCAAGGCAAATCTGCTGTCTTAAGATACCCGGAGGACATAGAAACCTTTTGTGAAACCATCGGAATCTCCGTCCCTCGACTCCCAGATTGGGATCTGGTCACCACCCCGCCTGCACCGCCCACAATATGGCAGAAGGTACCTCCTTCCAACCGATTCCGGAACAGAGAAACACCCCGCAAGAGCACCAAGCAAAAGAATGGTTGACTCCAGTGAAAATCTTCGCATTTGAAATCTTCTATTGATGAACAGTTTTCTCCGCCCGGTCCCGCGGATGATCTAGCCCTGGACAATGTAGCAAATTTAGTCCCCCCTTATATGCGCCCTAGTTTTATACCTTAGTCTACAACATGGGCATGTCTCAGTAGAGACCCGAGAGAATAGGAACTCCCACTCCTAGTCACCCCTCTCCTGGTTAAATGTTAGCAATGTTAGTTGTTTTACAGTTCGTGCTATATATGACCAACTTTGGGCACCAGTGCATCCGACCGACGGGCCCCTCGGGACCTTTGTTGGGAGGATCCCTGGAATCCCACACCGACCTAGGCCCTTTAGCCTCTCAAGGTCGAGACATGTTAACTATACAAGTTTATAAATGTTCTGCATGTACTAATTACCTTTTCTTCTTCTCACCCTCTTTCTTCTCTTTTCTTCCCCCACCCACCCCTCCACTACCGTATGACATACTCCACAATCGGTGGAGCCTGAATGGTTCTCCTCTCGAAGACTCCGTATCGTCAACCCACAACCTCCGAAACTCCTCCTCCACATCAGGTAAGGCATACCCCCTCACCCATTCGGTACCATGGCCAAGATCTTATCACTGAACGTACACGGCCTAAACTCCAATAAAAAAAGACACTTGGCGTTGAGAGAATTTAGACAATCAGGGGCAGACATCGTTTTGGTCCAAGAGACACACTTTGACAAAGGGGGTTCATTTACATTCGCCTCTAAACAATACTCCCAAATATACCACTCCTCAGGTCTGCACAAAAAAGTGGGGGTTGCGATCCTCATTAAGAACGGGGCCCCCTTCACCTGCACAACTCAGTACAGTGATCCGCACGGCCACTTTGTTATCCTACAGGGACACTGGCAACAACAAGCAATCACCCTCTGCGCCCTATATGCCCCCAACGTTAAACAACACAAATTTCTGTCTAAAGTACTCACTCGCCTCTTTAAACTCGAACACGGGATGCTGGTGATAGGGGGGGACTTTAACCTACTTCACTCCACACTAATGGATCGCCAGGTGGTGAGCCCCAGGGCGGCATCAGCTCGAGCCCTCCGAGACTCGAGGCTTTTTCGTAAACTCACTAGAAGATATGCTCTCTTTGACGCCTGGAGGGCTCTCCACCCTGGCGATAGACAATATACATTTTACTCGGCCCCCCACCAGACACATTCACGTATCGATTACTTTTTTGTAAATAACCACACGCTTAGAAACATACGAGAGGCACAGATACTTCCGATCTCGTGGTCTGACCACGCGCCTATTTTAATCAAATTGGCAATAGGATCTCCCAACTGCAGACCTTATAATTGGAAATTAAATACATACCTTCTTCAACATCCCCCATCACAAATGGAACTTGTCACCACCCTGAAACACTATTTCACAGAAAATAATACTCCTGACGTATCCACTCCCATACTCTGGGAAGCCCACAAGGCAGTATTTAGAGGTAGATGTATAGCACTATCATCTGCCATGAAAAAAGATGCCCAAATCACTAAAATTCAAACTGAAAAAGAACTTAGAACATTAGAAACTCAACTGCAAAAAGCTCCTACATTATCCCTTCTCAAGAAAATCATACACTTGAGATCTATTCTGAGTGATCTGGCAATGGGGCGAGTGGAAAAGGCTATCATTAGGCTTAGACAAAAATACTACGACAAGGGCAACAAAGCTCATTCCCTACTAGCGAGAAAATTACGAGACAATGCGCACATGAACACGCCACATCAGATTAAAAATAAACAAGGCTCCCTGATGTCCCACCCCAAAGACATTGTCAATACTTTTGCAGATTACTATCAGGAACTCTACAATAATCCTACCATACCTAGTAAACCCCTACCTCCCGACCTACACCAACATATGCAGCAGTACCTAGCACAGAGTGGAGTCCCGCAAATACAAACGTCAGATCTAGCAACTTTAAACATGCCAATTACCGAAGAAGAAATAGAACAGACCATTAAAACTCTCCCATCACACAAAGCCCCAGGTCCGGATGGACTGCCTTATGAATACTATAAGGCCTTTCTACCTATCCTACTACCCCATATGTGCAAACATTTTAATGCCTTCTATCGGGACTCTCCCATCCCCCCTGATATGCAGCGATCATTTATCACTGTGATCCCTAAACCAGATAAGGATCCCACCCTATGTGCCAACTATAGACCCATCGCCTTACTGAACTCGGACCTAAAAATCTTTACAAAGCTGTTATCAATCCGCTTGAACATGATCCTCCCATCCCTTATCCATAAGGATCAAGTGGGCTTTGTCCCCCTTAGGCAAGCAGGAGATAATACCAGAAAGGTGATTGATCTGATAGACGTGGCAAATAGAGAGAAATCAGAATCCTTACTGCTTAGTTTAGATGCCGAAAAGGCCTTTGACCGCCTTGGGTGGCCTTTCTTATTTGCAACACTACAGCATGCGGGGTTCCAAGGACCCTTTATGAGAGCCATACAACACCTATATTTCAAGCCCTCTGCTCAGGTCAGGACACCCTTTGCCATCTCAACTACCTTCCCAATAACCAATGGCACTCGACAGGGATGCCCACTATCACCATTACTATTCGCACTATGCGTCGAACCACTGGCCGCTTCCATTCGAAGCAACCAAAACATACGGGGAATCTCAGTCAGGGGTCGGGAATACAAGATCTCGCTGTTCGCTGACGACGTGATCCTCACTTTGACCCAACCCAGAATTTCTCTCCCAAACCTACATGCAGAACTTAGTCGTTATGGAGCCCTATCAGGCTATAAAATTAACACATCTAAGTCAGAAGCCCTCCCAATCAATATCTCGGACGAAGAAACAGCACACTTAAAAACCAACTTTAGCTATCACTGGAAAGATACCTCCTTGAAATATTTAGGAGTACATATCACCCCACAGTTTAACACCCTATATCAAGAGAACTTCCCCCCCCTTTTCCGCTCCATCAGAATCCTGCTCACTAATTGGAAAAAACACCATATCTCCCTGCTAGGCCGGATTGCATCTATTAAGATGACGATCCTCCCGAAATTATTGTACCTCTTCCAAACACTACCAATTCCTGTCCCCCCCAAGCATTTGAATAAACTCCAATCTGATCTCCTTAAATTCACCTGGAATTATAAGAGACATAGAATCCCTCAATCAGTAATGATGGCAGCACGCTCGGACGGTGGTCTTGCCTTCCCCAATCTTACCAAATATTATCAAGCAGCCCAACTCCGAGCGATAGCATCATGGTTCACGCAAAGATCTTATAACAGATGGACAGAGATAGAAAAAATATGGCTAGCCCCAACCCACCCTAACAGCTTGCTATGGAGTGCGGGGGCAGAGGTACCCTCCGAGAGACTATTGGGACCTATGACCCAACTCCGACGCTTATGGAACAAACTATCCCGCTCACATACATTGGCCTCAGAAAAATCAGTCCTAACATCGTTCGTTTGCAACCCCAAAATTCCAGACAGCCTCACCCATCAGATGTCATTCCCGTGGACTTCACGAAATCTCTTCCACTACAGAGCCCTGGTAGATCCCAGATCCCGCAAACTGCTATCTTACCCTGACCTACAAACTAAGTTTGACCTACCGCAACAAGCGTTCTACAGCTACATGCAAATACGCCACTACGCCATGTCTATAGCGCCTGACCTACAGTTCTCCCCCCCATCACCCTTTGAAACTCTAATCCTGGCGGGCACGGCCCAGAAAGGGTTAATCTCTGATATCTACAAAATACTAAATGCTTATCCAATAGAACTCAAAGGTAAACATAACTATATGATTAAATGGGAAAAAGCTCTCGGTGAGGAACTTCCCATGGAGCAATGGCAGGCGGTATGGACACAGGCAGCAAAAAGTTCCCTCTGCACTCTATACAAAGAAAATACCTATAAAATTCTCCTCTACTGGTACATGACTCCGGATACTCTTCATGCCATATACCCGTCTAGTTCAGATCGCTGCTGGCGATGTCAAAAAGACAGAGGGACCCTCCTTCACATATATTGGGACTGCTCACTGATAACCCCATTCTGGGATAAGGTTCAACAACTACTAGTTCGCTTATTGGAGACACAGATCCCTATGACCCCCAAATTCTTCCTTTTAGGAATCTCACAATTAAAGATCCCCAAGGTTCAAAAAAAACTTATACGTCACATCCTCACAGCAGCACGTTGTCTCATTGCTCTACACTGGAAAAAAACCCTCCCCCCCACACTTGAAGCCTTATACACTAGAATCAAAGATGTGGAGTTGATGGAGAAGATGACAGCCCGGATACAGGACAGGTTGGAGGTACATAATAAAGTATGGGAGCTGTGGCATCTTCGAGAGGACCCACCATGAACAAGTAAACGAATTATACAATCATCCCCCTCCCCTTCTCCTTTCATCTTCTTCTTTCCCTCCCTCTTTCACTATCTTTCTACTCTACTTTGAGTATTTCAGTTTCTTGCTTAGTTACAAGCAAACTAAAAGATGAAAATAAAATAGGAGCTAAAAAAAAAAAAAAAAAAAAAAGAAAGAGGAGAGAGAGAGCCTAGTATATCTGTACTTTTTGTTTCTCCTTCTGTTATTGTATGACAGGCTCTTGTCGCTTATTACCTTTATTATATTTTGTACTTCTGTACCGCAAAATATTATAATAAAAAGTTATTTGAAAAAAAAAAAAAAAAAACTGTATAATAATCGCGGTGATCGTAGGGAGTCCACCCAACATGTTTCGGCTAACGAGCCTTCATCTGGGGTGTAGAGCCCCCCTACCTCACCGCTATTTAAACTAAAAATGACCCCCACTGGGAGTGTCATGACACAGGAAGTGCCCCACTGATGTCACTTCCGGTTCAGTAGATTAATATAAAGTATATATAAATTGTGAAATTCTGGTCAGTGGTATTATGCCACTAGTGCCAGTTAATAGCATTCAAGAGTAAAAATAGTAAGACAAAAGGGACGTCTGGAATATTCATACGGCCGGCCGACCCGGAAGTGCTCGGAATTAGACCAAGCCTCGGTGTCGGCATGGCCAGATAGGCAGACCAGAGCGCCGTCACGCTCTGCCCGCCGGGCATGTCCAGGTAGCAGGGCCGTGCGCAATAGCGGAAGCCACAGGGGGAAGTCTCGCTCTCAGTAGGCGAATCCATAGGTCGGAGCGTCATCACGCTCCGCCCCTCGGACTCAACATCCGAAAAGTAAACAGAGCCCGTGTTTGTCGAATGCTGCGCTCGTGCATTCGACGCTCGGGGCCCAACTACGTCACCATGCCCACAAATCTCACACTTCCTGCAAGTAGAGAGGAAGGCCCCAATAGGCCAGAGGAGGCCGGAACTCCATCCCGGCGACCCCGTAACCCGGGCCAAATGTCAGCAAAGGTGAAAATAGTGGGAACCTGGAACACAACAAAAACTGTGAATGTCTACACGTTCAAAATGAAATAAGAATAAAAATATATTTAAAAATTGGGTAGGTATTTATATGAGGGCAATAGCCATAACCAAACAATATTAAAAAATGACACTACCAATGGGGGGCATCGAGGTCTGGTTGTACCCTATTCGGTGCAGGCAGCTTTTCACATCAGCTCTGTTCTTTACACACATGATAGCGCGGGAATAATTATATATACACTCCCGCTGTGTGATGCTTCTCTCCTTTTGACACTTCTTAAATAATGGAGGGCCACCCGGTGACCCCGCCCCCTCTGACACACAGGGACTTGACAGAGACTTACCTATGGGTTTCCCCGTGACATCAGAGGGGGGCGGGGGCACCCGTTACGGAGCAGCCAGAGAACGAAGAAGGGAGGAAGATGCCGGACGAGAACACCGGAGCAAGAAGCAGAGGATCGGAGGAAGAACCAGAGGAAGAAGAAGATGGAGGAAGAAACTGAAGGAAGATAGAAGTAAGATAATAGAAGTAAGAAGATAGAAGAAAGAAGATAGAAGAAAGAAGATGGAAAGAAGACTTTAAAAAAAGGAATTGTCAAAAACTGTCTTTTGTCATTTTTAACATTTTTGACACTTTTTTTGTGAAATGGTAGAGGTACCCCTTTCCATTTCACACAGGGGGGATGGGATTTGGGGTTCCCCTTGTTAAAGGGCACTTCCAGATTCTGATAAGCCCCCCGCCTGCAGACCCTGAGCAAGGGTTGTGGGGATGAGGCCCTTGTCCCTATCAACATGGGGACAAGGTGCTTTGGGGGGACCCCAAAGCACCCTTCCAATGTTGAGGGCATGTGGCCTGGTACAGTTCAGGAGAGGGGGGGCACTCTCTCATCCCCCCTCTTTTCCTGCGGCCTGCCAGGTTGCGTGCTTGGATAAGGGTCTGGCATTGGATTTTTGGGGGGACCCCACGCCATTTTTTTAAAAAAAATTGGCGCAGGGTTCCCCTTAAAATCCATACCAGACCGGAAGGGCCTGGTATGGAATTTAGGGGGAACCCCATGACATTATTTATTTAATTTTGGTTCGAGGTTACCCTGTGGGGAAATCCCATGCCGTTTTTATCAATGAACTGTTATGTGTATTGTCGGACCGACAATTCATTAATAGCCGCGAGTAGTTTTAAATGACTTTTTTTTCTTTGAAATGTCATTTTGCTGTCAGACTGTTCTAAACACGGGAAATATGTGCCCCTTTACAGGCATACTATAGACACCCCCCCCCCCCCCCCCCCGTATGAAATTTAAAGGAATATTACACTTTTATTGTTTCACTTTAAGCATTATTAAAATCACTGCTCCCGAAAAACAGTCGTTTTTAAAACTTTTTTTTGCATTGTTCCATGTCCCCTGGGGCAGGACCCAGGCCCCAAACACTTTTTATGACAATTCCACGCATATAAGCCTTTAAAATTAGCACTTTTGATTTCTCACATAGACTTTTAAAGGGTGTTCCACGGATTTTGAATTTGCTGCGAAGACCCCAAATTGTTTGCTGTCCTGCAAACTGGCGAACAGCCGATGCTCGAGTCGAACATGAGTTTGACTCGAACTCGAAGCTCATCCCTACTGGACATTATCGTTGTTTTGAAAGCCTGAAAGGAGCGGCTTCATGCTGAATGGATCAGGGAACTTTCTTCTGCTGTTTTCCATGTGGTTTATTTCACTCATCTTTTTTATTTGAATTTGAGCATACTTAGGATATGTGGCTAATGGTATATTTTAGGCTGACCTTGTGAATTTTAAGGAATTAATCCCGCCATTAGTGATTTGAAGCCATTCCACACATTTACTGCACAGATTTTTTATCATATAGTATTTTTTCACGGATACTCGTTTTGGGTTATTTGTATTATTGAATCACTTATTGCTTTGATTATTTCACTTTGTAAATTGTGCACTTAATAGAAAGTTAATTATAGCGCACCATTGTTAGGTATTTATTCACGTTTATGGTGTCAGAACTCTGTTTGAATGGTTGCAGGATAATTATTTAGTTTTTTTCTATTATATCATATTTAAATATTCATTTCAGCGCTTTAGTACATCTCACACTTTTCCAATTGTCAGTGCCTGTCGCAGTCCCCCCCCCCCCCCCACTTTTTTACCCTGCCTCCTCTCCCTTTTTTTTAACCTCCCCAGACTTCCCCATATATTTACTTAAAACTGCCCCCCCCCCCCCCCCCCCCCCTTTTTTTTCCCTTTTTTTTTACTTGTTTTTTTTTTCACCGACAATAGGCCAGGCTAGGTTCATCGAGCATTGAGGCCATGGTCACTGTAAGCCCTTTACCATGCAAAGTAAACAGTCAATTGCCTTTGGTAAATCAATCCAATTATTCTTATTTGAGTTGTTGCTGGATGACAAATATGCATCAATAAAATGCTATTCTTAATGTATACTGGATCTTACCTTCCAAGTCACAGTGATAAAAGATTTTCCGGCAGCAAACATGCAACATGATTTTGTGATTCTTTCAGACAATCCCACCCACATTTGAAACAACTCTTGACACTTTTAACAGTAAAGCTACAAAATAGGATACAGAGCAGACAGACAGATTTTTGCAGTTTTACTGTTATATGTGTCTGGTTAAGGTGACAAGACAAGGAGTGCTATTTCACTGAATTAGACATCAGGAAACAATAAGAGACTAGATCACAATGTTTAAAAAAAAACATTTGTTTTTACTTATAGTCCACATGCTGTATTGTACATTGATCAGGATCTTTACATTATACATCATCACTCTACCAGAGCATATGTTGCGCTAAAACTGGAATCCATTTGCAACTTCTAAACGCAGCATTGTTGGTGAGAATTACTTATCGCCATCTACAGCCTAGGTTGTTCATTATATTTCAGTATATTTCATATTGATTATGTGTATATGAATTAGTTTTTTCCCAATAGTTTCACCCACCCTGTTTTGTTCATATAGTTTCAAAATGACACTCAGTCTGGCTTATTGCAGAATAGAAGGATTTTTTTTTTCACAATAGAAGAATAGAAGGATTTAGCTGCATGTCGAGCTACACACAGGGAAACGTGTAGTGGAGACAGAACAGTGAAACAACGGTTGCTAAAACAGGGGCTACCAGCGATACATCAGCTACCCAGTGGGATACATAGTGACTACACAGAGGCCTGCTACTAGGGATGAGCCGAACACCCCCTGATTCGGTTCGCATCCAGAACATGCGAACAGATCGAAAGTTCGCGCAAACTTTTGAACACCGTTAAAGCCTATGGGACTCGAATGTGAAAAATCAAAAGTGCGAATTTTAAAGGCTAATATGCAAGTTATTGTCCTAAAAAGGGTCCTGCCCCAGGTGACATGTATCAATGCAAAAAAAAGTTTCAAAAACAGCCGTTTTTTCGTGAGCAGTGATTTTAATGATGCTGAAAGTGAAAAAATAAAAGTGATATATTCCTTTAAATATCATACCTGGGGGGTGTGTATAGTATTCCTGTAAAGTGGCGCATGTTTCCCATGTTTAGAACAGTCCCTGCACAAAATGACATTTCTAAAGGAATAAAAGTAATTTAAAACTGCTTGCGGCTGTAATGTAATGTCAGGTCCCGGCAATATGGATGAAAATTATTGAGAAAAACGGTGTAAATATGTCTAAAAACTTGTAGAAAAAAATGGGACTCTAATTGTGCCTCGGAGTAGTATAAACAAAATGAGATACAATATATTTATACAAGAATACTCAAATTTTTATTATTTAAAGAACAAAGTTTAAAATACATTACAATCTTGGTAATTCAATTTGAGTTCAGGGATGTGCTGGTTCCCAACAAATTATACAAGGAATGGCCTACGCGTTTCGCAGATATTCCGCTTCGTCAGGGCCTTGCGGATAACACAGATGAAAGCATCGTGAGAATTCTACAAATAGAGTTTTAATTAGTGTACCATACATCATATGATTAGTATGAATACATAATGATGCAAATAACATACATGTGTTGATCTGTTTGTCTTTACATGGATTCATATCAAGAAATATATACATTGCAACGAATATTAATAAAAAAAATGTATATTACAAAATATTGAACATATAAACACAGTGATGGTTTCTATATATACCCATTGGTGTACAGTCATATTTTGCCTATAGTGAATTTAGTATGGAAAATCAAGTAGATAGAATTAAATATTTATGTGGCAATGTAATACAATACAAAATGCGTAGTTTTAATGACATGCCCCTCAGCTCACCGAAAAGGACCGCACATGGAGAACACCCGCTCAGTCAGACAGAGGAGGCCTGGGAGCCTGTGGAAATACTCCTCCCCACCTGGACGGATGAAAGAGGAGGGGCCCCTAAATATGTAGATGGTTAATAGGAGGTAGTGAGTTCGGTGATCAAAGTAAAATAAAAAAAATTAAAAAAATTAATAAAAAAATAAAGAAAAAAAGAAAAATTAAAAGAAAAAAAGAAAAAATGGAAAGAAAAAAAAAGAGAAAGATAGCCCCTAGGGCAAGAGTATGTATATTGAAGTTTACTCACCAAGCAAATATACTGGGATTTGACCAAACCTAATTGAAAGGTTGAAGCACCATTAAGGGCAAAAAAATGGTTGTTTCCAAAGATTAAATGGTTGGTTTCAATTGTGATGAAAGGTGATGTATATGTGAGTTTTAAAACACGTCCCAGAGTGGAAAAGAGGGCACAGTTTACAGCTGATGGTAGTCTAATCCAAACGAACAAAAAAAAAGGTTTTTTTAGTCTTAAAGGAAGGGCTGATGGCAAAAAAAAGATCAAATACCTGCAATCTAGTACCCAAAGTCTCTCCACAATGTTACTCACAACTGAGGGGATGAGCCACTGGAGAAAGACTGAGGGATAGCATCCTATATAGGGAAGCCCAGCTGCCATAATTAGCCCTGGGAGGTGTGTGTGGGGGGAAGGATTCCTGGAGTTGCTCGAGTCGCCGGATGAGGGATCCGGAGGGATCGGAGCAAGTCCATCTATGCACTGAATGCCGTGGGTAGTGCATGCTGAAAGAATTGCATGCAGAGGACCCCCCGATCCACACCCTGATAGCTCCACAGTCCAGATAGAACGAAGGGGGGAGGATCGCTGTGCCTCACCAGCGTGAGGAGAAAAGGGGTGGGACCTGGATGGCATGGCATCTAGCCAGCACTGGTGGATTTGCGTCGGCGATGCTGCGTTCCACAGAATGGGGGAGGGGACGTACACTCGTTGACTCAGATGTCGTCAGGTGTCGGTGTTCCTGATGCAGGATCTGTTGGAAACGCCTCTGTGGGGACTTGGTGAAATCACCAAGAAACTGTCAAATGTATAGCCATCTATGAGGATGGCACATTGGCAGACCCCTCAGGCAGGGAATAGACACAGGCGTGGCCAAATGCCTCACGAGTCAGGGGTCACTTCCAGGAACGGTCCAAAGCAGGGGGTGAGGAGGCACATGAAAAAAAAACAAAAAAACAAAAAGAAGTAAATAGTTAGACAGGATAAATGCATAGTTGCCAACACATCAATGCATAAATACAGGAAAAACAAAAACTAAAACAAACCCTCCAGCTCCTCCCCGTTTCAGCCATATATATATACATCCAAATTAATACATACACTATTAAGCCAAAATAGGTAAAACAAATGCAGAGGATGTTAGGTTTGTACCGTGGGAGGGTAGTGGATAAATATTTTGTTGGTTGCAAAGGTGGAGATATTGAAAAAAAAAAGGAAGGGGGGAGAGAGGAAAAAACAACAAATTTTAAATGAAAGCAGGCAAAAAGTGCATGGATCGAATTATAGTGTTATAAGAAAGGGGCATAGCTGATTGCATCATTCATTCCTGGTGGATGTGTTGCCCTTAATTTAAAAATCCACTTAGCTTCTATTTGAAGGATTCTTTGGTCAAACTTTCCTCCACGGATAGGGGGGGTGTACCCGGGCCAGTACCTGGAATTTCAAGGATTCGGTACTATAGTCATGGCATTCCGCAAAATGCCTGGGTATTGGTTTCTCAGTGACACCTAACTGTATATCTACAGCGTGTTCTTTAATTCCTCTCCAAAAATTTCTCTTGGTCTTACCTACATAATAATTACCGCAACCGCATGTTAACAAATACACAATACCAATGGTGTCACAATTAACGAAATGTTGCATACGTAAATGTTCCCCTGTGGGTAGAACAACATTATTCCCAGTTATAATATACTTGCAGAAGTCACAATTGCCGCATTGGAAAGTACCTTGCGGTAAATTACC
The DNA here is from genome assembly GCA_037952835.1 of Lithobates septentrionalis. NCBI lineage: Eukaryota > Metazoa > Chordata > Amphibia > Anura > Ranidae > Lithobates > Lithobates septentrionalis. The sequence goes on from JBBDGP010001449.1 coordinate 200,379, forward strand.
GCATTGAGAAAATTGAGAAAAACAGCATGGGTAACCCCCAGCCCATTACCAGGCCCTTTGGGTCTTGTATGGATATTAAGTGGATCCCGCACCCAAATTAAAAAAAGAAAAGGCGTGGGGCCCCCAGGCCCTATATACTTTGAACAGCAGTATACAGGCGGTCCCAAGAAAGACAGGGACTGTAGTGTTGTTCTTAAGTTGAATCTGTTTGTAATTTGGAACAGGTACATTTTGTAAGTGTAGCTCCAGCCAAAAAATCTATTTTTAAGCTTTTTGGAAAACATAGGGAAGGGTTATCATCACCCCGTAACATTTGTTTTGCTGTCTGTGCCCCTATTTAGAAGATTTCACCTCACTTTCTGTCCCAATGACAATTGGATTTTGAAAATTTGAGGTTTTTAGGGAAACAAGGATTGGTGATAAAGCATCAGCGGAGGAAACACCTTTTTCCCATATTAACTATTACAGGAGAGAATTTCCCTTCATGGGGTAGATTTCCTCTCACTTCCTGTTGTCTCCCTCCATTTGTAAGTAGGAGTCGTTTGCAAGTCGGATGTTTGAAAGTAGGGGCCTGCCCTATATACTCTGCAGAAATTTGGGCCTTAGGTGTAGGTGGTACCAGAACACTGTAAGCCCTCACAGTTACTCTTGGTGAACGCTGGAATAGGCCTTGCTGTGAAATATTATATAAAGAATTGTAATTACATGCCCCTGTTCAACAGGGTCAGAAAAATTTGGCCTTTGGTGGTGGTGTGGCGGTGTTGCCACAACACTGTAAGCCCTCACAGTTACTCTTGGTGGGCGCAGAAACGGGCCCTGCTGTGAAATATTAGATCAAAAATTGTAATTACATGCCCCTGTTGAACAGGGGCAGAAAAATTGGGCATTAGGTACTCGTGCTGGTGCCACAACACTGCAACCCCTCACAGATACTCTAGTTGAGCGCAGGAACAAGCCCTGCTGCAAAATATTACAGCAAAAATTGTAATTGCACGCCCCTGTTGAACAGGGGCAGAAAAATTGAGCTTTAGGCACTGGTGGTAGTGGCCAGAACCAAAATTGTTCTTACAAGCTATCAACATGAACATTGAGGAGGAATAGGATAGTCACTCAGCATAACAGGATAGCCACTCAGCATCAGCATAGGCAGTCTTGAAGGGATCTCACATTCATAAAAAATTATTCCGTTATATCAGCATCAGGTGCTTGGTAGCTGGTGATCCAAGACTGATTCATTTTTATGAAGGTGGGCCGATCAACCGAGTCGGTGGACAGGCGCACTCTGTGATTACAAAGCTTCCAGCAGCACTGAATGTGCGTTCCGAAATAAAGCTGAATGCAGGACAGGCCAGTAGCTCAATTGCATACTGTGCAAGCTCTGGCCAGTGATCCATCCTCAAGACCCAGTAACCCAGAGGATTTTCGGTTGGAAAGGTCTCCAAGTCAGATCTTGCCCCTAGGTATTCCTGCACCATGTCAATCACACACAGGCGATGGTTGCTGGAACTGATCAGACCTTGGGGCTGCGGACTAAAAAATTGTCTGAATGCATCTGTCAGATGGCCACCTTCTCCACCGCTCCTTCTGTGACTGACCGAAGCCTCAGCAACACGTTGTCCAGGACCAGGAATTTGTAACCTCCCAGGCTCTGGAAACGCGTTGCACAAATCTTTCTGCAAGGCCTCCCAAAGATGTTTCATTGTCTGCTCCCTCTGCGACGGCTGGATAAGTTTCGCAACCTTACCCTTGTAACGTGGATCAAGGAGGGTTGCCAGCCAGTACTGATCCCTCTCATTGATACCACGAATCCAAGGGTCTTTTCGCAGGTTTTGCAGGATCAGGGAGGCCATGCAGTGTAGGTTTGCTGAGGCATTTGGTCTGGAGTTCTCTGGGTCGCTAAGGACAACCTGATCCTCAGCCACCTCCTCCCAGCCACGTACAAGTCCATGGGTTTCTGGGGACTGTAAACGATCCCTTGAAGACTGCTGCTGATGCTGAGTGCTAGGCTCCACCTCCATGCTGACACAATCCTCCTCCTCCTCTTCCTGTGTGATCTGCGGGCCCGCAGGAACACTATCTGGATAAAGGGGGCCTTGAGAGGTAAGGAAGTCCTCCTCTTCCTCCCTCTGTTCTGCCTCAAGTGCCCTGTCCATTATTATACGCAGCGTGTGCTCCAACAGGTAGAAAAGAGGGACAGTATCACTGATGCATGCACTGTCACTGCTCACCATCCTCGTGGCCTTCTCAAATGGTGACAGGACATTCCATGCATCCTTGATCATGAGCCATTGGCGTGGTGAAAAAAAGCCAAGCTCCCCTGACCCTGTCCTGGTGCCATAGTCGCACAGGTACCCACTGATGGCCCTCTGCTGCATGTGCAGTCGCTGCAGCATGGCCAGTGATGAGTTCCATCTGGTGGGCATGTCACAGATTAGGCGGTTCTTGGGCAAGTTGTATTCCTTTTGGAGGTCAGCCAGCCGAGCACTGGCATTATATGACCGGTGGAAATGCACACAGACTTTCCTGGCCTGCCTCAGGAGATCCTGTAAGCCCGGGTATCTGCACAAGAACCGCTGCACCACCAAATTAAGGACGTGAGCCAAACAGAGAACATGGGTGAAGTGTCCCGGTCGAAGGGCGGAGAGGAGGTTGGTGCCATTGTCGCAAACCACCATTCCTGCCTGAAGCTGGCGTGGTGTCAACCACCTCTGAGCCTGCCCCTTCAGAGCTGACAGAATCTTTGCCCCAGTGTGGCTCTTGTCCCCTAAGCACACCAGCTCAAGCACCGCATGGCATCTTTTTGCCTGAGTGCTTGCGTAGCCCCTTGAATGCCTACGGAGCACTGCTGGTTGCGAGGACAAATATATAGAGGAAGAGGCCATGGAGGAAGAAGAAGAGGAGGGGGTGGAGGAGAGAGGTGTGTCAGAATCACCACTAGTAGCATTTTGGAGGCATGGTGGCGGAATAAGCTCCAACAATACTGCACCCTGTCCTGCATCCTTCCCAGCTGCCAGCAGGGTCACCCAGTGCATCGTAAAAGATAGGTAACATCCCTGTCCATGCCTGCTGGACCATGAGTCAGCGGTAATATGCACCTTACCGCTGACCGCCCTGTCCAGCGAGGCCAAGACATTGCCTTCCACATGCCGGTAGAGAACCGGAATCGCCTTCTGTGAAAAAAAGTGGTTTTTGGGAACCTGACACTGAGGTACTGCACATTCCACAAATTCACGAAAGGGGGCAGAGTCTACCAGCTGAAAAGGCAGCAGTTGAAGTGCTAGCAATTTAGCCAACCTAGCATTCAGCCGCTGGGCATGTGGATGGCTGGGACCAAATTTCTTTCGCCGGTGTAGCAACTTGGATAGGGAAATTTGCCTGCTACAATTGGACGTTGGTGTAGCGATAGCAGATTGCCCGCAAGTACTTGGCACACCTAATTCTAAGAAAAAACAAAATTGCGCTTGGATAAAACAAAAATTATAGTCTATAGTAATACCAGTGTAGAAATGAATAGAAGTGAGAGGACACCTTATGCAGGTATCATAACAAAATTCAAAAAGCTGCGGTTATAAGTGGGGCCCACCAACAAAATATATAAACAGATAAACCGCGCTAAAGTGAGTCCAATAAAAGTCTGTGATAATAAACAGTCTGTGATAATAAACAGTAAAGTCCAAAATCCTTCTGTGTGATGAAGTGAAGAAAATAAAAGTGACTGTGTGGTGAACTGCTTACCAGAATGTAAGCCAAACCAGGCAGATGGCTTAAAACCCAGCCCGGGCCTTTGGGAGCACTTCAAATGGACAAGATCCTTTGCGCTCAAACAGCAGAACGAATCCACATAGGGTTAAATCAAATAAAAAAGACCATAGTGTGATACTGACATAAACATATTTCATCAGAGAAGGAGGGGGTGTGTTCACACGTATAATCATAAAACTAAATTATCATGCAGGCACCCTGGATGTATAGCCAGTACAGGGACGCCAAAAAAATGTAAATCGTGTACAGCATGCAATAAAAAGGTGTCCTTATTATCTACTGTAAAAAACCACCAGTTTGCCAAAATAGAGTTGAGCCAACAGACCAGAGTTTGTACAACTAAAGGAACACCCAGTGCACAAATACGAGGGGCCGCTTACCAGATGGTGAACTAGTGAGGACATAAATAATAACAGGTTTGCAACCTCTGTGTGACCCGGGGTATAAATTGAATGAACCTACAGGGGTTCCTGCTCACCAGAGAGACGATCAGAGATAGCCCAAACGAAGCACTGGCAGAGTACCACGATCCCGTCCTGACAGGTCCTCGCAGGCTCAGATGGGTGTATATATTAGAGAGGAGAAGCAGCCAATGGTGTGATAACGTACAACTCCAATTTATTAAAAAAAGCAAGCACTTACAAATAGGAACACGAATAACAGCGATGCCGGCCGGCACTCAAACAGCTCCCGTCCACTCAGAGCAAAGCGTGGTGACGTCAGCACGTCCCTCCCAGACGCGTTTCGTCACAGGTTGACGTTCTCAATGGGGAACGGGCAGCGCGCTGAGCCACCACTATTTATGCAGACACCAAGCCTCGCTCCGGAACTGAACAGGAGAAACACGGAGCGCCATCTTGGATGTGGGCACAGGTATTAGAGAATCACGGGAATAGCGACGACTAACGTCAGTCCGCTCCCGCCACCCCTCCAGTAATTTAAACCCACAGAGAAGACTTAAACAAGGCAATCATTATTACACTCCAATGGCCATTCATATAGTACCCGCCCTTTGAACACAGAGGGCGGGCCTCAATGATTAAATATAGGGGCCAATCTAATTGACCAGATATGTATAGCCAAAGAGGAGTGCAAAAGGGTTTTCTTTTTGGAATTAATAGAATTATATAAAAATCTATACATAGAATTATTTAAAATTATTTAAAATTATATAAAAATTCCATCACTACATAAAACAATTATACTAAATTACATACCAAAAACCATATATAGATATCACCAATCACGGGCACATAAATGAGGCACCCCGCACTCAATAGCAAAGAGCCAATGAAAGTGATACAGGCCCTTTGTGCCCAAAGGGTAAAACTCAATCTTACAATAAAGGGACCATTCGGATTGGCCAGATATATGAAGCAAAGGAAGACAATGTCCCCAATAGTGGACAGCTTCTATGCTAAACCTCCGGACTCATTACCATTAAGGGCAAGGCACCTCATCTTATTAATTGGGGGTCGTATAACATACAGCCTCATTCAATTCTACAAAGTAAATGACATACATGAACAGAACAGGGTGAGGTAAATGTATCAAAAATACCAAAAATGTATTATTACCTAGTACCTAACCTAATAAGCTGAATCGAGGATATACATGTCAAGCCCCCCACATCGATTCGGTCTCAAAACATGCATATATAACAGCATATTCACAGTGTATCAGGTCCCCTGAAGGATAGGGGTACTAAGGTGTAAATAGAAAGAATTGATTAAAATTAAATTAAATAAAATATTGAATCCAATAATAGATATATTGGGCCAAAGGTATTGGGCAAAGAAAGCTGCTAAATCTTATAGGGGACCCCTTGAGTTGATAGCTGGTGAGGAAATGCACCAATGTCCAGGACTGGTAATATTATGGCCACCTCCATATGGTGTCCATATTAGCCAGAACTTGAAGAATTTCGATTGAGCCTAGTCATAGGCCCCGACCAAGGTATATCTCACCAAAGATGGCTAAAATTTAGGCCGAAGCCTTATTCTAGCAAGGGAAAAAAAAATTTTTAGGCAATGAATAGGTAAAGCGGGGTGTTACCAAAAGTCAGATATGTCCAATTGCTGAGATTATGCAAACAAAAAATTAGGAGTTGTCGATAAATGAATTTACATCCACATCTATGTTGAGACCGTGTGGCGTGTAGCTTTTGATCCTGTGGATCCAAGCCATTTCAGATTTAGAAATCTCTCTAGCTCCCTGGTTAGAGAGATTTCTAAATCTGAAATGGCTTGGATCCACAGGATCAAAAGCTACACGCCACACGGTCTCAACATAGATGTGGATGTAAATTCATTTATCGACAACTCCTAATTTTTTGTTTGCATAATCTCAGCAATTGGACATATCTGACTTTTGGTAACACCCCGCTTTACCTATTCATTGCCTAAAAAAATTTTTTTCCCTTGCTAGAATAAGGCTTCGGCCTAAATTTTAGCCATCTTTGGTGAGATATACCTTGGTCGGGGCCTATGACTAGGCTCAATCGAAATTCTTCAAGTTCTGGCTAATATGGACACCATATGGAGGTGGCCATAATATTACCAGTCCTGGACATTGGTGCATTTCCTCACCAGCTATCAACTCAAGGGGTCCCCTATAAGATTTAGCAGCTTTCTTTGCCCAATACCTTTGGCCCAATATATCTATTATTGGATTCAATATTTTATTTAATTTAATTTTAATCAATTCTTTCTATTTACACCTTAGTACCCCTATCCTTCAGGGGACCTGATACACTGTGAATATGCTGTTATATATGCATGTTTTGAGACCGAATGGATGTGGGGGGCTTGACATGTATATCCTCGATTCAGCTTATTAGGTTAGGTACTAGGTAATAATACATTTTTGGTATTTTTGATACATTTACCTCACCCTGTTCTGTTCATGTATGTCATTTACTTTGTAGAATTGAATGGGGCTGTATGTTATACGACCCCCAATTAATAAGATGAGGTGCCTTGCCCTTAATGGTAATGAGTCCGGAGGTTTAGCATAGAAGCTGTCCACTATTGGGGACATTGTCTTCCTTTGCTTCATATATCTGGCCAATCCGAATGGTCTCTTTATTGTAAGATTGAGTTTTACCCTTTGGGCACAAAGGGCCTGTATCACTTTAATTGGCTCTTTGCTATTGAGTGCGGGGTGCCTCATTTATGTGCCCGTGATTGGTGATATCTATATATGGTTTTTGGTATGTAATTTAGTATAATTGTTTTATGTAGTGATGGAATTTTTATATAATTTTAAATAATTTTAAATAATTCTATGTATAGATTTTTATATAATTCTATTAATTCCAAAAAGAAAACCCTTTTGCACTCCTCTTTGGCTATACATATCTGGTCAATTAGATTGGCCCCTATATTTAATCATTGAGGCCCGCCCTCTGTGTTCAAAGGGCGGGTACTATATGAATGGCCATTGGAGTGTAATAATGATTGCTTTGTTTAAGTCTTCTCTGTGGGTTTAAATTACTGGAGGGGTGGCGGGAGCGGACTGACGTTAGTCGTCGCTATTCCCGTGATTCTCTAATACCTGTGCCCACATCCAAGATGGCGCTCCGTGTTTCTCCTGTTCAGTTCCGGAGCGAGGCTTGGTGTCTGCATAAATAGTGGTGGCTCAGCGCGCTGCCCATTCCCCATTGAGAACGTCAACCTGTGACGAAACGCGTCTGGGAGGGACGTGCTGACGTCACCACGCTTTGCTCTGAGTGGACGGGAGCTGTTTGAGTGCCGGCCGGCATCGCTGTTATTCGTGTTCCTATATGTAAGTGCTTGCTTTTTTTAATAAATTGGAGTTGTACGTTATCACACCATTGGCTGCTTCTCCTCTCTAATATATACACCCATCTGAGCCTGCGAGGACCTGTCAGGACGGGATCGTGGTACTCTGCCAGTGCTTCGTTTGGGCTATCTCTGGTCGTCTCTCTGGTGAGCAGGAACCCCTGTAGGTTCATTCAATTTATACCCCGGGTCACACAGAGGTTGCAACCCTGTTATTATTTATGTCCTCACTAGTTCACCATCTGGTAAGCGGCCCCTCGTATTTGTGCACTGGGTGTTCCTTTAGTTGTACAAACTCTGGTCTGTTGGCTCAACTCTATTTTGGCAAACTGGTGGTTTTTTACAGTAGATAATAAGGACACCTTTTTATTGCATGCTGTACACGATTTACATTTTTTTGGCGTCCCTGTACTGGCTATACATCCAGGGTGCCTGCATGATAATTTAGTTTTATGATTATACGTGTGAACAAACCCCCTCCTTCTCTGATGAAATATGTTTATGTCAGTATCACACTATGGTCTTTTTTATTTGATTTAACCCTATGTGGATTCGTTCTGCTGTTTGAGCGCAAAGGATCTTGTCCATTTGAAGTGCTCCCAAAGGCCCGGGCTGGGTTTTAAGCCATCTGCCTGGTTTGGCTTACATTCTGGTAAGCAGTTCACCACACAGTCACTTTTATTTTCTTCACTTCATCACACAGAAGGATTTTGGACTTTACTGTTTATTATCACAGACTGTTTATTATCACAGACTTTTATTGGACTCACTTTAGCGCGGTTTATCTGTTTATACACCTAATTCTACACCTTCATTCCTCTCAGTGCAGGTTTCTGAGAGAACTGAAGATATAGTGGGGTTGGAGATCCCAGCTCATGAGGAGCAAGGAGAAGTCTGCCTTACGGAAAAAGTCTTGCGAGCCACAATAACCCAATGCCTTAGTAGAGAACCAACTGAATAAATACCCGGCTGCAAACGCAGATCACGTATTCATGACTGTGCGATAGACTATAAATAAAGAATGCGCTGCGTCTGGGGATATATCTGAATAATTAAAATCCTAAGTGTGAATTGAAAATAATAATAATATAAAGTGCAATTTACAGAGAGTATAAAACTAAAATCACTTGCTGTATGAATTTCATAATCATGTACACCAAAGTGCCGTGTACATTAAATCACAAAGTGCAATGTGCATATAAAGCGTACCTAAATCATGCGATATAACTATGACAAAATAGATCTAAAACCATCTGTGAATAAATGTATGAGATAACCAAAAATCCTTGAATAGGTGTGCATACTGAAAAAGTGTTATACATATAACACATAAAAAGTCCACTGTGATTATAAAAGTGAGGGTGAAAAAATAATAAAAATAAAATAAATAAGAACACATATAAGATAAATAAATCACTCGTGTAGTGAAAATAGAACTATAATCGTCCTTATTGTGGTATTGAAATCACAATCGTGAAAAAATCTTCCAATCCAACAACGTGAAGTAACAAAGTTCCAGCAGAAATCACTATACTAGTGGTGTTTCAAAGAAAAAGTTCCAGTACTGAATCAAAGGTGCCCAAAACATGCGGTGAAGTGCCTTGGTGACCCCCAATGTGATTGCGCTCACCTTAGAGCGTGTGACACAGTGTTCAGTTGTGTCAATTCACGCTTTTGGAGCCACCCCTGGGCTCAGTGATTAGTACAGCTGATTCCCCAAACAGATTTGTTATGGCTCCACTCACATCATATCATAGAAAAGAGAAAGGCTAATATAGTATAATACCGTAAGATAATTTTATTGAAATGACATCCAATCCCCACAGTGGGGTACTCACATTTATAAGGTGCTCATGTGCACCAAACATGACAAGCGAAAAAACGGCTGTGCGGCGTGCTGCGGGGTGTGAGAGATCCACAACCCAGCTCTGTGCTGATCGCTCCGTCCTGGCCCCTCCCCTACGCGTCTTCGACACAGGGAGAAGACGCGTGACACGTGACTCCCTGTGTCGAAGACGCGTAGGGGAGGGGCCAGGATGGAGCGATCAGCACAGAGCTGGGTTGTGGATCTCTCACACCCCACAGCACGCCGCACAGCCGTTTTTTCGCTTGTCATGTTTGGTGCACATGAGCACCTTATAAATGTGAGTACCCCACTGTGGGGATTGGATGTCATTTCAATAAAATTATCTTACGGTATTATACTATATTAGCCTTTCTCTTTTCTATGATATGATGTGAGTGGAGCCATAACGAATCTGTTTGGGGAATCAGCTGTACTAATCACTGAGCCCAGGGGTGGCTCCAAAAGCGTGAATTGACACAACTGAACACTGTGTCACACGCTCTAAGGTGAGCGCAATCACATTGGGGGTCACCAAGGCACTTCACCGCATGTTTTGGGCACCTTTGATTCAGTACTGGAACTTTTTCTTTGAAACACCACTAGTATAGTGATTTCTGCTGGAACTTTGTTACTTCACGTTGTTGGATTGGAAGATTTTTTCACGATTGTGATTTCAATACCACAATAAGGACAATTATAGTTCTATTTTCACTACACGAGTGATTTATTTATCTTATATGTGTTCTTATTTATTTTATTTTTATTATTTTTTCACCCTCACTTTTATAATCACAGTGGACTTTTTATGTGTTATATGTATAACACTTTTTCAGTACGCACACCTATTCAAGGGTTTTTGGTTATCTCATACATTTATTCACAGATGGTTTTAGATCTATTTTGTCATAGTTATATCGCATGATTTAGGTACGCTTTATATGCACATTGCACTTTGTGATTTAATGTACACGGCACTTTGGTGTACATGATTATGAAATTCATACAGCAAGTGATTTTAGTTTTATACTCTCTGTAAATTGCACTTTATATTATTATTATTTTCAATTCACACTTATGATTTTAATTATTCAGATATATCCCCAGGCGCAGCGCATTCTTTATTTATAGAGAAGTCTGCCTTGTTCTTTGGTGTGGGTCTTTTAAGTACGCTTGCCAATGGACTGCATAGGAATTCAACATATGTCTGGTCAAGCATGTGGTGCCCAAGTGGCTGCTGTTTTGGCCACGCTTGATACGCTTCAGACATATGTTGCAAACAGGAATGGTGCAATCTGCTGCACATTTCTCATAAAAGGTCCACACCAAAGAACGTTTGGAAAAACGAGCGGAGTCAGCAGCACCCTGCACATGCGGAGCTCTGCAGTGTGATGCAGTCTGTTGGCTGTCCTTAATCTGGCCCCTGGAGTGCATCCTGCCTCGTTGGAGATGTGCCTCCTCCTCCTCCCCCTCCTCCTCCCCTCTCCTATCAGGCGCCCACGTAGAGTCAGTGACCTCATCATCCCCTCCCTCCTCATCACTGGAGCAAACCTAGCAGTAGGCTGCAGCTGGGGGAACATGACTGCCAGTTTGTTGTCCTTCTTGGGCACCCCCTCTCTCTGGGCTCACGTTACTACCTTCCTCAATCTGGGTACCATCATAGGAGCCTTCAAAATGCTCTGCATCCTCCTGCAGCATGTACCCAACACTGTGGTCGAACAGTTCAGGGGACTCCTCAGGGCATGATGGTGGGGCTAGGGAAGAAGTAACTGATGACATTGAGCTGATGGAAGAGGCCACTTTGGCAGCTGCATTGGCAGCTAAAGTACTCTGAGCCTGGGTGACAGAAGATGAGGAGGGTGAGGACAGCTTGGTCATCCACTCCATAAACTCTTCTGCATGTTGTGACTCAACACAGCCAGCTGCCAAAAAAGGACAAGCGTGCCCCACTGCCACCTGCTGAGGATGCACCTTGTCCACGACCAGCAATGTTGGCTGCAGAGCCTGCTTGCCCTGCTTGCCTGCTTGCCCTCTTTTAGTGGCCTGTGAGCGTTTGCCTCTCCTTGTTGGTCTTCCAGACATACTGTATTTGATTTATTTGTAATGTATTTGAATAGATACACCAGGAATGGCCTGCAGTGAGATGTAGCTGCACAAAGCTGGGATGTATATATATATACTGATTCTGAATATACTGCAGCTAACTGAATCAACTGCCTGCCTGTAGTATATTAGGAAGAGAACAACAGGAACAGTCTGCAGTGAGATCTAGCTGCACAGGATACAGTACTGAATGTACTGCAGCTAAATGAATCAACTGCCTGCCTGTAGTGTAATAGGAAGAGAACAACAGGAACAGTCTGCAGTGAGATCTAGCTGCACAGGATACAGTACTGAATATACTGCAGCTAACTGAATGAACTGCCTGCCTGTAGTATATTAGGAACAGAACAACAGGAACAATCTGCAGCGAGTTCTAGCTAAACTGGATACAGTATACTGAATATACTGCAGCTAACTGAATGAACTGCCTGCCTGTAGTATATTAGGAACAGAACAACAGGAGCGGTCTGCAGCGAGATCTAGCTGCACAGGATACAGTACTGAATATACTGCAGCTAACTGAATGAACTGCCTGCCTATAGTATATTAGGAACAGAACAACAGCAGCGGTCTGCAGCGAGATCTAGCTGCACAGGATACAGTACTGAATATACTGCAGCTAACTGAATGAACTGCCTGCCTGTAGTATATTAGGAACCGAACAACAGGAACAGTCTGCAGTGACCTCTAGATGCACAGGATACAGTACTCAATATATACTGCAGCTAACTGAATGAACTGCCTGCCTGTAGTATATTAGGAACAGAACAACAGGAACGTTCTGCAGTGAGATCTAGCTGCACAGGATACAGTACTGAACATACTGCAGCTAACTGAATGAGAGATCTAGCTAAACTGGATCAACTGCCTGCCTGAAGTAGATTACAAATAGTACAGCAGGAACGGTCTGCAGTGAGATCTAACTAAACTGGATCAACTGCCTGCCTGAAGTAGATTAGAAACAGTACATCATGAACGGTCTGCAGTGAGATCTAGCTAAACTGGATCAAATGCCTGCCTGAAGTAGATTAGAAATAGCACAGCACTAACGGCCTGCAGTGAGATCTAGCTAAAATGGATCAACTGCTTGCCTGAAGTAGAATACAAATAGTACAGCATGAACGGTCTGCAGTGAGATCTAGCTAAACTGGATCAAATGCCTGCCTGAAGTAGATTACAAATAGTACAGCAGTAGGGATGAGCTTCGAGTTCAAGTCAAACTCATGTTCGACTTGCACATCGGCTGTTCGCCAGTTCGCCGAACAGCAAACAATTTGGGGTGTTTGCGGCAAATTCGAAAGCCACGAACACCCTTCAAAAGTCTATGGGAGAAATCAAAAGTGCTAATTTTAAAGGCTTATATGCATGGTATTGTCATAAAAAGTGTTTGGGGACCTGGGTCCTGCCCCAGGGGACATGGATCAATGCAAAAAAAGTTTTAAAAACGGCCATTTTTTTGGGAACAGTGATTTTAATAATGCTTAAAGTGAAACAATAAAGGTGTAATATTCCTTTAAATTTTGTACCGGGGGGTGTCTATAGTATGCCTGTAAAGGGGCGCATGTTTCCCGTGTTTAGAACAGTCTGACAGCAAAATGACATTTCAAAGGAAAAAAAGTCATTTAAAAGTACTCGCGGCTATTAATGAATTGCCGGTCCGACAATACACATAAAAGTTCATTGATAAAAATGGCATGGGAATTCCCCACAGGGGAACCCCGAACCAAAATTTAAAAAAAAATGACTTGGGGGGTCCCCCTTAATTTCCATACCAGGCCCTTTAGGTCTGGTATGGATATTAAAGGGAACGCCAGCCAAATTTTTTTTAAAAATGGCGTGGGGTCCCCCTCAAAATCTATACCAGACCCTTCAGGTCTGGTATGGATTTGAAGGGGAACCCCACGCCAAAATTTTTTAAAAAATGGCGTGGGGTCCCCCAAAAAATCCATACCAGACCCTCATCCGAGTACGCAACCTGGCAGGCTGCAGGAAAAGAGGGGGGGACGAGAGAGCGCCCCCCTCCTGAACCATACCAGGCCACGCTCTCAAGATTGGGAGGGTGCTTTGGGGTAGCCCCCCAAACACCGTGTCCCCATGTCGATGGGGACAAGGGCCTCATCCCCACAACCCTTGCCCGGTGGTTGTGGGGGCCTGCAGTCGGGGGGCTTATCGGAATATGGAAGCCCCCTTTAACAAGGGGACCCCCAAATCCTGGCCCTCCCCCCGTGTGAAATGGTAAGGGGGAACTACCCCTACCATTTCACAAAAAAAGTGTAAAAAATGTTAAAAATGACAAGAGACAGTTTTTGACAATTCCTTTATTTAAATGCTTCTTCTTTCTTCTATCTTCTTTCTTCTATCTTCTATCTTCCTTCGGTTTCTTCCTCCATCTTCTTCTGGTTCTTCTGGTTCTTCCTCCGGTGTTCTCGTCCGGCATCTTCCACCGCGGCGTCTTCTTCCCTTCTTCTCCTCGAGCCGCTCCGCACCCATGATGGCATGGAGGGAGGCTCCCGCTGTGCTTCTCCTCTTCTGTCGGTTCTTAAACAATGGGGGCGGGGCCACCCGGTGACCCCGCCCCCCTCTGATGCACAAGGACTTGACGGGGACTTCCCTGTGGCATTCCCCGTGATGTTAGAAGGGGGCGGGGTTACGTAACGGGTGACCCCGCCCCCTCTGACGTCATGGGGAATGACACAGGGAAGTCCCCGTCAAGTCCCCGTGCATCAGAGGGGGCAGGGTCACCGGGTGGCCCCGCCCCCCGTTATTTAAGAACCGTCAGAAGAGAAGAAGCGTTACACAGCGGGAGCCTCCCTCCATGCCATCATGGATGCGGAGCGGCCCGAGGAGAAGAAGCGAAGAAGACGCCGTGGAGGAAGATGCCAGACGAGAACACCGGAGGAAGAACCAGAAGAATCAGAAGAAGAAGAAGATGGAGGAAGAAACCGAAGGAAGATAGAAGATAGAAGAAAGAAGAGGCATTTAAATAAAGGAATTGTCAAAAACTGTCTCTTGTCATTTTTAACATTTTTGACAGTTTTTTTGTGAAATGGTAGGGGTACTTTTGTACCCCCTTACCATTTCACACAGGGGGGAGGGCTGGGATCTTGGGGTCCCCTTGTTAAAGGGAGCTTCCAGATTCTGATAAGCCCCCAGCTCGCAGACCCCCACAACCACCGGGCAAGGGTTGTGGGGATGAGGTCCTTGTCCCCATCAACATGGGGATAAGGTGTTTTGGGGGGCTACCCCAAAGCACCCTCCCAATGTTGAGGGCATGTGGCCTGGTACGGTTCAGGAGGGGGGTGCACTCTCTTGTCCCCCCTCTTTTCCTGTGGCCTGCCAGGTTGCGTGCTCGGATAAGGGTCTGGTATGGATTTTTGGGGGGACCCCATTTGTTTTTAATTTTGGCGCGGGGCTCCCCTTAAAATCTATACCAGACCTGAAGGGCCTGGTATGAAATTTAGGGGGACCCCCAAGTCTTTTTTTTTTTTAAATTTTGGGTCGGGGTTCCCCTGTGGGGAATTCCCATACCGTTTTTATCAATGAACTTTTATGTGTATTGTCGGACCGGCAATTCATTAATAGCCGCGAGTACTTTTAAATGACTTTTTTTCCTTTGAAATGTCATTTTGCTGTCAGACTGTTCTAAACACGGGAAACATGAGCCCCTTTACAGGCATTCTATAGACACCCCCCCCCCCCCCCGGTACGAAATTTAAAGGAATATTACACTTTTATTGTTTCACTTTAAGCATTATTAAAATCACTGCTCCCGAAAAAACGTCCGTTTTTAAAACTTTTTTTTGCATTGATCCATGTGCCCTGGGGCAGGACCCAGGTCCCCAAACACTTTTTATGACAATAACTTGCATATAGGCCTTTAAAATTAGCACTTTTGATTATTCATGTTTGTGTCCCATAGACTTTAACGGTGTTCACATGTTCAAACAAATTTTTTGCCTGTTCGCAAATGCTGGTGCGACCCGAACAGGGGGGTGTTCGGTCATCCCTATACAGCAGGAACGGTCTGCAGTGAGATCTACCTAACTGAGTAAACTGCCTGCTCAAAGTAAATGAAATGACACACTCTCTCTCTCTCTATCTATCTCTCTATAGCGCCAGCAACACACTACACAGGGCCGACGTGCAGGAGGCCTTATATAGTGTGGGGCATGTACTTAACCCCCTGAGCCATAATTGGCTCTGTTTGCTTACGGCGCTGTGATTGGCCAAAGCATGTGGGTCTTAGTGCATGCTTGGCCAATCATCAGCCAGCAAACAACTGCGATGACGCAGTGCATTATGGACCGTGACGCGCCGCTCGAATTTGGCGCGAATGGCCCATAATGTTTGATCTTCGTCGAACGATCAAACAACTGATGTTTGAGTCAAACTCACGTTCGAGTCAAACTCGAAGCTCATCCCTACCTGCTACATTGTCAGCGCAGCCACTTGCATAAGGTAACACAGCAGTCTCTACATAATCAAGCACCTCCACAAGCAACATATCGCAGAGTCAAGCATCTTCACTTAAAACCATATCCCAAATCTTTGGTTCCTCTAGATCCCCATCCACAAGTAATGCACTCACTATGACTTGCGCAAAAGCTGAAGCTGCAAAAGCCAGAGCACACTCGCTGATTAAGAAATAAAAAAAAAAAAGAGAGAGCACGATAAGAGGTCAACAAGGTTCAGCAACAAGCACGATTAGAGGCCGAAAAAAAAACAGAGGAAAGTTGAAAAGGTTCAGCAACAAGCATTATTAGAGGCCGAAAAGCTGGGACATACTAAAACATTTAATGTGAAAATGGACTAATGTAGCTTAACGTGTAATAAAGAGCCTAAACCTCAATCAATTGCCTTGAAACTTTGCACAGCATAAGTTTTTACATTTCTAAACCTATTCAAAAAGTTTCATGTGATTCGGTGTTCCACAAGGCAAACTAGGGACATTAAGCTTGATTTTTGGGGAGCTTAATGTGGCTTAACGTACAAAAAAGACCTTAAATGTTAACCAATTTCCCCCCAAACTTTACACAATAGAAGACTCTATCCATGCCAACACATTCTGAAAATTTCAGCTCATTTGGTTAATCACACCAAAAGTTATTCACGTTAAGCTATATTATACAGTGCTAAAACATTAAATGTGAAAATGGCTTAATGTAGCTTAACGTGTAATAAAGTGACTAAACCTGATTCAATTGCTCTGAAACTTTACACAGCCTAAGATCACAACTTCCCAAACCTATCCAAGAAGTTTCATGCGATTCGGTGTTCCACAAGGCAAACTATGGACATTAAGCTTGTTTTTTGGAGAGCTTAACGTACAAAAAAGACCTTAATGTTAACCAATTTCCCCCAAACTTCACACAATAGAAGACTCTATCCATGCCAACATATTCTGAATATTTCAGCTCATTTAGTAAATCACACCAAAAGTTATTCACATTAAGCTATATTTTACAATGCTAAAACGGGACATACTAAAACATTTAATGTGAAAATGACTTAATGTAGCTTAACGTGTAATAAAGTGCCTAAACCTCAATCAATTGCCCTGAAACTTTGCACAGCCTAAGTTTTTACATTTCCAAACCTATCCGAGAAGTTTCATGCAATTCGGTGTACCACAAGGCAAACTATGGACATTAAGCTTGATTTTTGGAGAGCTAATGTGGCTTAACGTACAAAAAAGACCTTAAATGTTAACCAATTTCCCCCAAACTTCACACAATAAAAGACTCTATCCATGCCAACAAATTCTGAAAATTTCAGCTCATTTGGTTAATCACACCAAAAGTAATTCACATTAAGCTATATTTTACAATGCTAAAACATTTAATGTGAAATTGGCTTAAAGTAGCTTAATATGTAATAAAGTGCCTAAACCTCAATCAATTGCACTGAAACTTTGCACAGCCTAAGTTCTCAACTTCCCAAACCTATCCAATAAGTTTCATGCTATTCAGTGTTCCACAAGGCAAACTAGGGACATTAAGCTTGTTTTTTGGAGAGCTTAATGTGGCTTAACGTACAAAAAAAGACCTTAAATGTTAACCAATTTCCCCCAAACTTCACACAATAGAAGACTCTATCCATGCCAACATATTCTGCAAAATTTCAGCTCATTTAGTAAATCACACTAAAAGTTATTCACATTAAGCTATATTTTACAATGCTAAAACGATTAATGTAAACATCTTAACTTATCATAATATGCCTTAACCTCAATCAATTGTCTTGAAACTTTGCACAGACTAAGTTCTCAACTTACCAAACCTATCCAAGAAGTTTTGATGCGATTCGGTGTACCACAAGGCAAACTATGGACATTAAGCTTGTTTTTTGGAGAGCTTAATTTGGCTTAACGTACAAAAAAGACCTTAAATGTTAACCAATTTCCCTCAATCTTCACACAATAAAAGACTCTATCCATGCCAACATATTCTGATAATTTCAGCTCATTTGGTTAATCACACCAAAAGTTATTCACATTAAGCTATATTTTACAATGCTAAAACGATTAATGTAAACATCTTAACGTATCATAATATGCCTCAACCTCAATCAATTGTCTTGAAACTTTGCACAGACTAAGTTCTCAACTTCCCAAACCTATCCAAGAAGTTTCATGGGATTTGGTGTACCACAAGGCAAACTATGGACATTAAGCTTGTTTTTTGGAGAGCTTAATATGGCTTAACGTACAAAAAAGACTTTAAATGGTAACCAATTTTCCCCAAACTTCACACAATAAAAGACTCTATCCATGCCAACATATTTTGAAAATGTCAGCTCATTTGGTTAATCACACCAAAAGTTATTTACATTAAGCTATATTTTATAATGCTAAAACATTTAATGTGAAAATGGCTTAATGTAGCTTAACGTGTAATAAAATGCCTAAACCTCAATTGATTGCCCTGAAACTTTGCACAGCCTAAGTTCTCAACTTTCCAAACCTATCCAATAAGTTTCATGCTATTCAGTGTTCCACAAGGCTAACTAGGGACATTAAGCTTGTTTTTTGGAGAGCTTAATGTGGCTTAACGTACAAAAAAAGACCTTAAATGTTAACCAATTTTGCCCAAACTTCACACAATAAAAGACTCTATCCATGCCAACATATTTTGAAAATTTCAGCTCATTTGATTAATCACACCAAAAGTTATTCACATTAAGCTATATTTTACAATGCTAAAACATTTAATGTGAAAATGGCTTAATGTAGTTTAACGTGTAATAAAGTGCCTAAACCTCAATCAATTGCCCTGAAATTTTGCGCAGCCTAAGATCTCAACTTCCCAAACCTATCCAAGAAGTTTCATGCAATTCGGTGTTCCACAAGGCAAACTATGGACATTAAGCTTGTTTTTTGGAGAGCTTAATGTGGCTTCACATACAAAAAAGACCTTAAATGTTAACCAATTTCCCCCAAACTTCACACAATAAAAGACTCTATCCATGCCAACATATTTTGAAAATTTCAGCTCATTTGATTAATCATACCAAAAGTTATTCACATTAAGCTATAGTTTACAATGCTAAAACATTTAATGTGAAAATGGCTTAATGTAGCTTAACGTGTAATAAAGTGCCTAAACCTCAATCGATTGCCCTGAAATTTTGCGCAGCCTAAGGTCTCAACTTCCCAAACCTATCCAAGAGGTTTCATGCAATTCGGTGTTCCACAAGGCAAACTATGGACATTAAGCTTGTTTTTTGGAGAGCTTAATGTGGCTTAACGTACAAAAAAGACTTTAAATGGTAACCAATTTTCCCCAAACTTCACACAATAAAATACTCTATCCATGCCAACATATTTTGAAAATTTCAGCTCATTTGATTAATCACACCAAAAGTTATTTACATTAAGCTATATTTACAATGCTAAAACGTTTAAATTAAAGAGCTTAACATACCATAATGTGCCTTAACCTCTATCAATTGTCTTGAAACTTTACACAGGCTAAGTTCTCAACTTTCCAAACCTATCCAAGAAGTTTCATGCGATTCGGTGTACCACAAGGCAAACTATGGACATTAAGCTTGTTTTTGGGAGAGCTTAATGTGGCTTAACGTACAAAAAAGACCTTAAGTGTTAACCAATTTTCCCCAAGCTTCACACAATAAAAGACTCTATCCATGCCAACATATTCTAAAAATTTCAGCTCATTTGATTAAACCATAGCTAAGCAGCTCTTGTGACATCATTCTTGTTCCTGTTCTCTTCCTGGTTCCCTGTTCCCTGTGTTCTCTGTGTTCTGTGACCACAATGTTCACTTTGCCCTATTTAATGACCGCTGTCGTAACAGCTGGTGTGGCAGTATTGATGGAAGAAGAAGAGGAAGAGAGGAAGCGAAGGCTGAGGATGAGAAGAAGACGTCGCTACTGGATCCATCCTATTATTGCTAATAGAGATAACAGTGGCCAGTTCTGGGCCATGTATGAGAATTTGCGTGTGTTTGAGAACAAGTTTTTCAACTATAACCGGATGTCGATCACAAGGCAAGTACATATGCTATATGTGGATCTACACATTTGAACTAGCATATTTGTCATATATTTTGTTTAACCACTTAAGCCCCGTCCCATTTTGCTGACCAAAGACCAGAGCAATCTTTGCGATTCGGCACTGCATTGCTTTAACTGACAATTGCGCGGTCGTGCCACGTTGCTCCCAAACAAAATTGACGTCCTTTTTTTCCCACAAATAGAGCTTTCTTTTGGTGGTATTTGATCACCTCTGTGGTTTTTATTTTGTGCGCTATAAACAAAAATAGAGCGACAATTTTGAAAAAAACACATTATTTTTTACTTCTTGCTATAATAAATATCCCCAAAAAATATATAAAAAACATTGTTTTTCCTTACTTTAGGCCAATATGTATTCTTCTACATATTTTTGGTAAAATAAATCGCAATAAGCGTTTATTGATTGGTTTGTGCCAAAGTTTTAATGTTTACAAAATAGGAGATAGTTTTATGGCATTTTTATTAATAATTTTTAAAATTTTTTTAATAGTAATGGCGGCAATCGGCAGTTTATAGTGACTGCGACATTATGGCCAATTTTGACACTTTTTGGTTGCATTGTCCTTTATACAGCAATCAGTGCTATACAAATGCACTGATTCCTGTGTAAATAACACTGGCAGTGAGAGGGTTAACCACTAGGTGGCAGTGTAGGGGTTAAGTGTGCCCTGGGGGCGTGTTTCTAATTGTAGGGGGCGTGGCTATGTGTGACACATCACTGATCTCTGCTCTGATCACAGCAGAGATCAGTGACAGTGTCACTAGGCAGAACGGGGAGATGCTAGTTCACAACAGCATCTCACCGTTCTTCCTCCCCGTGAGACTATCACGGGTATCGCAGTAATGTGTGGGTGTAGCTCCAAATGGCTGATATTTCTTCTTTTCAATATAGCAAATTAGCTTTTTTATTCATTTCACAGTTTAGATGAATTGCTTCGTCTGGTTTACATCCATCTGGAGCGACAGAATACATCATATAGGAGGAGTATCTCACCAACTGAAAGACTAATTATTACACTAAGGTAAACTATCTATTTTTTGATGGACATTAGTATTATATTTGCAACATTATAGTAAAGTCCAGCCTTAGCTCATTTGTCTGGGCTTCTCCAACGGGTCACATGAGTGTAATTCTTTTGCACTCCTGCACCCACTTTTCAGTAGAGAGTGATCAGAAGTTCACTTTGTGCAGACGTCACCAAGATCAGTTGAGGCAGCGCATCATCCTCACTTCCAAAGTTCTTTATCCACCAGGACTGATGGCAGTGACAGCCACTCAGCAATCTGCTCTCCGCCCCTCCACATCTCAGCACTCCAATGAGCATGGAGGAGCAGCTCGGGGAGAGAACCGAGCCATTGATGACATTTGTTGACTCAGTTCTGTGTGAAGAAGCGGCAGTGGACAGTTGCAGCATTGGTGTGAAGCTACATCCACCTAGGTAAGGATGATTATTGCAAAGAAAAACATACCGTTGAATAAATATTGCAAAATTTAGCACACAAACATCCATTAATTTTAGAATAACAAACAAATTTTAATATTATAGTGTATATATATATATATATATATATATATATATATATATATATAAATATAAGAAACATATCTAAAACATAAGGGTGTGGTGGGAAATTGTTGGAATGCTGACTGAATGACTGAATGGTTGGTACCCTGGTGCGCAAATTGTTGATGGAATTGGGGATGGAGATGGATAGGGGATTGGTGGATGGGCAGGATTCATGACATTGCCATACTCATCAGAGTATGGACGGAAGCGAGGGGGATAGTAGGGGTGGGTTCTGGGTGGTGGAGGGTTAGGGTATGTATAGTAGGGACCGGATGGTGGTGGTGGTCTAAATATGGGTGAGGTGGGAATTGATGGCTCATTGCACATACTGGCTTCAAGGAGGTCCATCACTGCCTTCTTGACAGCATGCTTGCGCTCCTGGGGAATTCTCTGAAGCATTCCTGCGACCATTAAACCATAGCCATGATCTTCTGACTGTAGATCCTCTAATTTTTGGTTCATTCTTTCGACAAGTTCTTCAAATCTGTCCATATTATCACTGTGTCTTCCCCTTGGTGGTCTGCTCCTACGCTGGCTTCTGAGCCGGATAGGCTGAGCCGGCTGCTGTATGTTTGATGAAGCCTCTCCTTGGTTGCTCTCCTGTGCTGCTTCAAAATCTTCCAAAAGAGAATGATCCAGCGACAGCGACCCTCTTGCTTCTTGGGATGCTGCTTCTTGAGTTGCAGCCTCTTGCGATTCCTCCTGCCCTTCATCACGCACATCCCAACTGGGTTGTGTTCTGCATTAAACATAGAATACAGTTAAGGAACCCCCTTATTTATAGAATTGTATAGTATCACTTTACAAATATGAAAGATGTTATCTCACTCTCTCAGATCCATAAAAGGCCTCAGAAACTCCAGTTCATCTGCGTGGATGTAGGGTACCACCCTTTTAGTTGCAGATCCACTCCTGGCAACATTAATTTTTCGGAGGTACCTCTTAAAGCAGTTGCGCAATCCCTTCCATCTAATTTGTAATATCGATACTGCAAAACATAAATAGAAACATAATGATCATGTACGGTATTTTGTCTTTCAGATACCTGGCAACCGGTCATTCCCTAATTAGCCTACATTATGAGTTCATGGTGGGCAGGTCGACAATCAGCGGCATCATCAAAGAAACCTGCCAAATCTTATGGGATGTGCTTAACACCATAGTCATGAAGAGGCCTACACCAGAGAATTGGCGGGATATTGCAAAACTATTTTGGAGTCAGTTCAATTTCCCCAATTGCATTGGAGCTATAGATGGGAAGCATGTGCGTGTTATAAAGCCTGTTGGTAGTGGAAGCATGTACTTCAATTATAAAAAATATTGTTCTTTTGTACCGCTGGCCGTGGCCGATGCAAACTACTGCTTCACCTATATAGACATAGGATCCTACAGTAGTAGCTGCGATTCACTGATTTTTGCTAATTCCTCTTTTGGTGAAAGGCTATGGGATAATCGGTTAGATATTCCTGAGAACTGTCCTCTTCCTTGCACAACAGAACCCCCAATACCCTATGTGTTCATCGCAGATGAGGCTTTTGCATTGGGGGAACACTTAATGAGGCCTTATTCCAATAGGAACCTGACTACTCCTAAGAAAGTGTTCAACTATCGACTAACAAGGGCAAGAAGGGTGGTTGAATGCAGTTTTGGAATTCTTGCCAATAAATGGCGTTTGTTACATACGCCTATTGCATTAAACATTGAAAATGCAATTACTGCTGTTAAAGCAGCTTGCGTGCTGCACAATTATGTCCGGATATGTGAGGGGTACCGTTTCGAGGATTCCCTTACGCATGACATGGAAAGTGCACACCTCATTGCTACAAGGGGATCCAGTGATGGTGCCACTGTTCGAGAGCAATTTGCTTCGTACTTCCTTTCACTGGCTGGTGAATTAGAATGGCAAATGGATGCCATTTCATAACTGCATTGATTAATTCCTTAAATATATATTTAGCTGCTGTTACTTTTTTCTGAAAAGTTTTAGAGCTTGCAGTTTATTGAATTTCTAATTTTGTCATGCTATGTTACTGTCGTTAATGTTTTAAATACTATTTTTTGGTTACATTTGACATAAACTGTGATAATAAAGCAATCATTATTTTGGCTGATATTGATCATTCATTATCTACATTTATTAACAATAGAAGTATACATCATTGAAAGACTGCACCTGGGTTCTCCATAGGCCCCTTTAACACGGGCGGTGGGGGCATCAGCGGTATTTTTAGCGGCGCTTTACCGTCATTTTAGCAGCATTATTCGGCCACTAGCGGGGCGGTTTTAACCCCCGCTAGCGGCCAATAAAGGGTTAAAACCGCCCACAAAGCGCCGCTACAGCGGCGCTATGCTGGCGCTATGCTGGCGCTATGCCGGCGGTATATCTGCACTGCCCCATTGATCTCAATGGGCAGGAGCAGTGAAGGAGCGGTGTATACACCGCTCCTTCACCGCTCCAAAGATGCTACTTTCAGGAGTTTTTTTTCCTCCTTCCAGCGCACCGAGGGCTTTTACACTGGAGACACAGCAGCGGCAGTTTCAGGTCGGTTTGCAGGCGCTATTTTTAGCGCAATAGCACCTGCCAACCGCCCCGGTGTGAATGGGCCCTTACTCTGGTCCTCCAGTTGTTCCAGAACTACACTTCCCATCATGCCTAGTCAAGTATGTCAGTGCCTTGCACAACACATGGATAACAGACACAAATTAAATAAAAGGTTAAACTTACATTTGTCACTACGTTCAGTCGTCATCAATGCAGTGGCGGCCCCCTCCCTCCAGGCAGAAAAAAAAGTAAAAAAAAAAAAAAAAAAAAAAAAAATTATTACTGGCCCTTAAAAAAAAAAGGAAAAAAAAGGTCCTTAAGTGCACTGTGTTCGGACGCCGGACACAGTGCGACGCCGGACACAGTGCACTTATAGGAAGCGCCACATCTATGCAATCACGAGATTGCAGACGTGGCGCTGCATTTGCGGGCGTTTAGCCCACCTTGTGGCGTTTTCTGAAGCGCCGAGTAGCTTCCGCGGAAGCTACTCGGCACTTCAGATTTGATTGACATCTGCCCTGAGTCAGATGTCACTTCCTGATTCTCTCTCTCATTGTGCCCGTGAGAGGAAACAGGAAGTCAGGTGCCAGTGTGAGGAGGAGGACACCGCAGGAGACCCAAGGTAACTACCGCTGGCGCTGTGTGGAGAATGGGGGGCAGAGGCTGCATTTGGGGGGGGCAGAGGCTGCATTTGGGAGGGGACAGAGGCTGCATTTGGGGGGGACACCTGCTGTGGGGGGACTCTGATGGGGACAACTGCTGTGGGGGAGCTCTGATGGGGACACCTGCTGTGGGGGGGCTCTGATGGGGGACACATGCTGTGGGGGGTTCTGATGGGGGACACCTGCTGTGGGGGGTTCTGATGGGGACACCTGCTGTGGGGGGACTCTGATGGGGACACCTGCTGTGGGGGGACTCTGATGGGGACACCTGCTGTGGGGGGGCTCTGATAGGGACACCTACTGTGGGGGGGCTCTGATGGGGGACACCTGCTGTGGGGGGCTTCTGATGGGTGTGAGGGGACTCTGATGGAGACAACTGCTGTAGGGGACACCTGCTGTGAGGGGGCTCTGATGGGGACACCTGCTGTGGGGGGGCTCTGATGGGGGACACCTGCTGTGGGGGGCTCTGATGGGGACACCTGCTGTGGGGGGACTCTGATGGGGACACCTGCTGTTGGGGGGCTCTGATGGGGACACCTGCTGTGGGGGGGCTCTGATGGGGGACACTTGCTGTGAAGGGGGCTCTGATGGGGGACACCTGCTGTGGGGGGCTCTGATGGGCGACTCCTGTTTTGGGGGGACTCTGATGGGGACACCTGCAGTGGGGGGACTCTGATTGAGATACCTGCTGTGGGGGAAACCTGCTGTGGGGGGGGCTCTGATTGGGAACACCTGCTGTAGGGGGCTCTGATGGGGGACACCTGCTGTGGGGAGACTCTGATGGGGACACCTGCTGTGGGGGGACTCTGATGGAGACACCCTGCTGTGGGGGACACCTGCTGTGGGGGGGCTCTGATGGGGGACACTTGCTGTGAAGGGGGCTCTGATGGGGGACACCTGCTGTGGGGGACTCTGATGGGGACACCTGCTGTGGGGGGACTCTGATTGAGATACCTGCTGTGGGGGAAACCTGCTATGGGGGGGACTCTGATGGGGACACCTGCTGTGGGGGGACTCTGATTGAGATACCTGCTGTGGGGGAAACCTGCTGGGGGGGGGCTCTGATGGGGACACCTGCTGTGGGGGGGCTCTGATGGGGGACACATGCTGTGGGGGGTTCTGATGGGGACACCTGCTGTGGGGGGACTCTGATGGGGACACCTGCTGTGGGGGGACTCTGATGGGGACACCTGCTGTGGGGGGGCTCTGATAGGGACACCTACTGTGGGGGGGCTCTGATGGGGGACACCTGCTGTGGGGGGCTCTGATGGGCGACTCCTGTTTTGGGGGGACTCTGATGGGGACACCTGCTGTGGGGGGACTCTGATTGAGACACCTGCTTTGGGGGACACCTGCTGTGGGGGGCTCTGATGGGGAACACCTGCTGTGGGGGGCTCTGATGGGGGACACCTGCTGTGGGGGGACTCTGATGGGGGACACCTGTTGTGGGGGGCTCTGATGGGGGATACCTGCTGTGGGGGGCTTTGATGGGGGACACCTGCTGTGGGGGACTCTGGTGGGGGGCTCTGATAGGGGACTCTGATGGGGGACACCTGCTGTGGGGGGACTTTGATGGGGACAACTGCTGTAGGGGACACCTGCTGTGAGGGGGCTCTGATGGGGACACCTGCTGTGAGGGGGCTCTGATGGGGACACCTGCTATGGGGGGGCTCTGATGGGGACACCTGCTGTGGGGGAGCTCTGATGGGGACACCTGCTGTGGGGGGGCTCTGATGGGGGACACATGCTGTGGGGGGTTCTGATGGGGGACACCTGCTGTGGGGGGATTCTGATGGGGACACCTGCTGTGGGGGACTCTGATGGGGACACCTGCTGTGGGGGGACTCTGATGGGGACACCTGTGGTGGGGGGCTCTGATGGGGGACACCTGCTGTGGGGGGGCTCTGATGGGGGACACCTGCTGTGGGGGGGCTCTGATGGGGGACACCTGCTGTGGGGGGACTCTGATGGGTGTGAGGGGACTCTGATGGAGACAACTGCTGTAGGGGACACCTGCTGTGAGGGGGCTCTGATGGGGACACCTGCTGTGGGGGGGCTCTGATGGGGGACACCTGCTGTGGGGGGCTCTGATGGGGACACCTGCTGTGGGGGGACTCTGATGGGGACACCTGCTGTTGGGGGGCTCTGATGGGGACACCTGCTGTGGGGGGGCTCTGATGGGGGACACTTGCTGTGAAGGGGGCTCTGATGGGGGACACCTGCTGTGGGGGGCTCTGATGGGCGACTCCTGTTTTGGGGGGACTCTGATGGGGACACCTGCTGTGGGGGGACTCTGATTGAGATACCTGCTGTGGGGGAAACCTGCTGTGGGGGGGGCTCTGATTGGGAACTCCTGCTGTAGGGGGCTCTGATGGGGGACACCTGCTGTGGGGAGACTCTGATGGGGACACCTGCTGTGGGGGGACTCTGATGGAGACACCCTGCTGTGGGGGACACCTGCTGTGGGGGGGCTCTGATGGGGGACACTTGCTGTGAAGGGGGCTCTGATGGGGGACACCTGCTGTGGGGTACTCTGATGGGGACACCTGCTGTGGGGGGACTCTGATGGGGACACCTGCTGTTGGGGGGCTCTGATGGGGACACCTGCTGTGGGGGGGCTCTGATGGGGGACACTTGCTGTGAAGGGGGCTCTGATGGGGGACACCTGCTGTGGGGGGCTCTTATGGGCGACTCCTGTTTTGGGGGGACTCTGATGGGGACACCTGCTGTGGGGGGACTCTGATTGAGATACCTGCTGTGGGGGAAACCTGCTGTGGGGGGGGCTCTGATTGGGAACACCTGCTGTAGGGGGCTCTGATGGGGGACACCTGCTGTGGGGAGACTCTGATGGGGACACCTGCTGTGGGGGGACTCTGATGGAGACACCCTGCTGTGGGGGACACCTGCTGTGGGGGGGCTCTGATGGGGGACACTTGCTGTGAAGGGGGCTCTGATGGGGGACACCTGCTGTGGGGGACTCTGATGGGGACACCTGCTGTGGGGGGACTCTGATTGAGATACCTGCTGTGGGGGAAACCTGCTATGGGGGGGACTCTGATGGGGACACCTGCTGTGGGGGGACTCTGATTGAGATACCTGCTGTGGGGGAAACCTGCTGGGGGGGGGCTCTGATGGGGACACCTGCTGTGGGGGGGCTCTGATGGGGGACACATGCTGTGGGGGGTTCTGATGGGGGACACCTGCTGTGGGGGGTTCTGATGGGGACACCTGCTGTGGGGGGACTCTGATGGGGACACCTGCTGTGGGGGGACTCTGATGGGGACACCTGCTGTGGGGGGGCTCTGATAGGGACACCTACTGTGGGGGGGCTCTGATGGGGGACACCTGCTGTGGGGGGCTCTGATGGGCGACTCCTGTTTTGGGGGGACTCTGATGGGGACACCTGCTGTGGGGGGACTCTGATTGAGACACCTGCTTTGGGGGACACCTGCTGTGGGGGGCTCTGATGGGGAACACCTGCTGTGGGGGGCTCTGATGGGGGACACCTGCTGTGGGGGGACTCTGATGGGGGACACCTGTTGTGGGGGGCTCTGATGGGGGATACCTGCTGTGGGGGGCTTTGATGGGGGACACCTGCTGTGGGGGACTCTGGTGGGGGGCTCTGATAGGGACTCTGATGGGGGACACCTGCTGTGGGGGGACTTTGATGGGGACAACTGCTGTAGGGGACACCTGCTGTGAGGGGGCTCTGATGGGGACACCTGCTGTGAGGGGGCTCTGATGGGGACACCTGCTGTGGGGGGACTCTGATGGGGACACCTGTGGTGGGGGGCTCTGATGGGGGACACCTGCTGTGGGGGGGCTCTGATGGGGGACACCTGCTGTGGGGGGGCTCTGATGGGGGACACCTGCTGTGGGGGGACTCTGATGGGTGTGAGGGGACTCTGATGGAGACAACTGCTGTAGGGGACACCTGCTGTGAGGGGGCTCTGATGGGGACACCTGCTGTGGGGGGGCTCTGATGGGGGACACCTGCTGTGGGGGGCTCTGATGGGGACACCTGCTGTGGGGGGACTCTGATGGGGACACCTGCTGTTGGGGGGCTCTGATGGGGACACCTGCTGTGGGGGGGGCTCTGATGGGGGACACTTGCTGTGAAGGGGGCTCTGATGGGGGACACCTGCTGTGGGGGGCTCTGATGGGCGACTCCTGTTTTGGGGGGACTCTGATGGGGACACCTGCTGTGGGGGGACTCTGATTGAGATACCTGCTGTGGGGGAAACCTGCTGTGGGGGGGGGCTCTGATTGGGAACTCCTGCTGTAGGGGGCTCTGATGGGGGACACCTGCTGTGGGGAGACTCTGATGGGGACACCTGCTGTGGGGGGACTCTGATGGAGACACCCTGCTGTGGGGGACACCTGCTGTGGGGGGCTCTGATGGGGGACACTTGCTGTGAAGGGGGCTCTGATGGGGGACACCTGCTGTGGGGTACTCTGATGGGGACACCTGCTGTGGGGGGACTCTGATTGAGATACCTGCTGTGGGGGAAACCTGCTGTGGGGGGGACTCTGATGGGGACACCTGCTGTGGGGGGACTCTGATTGAGATACCTGCTGTGGGGGAAACCTGCTGTGGGGGGGGGCTCTGATGGGGACACCTGCTGTGGGGGGGCTCTGATGGGGGACACATGCTGTGGGGGGTTCTGATGGGGGACACCTGCTGTGGGGGGGTTCTGATGGGGACACCTGCTGTGGGGGGACTCTGATGGGGACACCTGCTGTGGGGGGACTCTGATGGGGACACCTGCTGTGGGGGGGCTCTGATAGGGACACCTACTGTGGGGGGGCTCTGATGGGGGACACCTGCTGTGGGGGGCTCTGATGGGTGACTCCTGTTTTGGGGGGACTCTGATGGGGACACCTGCTGTGGGGGGACTCTGATTGAGACACCTGCTTTGGGGGACACCTGCTGTGGGGGGCTCTGATGGGGAACACCTGCTGTGGGGGGCTCTGATGGGGGACACCTGCTGTGGGGGGACTCTGATGGGGGACACCTGTTGTGCGGGGCTCTGATGGGGGATACCTGCTGTGGGGGGCTTTGATGGGGGACACCTGCTGTGGGGGACTCTGGTGGGGGCTCTGATAGGGGACTCTGATGGGGGACACCTGCTGTGGGGGGACTTTGATGGGGACAACTGCTGTAGGGGACACCTGCTGTGAGGGGGCTCTGATGGGGACACCTGCTGTGAGGGGGCTCTGATGGGGACACCTGCTATGGGGGGGCTCTGATGGGGACACCTGCTGTGGGGGGGCTCTGATGGGGACACCTGCTGTGGGGGGGCTCTGATGGGGGACACATGCTGTGGGGGGTTCTGATGGGGGACACCTGCTGTGGGGGGGACTCTGATGGGGACACCTGCTGTGGGGGACTCTGATGGGGACACCTGCTGTGGGGGGACTCTGATGGGGACACCTGTGGTGGGGGGCTCTGATGGGGGACACCTGCTGTGGGGGGCTCTGATGGGGGACACCTGCTGTGGGGGGGCTCTGATGGGGGACACCTGCTGTGGGGAGACTCTGATGGGTGTGAGGGGACTCTGATGGAGACAACTGCTGTAGGGGACACCTGCTGTGAGGGGGCTCTGATGGGGACACCTGCTGTGGGGGGGGCTCTGATGGGGGACACCTGCTGTGGGGGGCTCTGATGGGGACACCTGCTGTGGGGGGACTCTGATGGGGACACCTGCTGTTGGGGGGCTCTGATGGGGACACCTGCTGTGGGGGGGCTCTGATGGGGGACACTTGCTGTGAAGGGGGCTCTGATGGGGGACACCTGCTGTGGGGGGCTCTGATGGGCGACTCCTGTTTTGGGGGGACTCTGATGGGGACACCTGCTGTGGGGGGACTCTGATTGAGATACCTGCTGTGGGGGAAACCTGCTGTGGGGGGGGCTCTGATTGGGAACTCCTGCTGTAGGGGGCTCTGATGGGGGACACCTGCTGTGGGGGGGACTCTGATGGGGACACCTGCTGTGGGGGGACTCTGATGGAGACACCCTGCTGTGGGGGACACCTGCTGTGGGGGGCTCTGATGGGGGACACTTGCTGTGAAGGGGGCTCTGATGGGGGACACCTGCTGTGGGGGACTCTGATGGGGACACCTGCTGTGGGGGGACTCTGATTGAGATACCTGCTGTGGGGGAAACCTGTTGTGGGGGGGACTCTGATGGGGACACCTGCTGTGGGGGGACTCTGATTAAGATACCTGCTGTGGGGAAACCTGCTGTGGGGGGGGGGCTCTGATGGGGACACCTGCTGTGGGGGGGCTCTGATGGGGGACACATGCTGTGGGGGGTTCTGATGGGGGACACCTGCTGTGGGGGGTTCTGATGGGGACACCTGCTGTGGGGGGACTCTGATGGGGACACCTGCTGTGGGGGGACTCTGATGGGGACACCTGCTGTGGGGGGGACTCTGATGGGGACACCTGCTGTGGGGGGGCTCTGATAGGGACACCTACTGTGGGGGGGCTCTGATGGGGGACACCTGCTGTGGGGGGCTCTGATGGGCGACTCCTGTTTTGGGGGGACTCTGATGGGGACACCTGCTGTGGGGGGACTCTGATTGAGACACCTGCTTTGGGGGACACCTGCTGTGGGGGGCTCTGATGGGGAACACCTGCTGTGGGGGGCTCTGATGGGGGACACCTGCTGTGGGGGGACTCTGATGGGGGACACCTGTTGTGGGGGGCTCTGATGGGGGATACCTGCTGTGGGGGGCTTTGATGGGGGACACCTGCTGTGGGGGACTCTGGTGGGGGGCTCTGATAGGGGACTCTGATGGGGGACACCTGCTGTGGGGGGACTTTGATGGGGACAACTGCTGTAGGGGACACCTGCTGTGAGGGGGCTCTGATGGGGACACCTGCTGTGAGGGGGCTCTGATGGGGACACCTGCTATGGGGGGGCTCTGATGGGGACACCTGCTGTGGGGGAGCTCTGATGGGGACACCTGCTGTGGGGGGGCTCTGATGGGGGACACATGCTGTGGGGGGTTCTGATGGGGGACACCTGCTGTGGGGGGACTCTGATGGGGACACCTGCTGTGGGGGACTCTGATGGGGACACCTGCTGTGGGGGGACTCTGATGGGGACACCTGTGGTGGGGGGCTCTGATGGGGGACACCTGCTGTGGGGGGCTCTGATGGGGGACACCTGCTGTGGGGGGGCTCTGATGGGGGACACCTGCTGTGGGGGGACTCTGATGGGTGTGAGGGGACTCTGATGGAGACAACTGCTGTAGGGGACACCTGCTGTGAGGGGGCTCTGATGGGGACACCTGCTGTGGGGGGCTCTGATGGGGGACACCTGCTGTGGGGGCTCTGATGGGGACACCTGCTGTGGGGGGACTCTGATGGGGACACCTGCTGTTGGGGGGCTCTGATGGGGACACCTGCTGTGGGGGGGGCTCTGATGGGGGACACTTGCTGTGAAGGGGGCTCTGATGGGGGACACCTGCTATGGGGGGCTCTGATGGGCGACTCCTGTTTTGGGGGACTCTGATGGGGACACCTGCTGTGGGGGGACTCTGATTGAGATACCTGCTGTGGGGGAAACCTGCTGTGGGGGGGGGCTCTGATTGGGAACTCCTGCTGTAGGGGGCTCTGATGGGGGACACCTGCTGTGGGGGGGACTCTGATGGGGACACCTGCTGTGGGGGACTCTGATGGAGACACCCTGCTGTGGGGGACACCTGCTAAGGGGGGCTCTAAAGGGGACACCTGCTGTTGGGGGCTCTGATGGGGGACACCTGCTGTGGGGGACACATGCTGTGGGGGGCTCTGATGGGGGACACATGCTGTGGGGGAACACTGATGGCAACTCTGATGTAAGGGGGACAGAGCCTGTATTTGGGGGACAGAGGCTACATTTTGGGGGGGGGGGCAGAGGCTGTATTTGGGGGGGCAGAGGCTGCATTTGGGGGGGAAGAGAGGCTGCATTTTGGGGGGGACAGAGGATGCATTTTGGGGGGGCAGAGGCTGCATTTGGGGGGCAGAGGCTGTATTTGGGGGGGACAGAGGCTGCATTTGGGGGGGGGGGACAGAGGCTGCATTTAATGGAACAGAGGCTGCATTTAATGGGACACAGGCATGCTGCATTTGGGGGGACAGAGGCTGCATTTGGGGGGGACAGAGGCTGCATTTGGGGGGGGGACAGGGGCTGCATTTGGGGGGGGGGCGGAGGCTGCATTTGGTGGGGGACAGAGGCTTCATTTGGGGGGGTTACAGGCATGCTCCATTTGGGGGGGACAGAGGCTGCATTTGGGGGGACAGAGGCTGCATTTGGGGGAACAGAGGCTGCATTTAATGGGACACAGGCATGCTGCATTTGGGGGGGGACAAAGGCTGCATTTGGGGGGACAGAGGCTGCATTTTGGGGGAACAGAGGCTGCATTTAATGGGACACAGGCATGCTGCATTTGGGGGGACAGAGGCTGCATTTGGGAGAACAGAGGCTGCATTTAATGGGAACAGAGGCTGCATTTAATAGGACACAGGCATGCTGCATGTAATGGGACACAGGCATGCTGCATTTGGGAGGGGGGCAGAGGCTGCATTTGGGGGGGGGGCAGAGGCTGCATTTGGGGGGGGACAGAGGCTGCATTTGGGGAGGCAGAGGCTGCATTTGGGGAGACAGAGGCTGCATTTGGGGGGACAGAGGCTGCATTTTATGTGACAGAGGCTGCATTTGATGTGACACAGGCTGCATGTAAGGACGGACTGCTGGGGACACCTGATGGCATCTGGTTGTAGGCGACGTGGCTAGTGACACACTCGGGGCTCCCACTGATTCTGCATTATGGTGAGTTGAATGATTTAATTTTATATTACAATGTAATAATAGTAATAATGCGCTTCAATCATCCTGACACCATAACAACCATGGTGCCAGGATGATTGAAGCGCTAACACCAGGTGTTTGGAGTATCTTTATCTGCTGATTGTTAAACTTTCTAGAATACACATTTCTATTGTTGTGTATGATCTAGGCCTGCTGTCCCTCTCTCCCTCTCCCTCCATCCCTCGTTAATCTCAGACGCTAACCACACCACCTTAGAGCCACGCCCACTATTTCACTGAAACCACGCCCATTTTCACCAAGTGGGGTCAAAAAGGAAGGGCGGGGTCTGGCGCCCCCCATCCTAAAACTTCACCAGCCGCCACTGCATCAATGTGTCCCAATTCTCGATAGTCAGTCGACAGATCTCCAGCCAGGCACTATCCCTCTTATTTTGATCCTTGTAGTTCGGATCAGTATTGTCATAGATACAGGGATGCTGCCTTACGAGTCTTATTAAGGACTCATTGTCAACTGCCTCTCTGTGATGGACTTCCCTGTGGGCTCTGGTTGACATTGTGTATACAGGTTGTTCACACTAGTAGTATACACAGAGATCACGGCATCCAGGAAGTACTCTGTGGGAGGGACGGGGCTGCCTGCAGTGGGGAGTACCCCGACTTGTAGGCGACTTCCATTGAAATCTATGGGTACAAGTCGTCTAGAAGTCGCCTTGAAGTAGTACAGGGACCTTTTCTGAAGTCGGAGCGACTTCAGTAGCGTACATTAAGACGGCTCTCATTCACTTGAATGGAATTTCTGATGTCAAGCGACTTGGGGCGACTTGAGGTCTGACAAGTCGGATCCCAAGTCGCGGTAGTGTGAACCGGAACTTATTGATTGGTTTGCGCAAAAATTATAGCGTTTACTAAATAGGGGATAGTTTTATGGCATTTTTATTAATAATTTTTTTTTTACTAGTAATGGCGGTGATCAGTGATTTTT
This sequence comes from Lithobates septentrionalis, assembly GCA_037952835.1. NCBI lineage: Eukaryota > Metazoa > Chordata > Amphibia > Anura > Ranidae > Lithobates > Lithobates septentrionalis. The sequence goes on from JBBDGP010001449.1 coordinate 234,999, forward strand.
ATTGTTACTGCGACCTTATGGCGGACATGTCGGACATTTTTGACACATTTTTGGAACCATTGTCATTTATACAGCGATCAAAAATGCACTGATTACTGTGTAAATGACACTGGCAGTGAAGGGGTTAACCACTAGGGGGCGGGGAGGGGTTAAGTATGCCCTAGGGGAGTGATTACTAACTGTAGGGGGATGGGCTAGCAGTGTCATTACTCTGATCACTGTTCCCGATGACAGGGAGCTGTGATCAGTGACACTTGTCACTAGGCAGTCTGCGACCCGACTCACGGAGCTCCTGGCCGGCACGCGCATGCGCCGCCGGCGGCGCGCACGCAATGGCATGGCGCAGAATTCAAATGGACGTACCTGTAAGTCCATTTGCCCAGCGTTGCCATTCTGACAACGTACATCGGCATGCGCCGGTCGGGAACCGGTTAATGCTGATTAACGTGTAATAAAGTAAATAATAAATATTAACGGATACTAATGCGCAAACCACAAAACACAAAGAGCAAGAAAAATTCAAAGAACCTAAAAGGCTTCCTAATGTAGCTGCCAACATATGGGTGTTCACACACCAATCAGAGAAAATGGAATAAGTGATTAATTATGCGGCGCTTACAAAAAAAATGACTACTAAAATAAGCTAAATATAATGGAACTTCAATTAAAAAATCCAAATGAATATTGCGTCTTGCAATTAATCCATCACATTGTGCAACCAAAGATTACGACAAACCAATGTTACATCAAAAAATTAATCCAAAGTACCCCACTCATGAACTAACAGCTATTGGAACCCTTGAAGAGGAGGTAATATAATGCCCAATAGAAGGAAATTTCCGTTAAACTGATGAATAAAGAATAATGATTGATCCAAGGTCTTTCTAAAAATAAATATGATCATAATTAATCACAATCACCATAATGATAATACGTGCAAACAACACTCTGTGCAAAAAAATTATTCAAATAAAAAATATTGATATATTTATGAAGCGCAATATAAGCGCAGATCAGACTAATATGTGCATAATAAAGGTGCAAGTGTGCAATCTGTGCAAGGATGATTTTAAATAAAGATATTAAAAATATTTATGAAGTGCAATATATGCGCAGATCAGACTAATATGTGTATAATAAAAGTGCAAGTGTGCAATCTGTGCAAAAACAATATAATAAACAGTGTAAAAAAGTGCCTAAACCTCAATAAATTGCCCTGAAACTTTGCATAGCCTAAGATCTCAACTTCCCAAACCTATCCAAGAAGTTTCATGCGATTCGGTGTTCCACAAGGCAAACTAGGGACATAAGCTTGTTTTTTGGGGAGCTTAATGTGGCTTAATGTACAAAAAAAGACCTTAAATGTTAACCAATCTCCCCCAAACTTCACACAATAGAAGACTCTATCCATGTCAACATATTCTGAAAATTTCAGCTCATTGGTTAATCACAACAAAAGTTATTCATATTAACCACTTAAAGGCCAGCCTAGTTTTGGATTTTAGGTGTTTACATGTTTAAAACAGGTTTTTTTGCTAGAAAATTATTTAGAACCTCCAAACATTATATATTGTTTTTTTTCTAACACCCTAGAGAATAAAATGGCGGTCAATGCAATACTTTTTTTTTGCACCGTATTTGCGCAGCGGTCTTACAAGCGCACTTTTTTGGGAAAAAATTCACTTTTTTGAATAAACAAATAAGATAACAGTAAAGTTAGCCCAATTATGTTTTATATTGTGAAATATGATGTTATGCCAAGTAAATTGATACTCAACATGTCACGCTTCAAAATTGCGCCCGCTCGTGGAATGGCGTCAAACTTTTACCCTTAAAAATCTCCATAAGCAAGTTTAAAAAATTCTACAGGTTGCATGTTTTGTGTTACAGAGGAGGTCTAGGGCTAGAATTATTGCACTTGCTCTACCGGTCACGGTGATACCTCACGTGTGGTTTGACCACCGTTTTCATATGCGGGCGCTACTCACGTATGCGTTCGCTTCTGCGCGCGAGCTCGTCGGGACAGGGTGCTTTAAAAAAAATGTTCTTTTCTTATTTATTTATTATTGATATTATTATTATACAGGATTTATATAGCGCCGACAGTTTACGCAGCGCTTTACAACATTAGGGCAGACAGTACAAGTACAATACAATTCAATACAGAGGGCCCTGCTCATTAGAGCTTACAATCTAGGAGGGAGGGTCAAGTTATACAAAAGGGTAATAGCTGTGGGGGATGAGGTAATGGAGAAAATAGTGCAGTTGTTAGATGGAGGCAGCATAGGCTTCTCTGAAGAGGAAAGTTTTCAGGGATCGCCTAAAAGTGGATAAATTTGGAGACAGTCTGACAGATTGGGGTAGGGAATTCCAGAGGATGGGCAAGGCTCGGGAGAAGTCCTGGAGGCGGATATGGGAGGAGGTGATGAGGGAGCTAGAGAGCAGGAGATCTTGGGAGGAATGGAGATGGCGTTTAGGTTGGTATTTTGAGACTAGGTTAGTGATGTAGCTGGGGGCACTGTTGTGGATGGCTTTGTCACTTATTGTTAGTATTTTGAATTTAATTTGTTGGGCGAGTGGTAGCCAATGGAGGGATTGGCAGAGAGGGGTAGCAGACACTGAGCGGTTTGTAAGGTGGATGAGTCTGGCAGCCGCATTTATGATGGACTGAAGGGGGCATAGTCTATTTAAAGGTAAGCCAATGAGGAGTGAGTTGCAGTAGTCAAGGCGAGAGATAACCAGGGAGTGAATCAGGAGCTTTGTGGTTTCACTGGTTAGAAAGGGACGTAGTTTAGAGATGTTGCGGAGGTTGAGGCGGCAAGCTTTGGAAAGTGATTGGATGTGGGGCTGAAAGGAGAGTTCAGAATCTAGGATAACACCTAGCACCCTGACATGTGGGGACGGGTGGATGGTTTTGCCATTGCTCTTTACAGAGAAGTCAGGGGAAGAGGCACGTGGGGGAGGAAATATTATAAGCTCGGTTTTGGACAAGTTGAGTTTGAGGAAGTGGTGTGACATCCATACAGATATGTCGGTTAGTAAGTTAGTGATGTGTGAGGAGACTGATGGAGTGAGTTGAGGGGTGGAGAGATATATTTGTGTGTCATCAGCACTTGAAAATAAAAGAGGTCCAAGAACAGAACCTTGGGGGACCCCGACAGAGAAGAGAAGAGGAGTGGAGGAAGTAGAATTGTAAGTGACACTGAAGGTGCGTTGGGATAGGTAGGATGAGAGCCACTGAAGAGCACAGTCACGGAGACCGAGGGAGTAAAGTTTTTCGAGGAGGAGGGGGTGGTCAACCGTGTCAAAGGCAGCTGAAAGATCCAGAAGTAGGAGTACAGAATAGTGTCCGTTGGTTTTTGCAGTTAGTAGGTCATTTGTGAGTTTTAAAAGAGCAGTTTCTGTGGAGTGTTGAGGGCGAAATCCAGATTGAAGGGGATCAAGAAGGTTGTTTTTAATGAGGTGGTCACTCAGTTGGTTGTAAACCAGGCGTTCAAGGAGTTTAGAGGAAAAGGGGAGCAAGGAGATAGGGCGTAGGTTGTTAAGATTGGTAGGGTCCAAGGACGGCTTTTTGAGTATGGGAGTGACCAGTGCATGTTTTAGAGCATCGGAGAAGACGCCAGAGGTGAGGGAGAGATTGAAGATGTGGGTTAGAGAGTGTAGGATGGGGTCAGAGGGTGACTGTAGCATTTGAGAGGGAATAGGGTCCAGGGGACAGGTGGTTAGGTGGGCGATAGAAAGGAATTTAGCAACTTCGTCTGGAGTACCAGATTTGAATAGGGGGAGTGCCAGTTGTATCTGTTGACATGGGGTCTTAGCTGGGGGAGATACCTGTAGAGTGGAGATTTCATCATGGATTGTATCAATCTTGTTTTTGAAGTGATTAGCGATTTCCTGGGCAGTGAGTAAGTCAGTGGGGGGAGGCGGTGGAGGACAAAGTAGAGAGTTGAAGGTAGAGAAGAGTTTACAGGGATTGGATGAGAAAGTGTTAATAAGAGTTGTAAAATAGGTTTGCTTGGCAGTGTGGAGGAAAGAATAGTATTTATTTTACTTTATTTTATTTATTTTTTAACAGTTTTTTTTTTTTTTTTTTAATTTGGATCACTTTTATTCCTATTACAAGGAATGTAAACATCCCTTGTAATAGAAAAAAGCATGACAGGTCCTCTTAAATATGAGATCTGGGGTCAAAAAGTCCTCAGATCTCATATTTGGACTTAAATGCAATAAAAAAAATAAAATAAAAAATGTCATTTGAAAAAATGACATTGAAAAAATGTGCCTTTAAGAGGAATGGGCGGAAGTGACGTTTTGACATCGCTTCCGCCCTACAGTGTCATGGAGACAGGTGGGGGCCATTTTCCCCTCACTCGTCTCCATGCACAGCTAGGGAATGGATGCGATCACCTCCGCCACTACCGACGGCTCCGGTAAGCGGAGGCCACCAGATAGCGGCGGGATGGAGGGCCCTTTCCCGCCACCGATAAAAGTGATCTTGTGGCGAATCCGCCGCAGGGACCTCTTTTATCTTGTAGCCGACCGCCGTCCAAAAACGGGGATAGCGGGGTTATGGCAGCTAGCTGTTGCCATAACAACAATATCCATCCTCAAAGTTAGGGCGTGCCACGGTCGGCAAGTGATTAAGCTATATTTTACAATGCTAAAACATTTAATGTGAAAATGGCTTAAAGTGGAGTTCCACCCATTTTACACAGTTCCTTACTCTGGTATCCCCTGTAAAAATCCTTTTCGCCATGGAAATTCTTTTTTTTTTTGTTAAAGGAAATACCTTAATTATCTTTTTTTCTCCGGCATTTCCAGTAGTCCCCGCCGAGGCGATTACGTCACTAGGCGATTTGCAAGGGCCCCTGGGATAATCATGTATCCCAGGAGTCCTTGTGAATCGCCTAGTGACGAAATCTCACGATGATTGACGGAACGTCCGCTGACGCCGCTATGGCAGCATGTCAGGACTCAAGAGGAAGGAGCGCCGTGCGGTGGCATTACTGCACAGGCACAAGATGTGGAGGTGACTGCTGCACCGTTTCCTGGAAATGGATAGAAGAGGGCTTCAGATGCCCACAGTTGAGAAAGACACTGCCAGCTTCCGAGATCCAGATCTTTTTTTATGTTTGAATTGAAAAAAGTGAGTACTAGAATAACACTATCTAAAGATTGCATATAAAGTGGATCAAGTTGAAGTGGAGTCTTAAAAAAAAAATTGAACTGGGGGACTGGAACTCTGCTTTAATATAGCTTAATGTGGATAAACGTGTAATAAAGTGCCTACACCTCAATCAGTTGCCCTGAAACTTTGCACAGAGTAAGATCTCAACTTCCCAAACTTATCCTATAAGTTACATGGGATTCAGTGTTCCACAAGGCAAACTAGGGACATTAAGCTTGTTTTTGGGGAGTTTAATGTGGCTTAATGTACAAAAAAGACCTTAAATGTTAACCAATTTCCCCCAAACTTCACACAATAGAAGACTCTATCCATGCCAACATACTCAGAACATTTCAGCTCATTTGTTAAATCACACCAAAAGTTATTCACATTAAGCTATATTTTACAATTAGGAATGAGCCGAACACCCCCCTGTTCGGTTCGCACCAGAACATGCGAACAGGAAAAAAGTTTGTTCGAACACGCGAACACTGTTAAAGTCTATGGGACACGAACATGAATAATCAAAAGTGCTAATTTTAAAGGCTTATATGCAAGTTATTGTCATAAAAAGTGTTTGGGGACCTGGGTCCTGCCCCAGGGGACATGGATCAATGCAAAAAAAGTTTTAAAAACTGACGTTTTTTCAGGAGCAGTGATTTTAATAATGCTTAAAGTCAAACAATAAAAGTGTAATATCCCTTTAAATTTCGTAGCTGGGGGGTGTCTATAGTGTGCCTGTAAAGGGGCGCATGTTTCCTGTGTTTAGAACAGTCTGACAGCAAAATTACATTTCGAAGGAAAAAACCCATTTAAAACTACTCGCGGCTATTGCATTGCCGACAATACACATAGAAGTTCATTGATAAAAACGGCATGGGAATTTCCCACAGGGGAACCCCGAACCAAAATTTAAAAAAAAAATGACGTGGGAGTCCCCCTAAATTCCACACCAGGTCCTTCAGGTCTGGTATGGATATTAAGGGGAACCCCGGCCAAAATGTAAAAAAAAAAATGACGTGGGGTTCCCCCTAAATTCCATACCAGACCCTTCAGGTCTGGTATGGATTTTAAGGGGAACCCCGCGCCAAAAAAAAAAAAAATGGCGTGGGGTCCCCCCAAGAATCCATACCAGACCCTTGTCCGAGCACGCAACCTGGCAGGCCGCAGGAAAAGAGGAGGGACGAGAGTGCCCCCCCCTCCTGAACTGTACCAGGCCACATGCCCTCAACATTGGGAGGGTGCTTTGGGGTAGCCCCCCAAAACACCTTGTCCCCATGTTGATGCGGACAAGGGCCTCATCCCCACAACCCTGGCCGGTGGTTGTGGGGGTCTGCGGGCGGGGGCTTATCGGAATCTGGAAGCCCCCTTTAACAAGGGGATCCCCAGATCCCGCCCCCCTGTGTGAAATGGTAGGGGGGTACTTACCCCTACCATTTCACTAAAAAAAGTCAAAAATGTTAAAAATGACAAGAGACAGTTTTTGACAATTCCTTTATTTAAATGCTTCTTCTTTCTTCTATCTTCCTTCATTTTCTTCTTCTGGTTCTTCTGGCTCTTCTGGTTCTTCCTCCGGCGTTCTCGTCCAGCATCTCCTCCGCGGCGTCTTCTATCTTCTTCTCCTCAGGACGCTCCGCACCCATGGCATGGGGGGAGGCTCCCGCTCTTCTCTTCATATTCTTCATCTTCTTCTCTTCTTCTTTTCTTCTCTTCTTCTCTTCTTCATTTTCTTCTCTGGGCCGCTCCGCTCCCATGCTGGCATGGAGGGAGGCTCCCGCTGTGTGACGGCGTCTCCTCGTCTGACTGTTCTTAAATAACGGGGGCGGGGCCACCCGGTGATCCCGCCCCCCTCTGACGCACAGTGACTTGACGGGACTTCCCTGTGATGTCACGGGGAATGCCACAGGGAAGTCCCGTCATGTCCCGTGTGTCAGAGGGGGGCGGGGTCACCGGGTGGCCCCGCTCCCATTATTTAAGAACCGTCAGACGAGGAGACGCCCTCACACAGCGGGAGCCTCCCTCCATGCCAGCACGGATGCGGAGCGGCCCGGAGAAGAAAATGAAGAAGATAAGAAGAGAAGAAGAGAAGAAGGAAGAAGAGAAGAAGATGAAGAAGAAGATGAAGAGAAGAGCGGGAGCCTCCCCCCATGCCATGGGTGCGGAGCGGCCCGAGGAGAAGAAGATAGAAGACGCCGCGGGGGAGATGCTGGACGAGAACGCCGGAGGAAGAACCAGAAGAACCAGAAGAAGAAGAAGATGAAGGAAGATAGAAGAAAGAAGAAGATTTTAAATAAAGGAATTGTCAAAAACTGTCTCTTGTCATTTTTAACATTTTTGACAGTTTTTTTGTGAAATGGTAGGGGTAATTACCCCCTTACCATTTCACACAGGGGGGGGGGGGCGGGACCTGGGGCTCCCCTTGTTAAAGGGGGGTTCCAGATTCCGATAAGATCCCCGCCCGCAGACCCCCACAACCACCGGCCAGAGTTGTGGGGATGAGGCCCTTGTCCTCATCAACATGGGGACAAGGTGTTTTGGGGGGCTACCCCAAAGCACCCTCCCAATGTTGAGGGCATGTGGCCTGGTATGGTTCAGGAGGGGGGGCAGCACTCTCGCCCCCCCTCTTTTCCTGCGGCCTGCCAGGTTGCATGCTCGGATAAGGGTCTGGTATGGATTTTTGGGGGGACCCCACGCCATTTGTTTTTTTTTGTTTTTTGGTGTGGGGTTCCCCTTAAAATCCATACCAGACCTGAAGGGTCTGGTATGGAATTTAGGGGGAACCCTACGTCATTTTTTTTTTATTTTGGCCGGGGTTCCCCTTAATATCCATACCAGACCTGAAGGGCCTGGTATGGAATTTAGGGGGACTCCCACGTCATTTTTTTAAAAAAAATTTGGTTCGGGGTTCCCCTGTGGGGAATTCCCATGCCGTTTTTATCAATGAACTTCTATGTGTATTGTCGGCAATGCAATAGCCGCGAGTAGTTTTAAATGGGTTTTTTCCTTCGAAATGTCATTTTGCTGTCAGACTGTTCTAAACACGGGAAACATGCGCCCCTTTACAGGCATACTATAGACACCCCCCAGCTACGAAATTTAAAGGGATATTACACTTTTATTGTTTGACTTTAAGCATTATTAAAATCACTGCTCCTGAAAAAACGGCCGTTTTTAAAACTTTTTTTTGCATTGATCCATGTCCCCTGGGGCAGGACCCGGGTCCCCAAACACTTTTTATGACAATAACTTGCATATAAGCCTTTAAAATTAGCACTTTTGATTTCTCCCATAGACATTTAAAGGGTGTTCCGCGGCATTCGGATTTGCCGCAAACACCCCAAATTGTTCACTGTTTGGCGAACTTGCGAACAGCCAATGTTCGAGTCGAACATGAGTTCGACTCAAACTCGAAGCTCATCCCTATTTACAATCCCAAAACGTGGCTCATTGTAAAAAGAGCCTAATGTACCATAATGTGCCTAAATTTTCATAAATTGTCTTGAAACTTTGCATAACCTAAGTTTTCAACTTCCCAAACCTATCCTAGAAGAGTCATGAATTTTGGTCTCCCACAAAGAAAATGTGTTAAGCTTGTTTTTTTGGAGCTTAATGGGGCTTAACTTACAATAAAGTGCCTAAACCTTAATCAATTGCCTTGAAACTTTGCACAACCCAAGCTTTCAGCTTCCCCAAACCTATCCTAGATGTTTCATGGATTTTTGTTTTCCACAAACAAGTGAGTGACATTAAGCTTGTGAAGCCTCTACCACCTTTTGTGTAGTGGCTGTAGTGTGGGACAGCCAATGGGGGAATATTATGCGTATGTGTGTGCTCACCAGCCATTCACTAGGGGTTTCTTGGCCAGTGGTGCATGCTGGGGAAGTGCATATACAGGCATACCCCACTTTTAAGTACACAATGGGGTTTATTTACTAAAGCTGGAAAGTGCTAAATCAGCTCACTTCTGCATAGAAACCAATGAGCTTCCAGGTTTTATTACAAAAGCCAAATTGAACAAGCTGGGGTTAGAAGCTCATTGGTTTGTATGCAGAAGTGAGCCTGATTTTGCACTTTTCAGCTTTAGTAAATAAACCCCATTGTGTACTTAAAAGTGGGGTATGCCTGTATATACTTAGGAGAATTGCCATATGCTCAGTCTTCATACGGCCTACATCCAGGCTTGTCCTGGAGATGGGAATGCTCAAGTGTGGGAAAGGTTTGACTAGGACTCAAGCCTAGAAGAGGCCTCACATGCTGATTGAGGAGGAGAAGCAGAGACGCTGGATGGCTACTGGAGGTATCTGTTACTGGAAAGGACCTAAGGAGCAAGTCTTGTGTCCCTCCTACTGAAGATCTTATGTTTATTCCCTATTCGGCTGTTTCTCTAATACCCAGTGCCAGTCTGTGCTCCTATTGATTCTGCACTGTGGAATACTGAAAGGGACTGGTGAGTCTGGAGTTATGTTCTAATCTATTTTTGCCATGGATGTTTTCACCCCTATGCTTTCTGTCAGTTATTGAGTTCTCCAATAAAGCATTTAAAAATGTACTTAAAATTACTGGCGCCAAACCTTTCTTTGATCGCACAGCCCTTCACTGATCTAGGATCTGCCCAAGATCAAAATGTCAGTCTTCCCTGCCTTTGGGTGTCCATGCTATGCCTCTGGGGGTCAGGGGGTGCTGTACTTTTTTTTTTGATGTTATCCAATTTCCCCAAAATCCCCACAATGGAAGACTGTATCTATGTCAGCATATTCTAAAAATCTCAGATTGTTTGGTAAAACAGACCAAAGGTTATTAACTTTTAACAATTTTATTATAGTCCTGAAACATTTAATTGGAATAGCTTAAAGGGTAAGTTCACCTTTACAGAAAATCTGTAAGGTGAACTTACACTGGACCCCCTCCCCACCCCCCTCACTCACACGAGTTCCCCCAAGGGAGAGCGGATCTCCAACCGGTCACTTAAGAAGAGGAGGAGCCAGGAGCACCGCTGAGGGACCCCAGAAGAGGAGGATCAGTGCTACTCTGTGCAAAACCAACTGCACAGAGGAGGTAAGTATGAAATGCTTGTTTAAAAAAAGAAAATTAACCTTTACATATCCTTTAAGCTAAAGTCACTCATTTCCCTTGTGGGAAACCAAAATCCATATTCAGGATAGGGTTAGGAAGATAAAAACTTTGGTTGTGCAAAGTTTCAAGCCTATTGATTAACTACTTCAGCCCCGGAAGGATTTGCCCTCTTAATGAATAATAAAGATCCCAAAAAATGTAAAAAAAAATTCATCAGTTTAGGTCAATATATTTTCTTCTACATATTTTTGGTTAAAAAATAGCAATAAGCGTATATTGATTGGTTTGGACAAAAGTTATAGCATCTACAAAATAGGTAATAGATTTATGGTATTTTAATGGCATTTTTATTATTTATTTATTTGTTACTAGTAATGTCGGTGATCTGCGATTTTTAGCGGGACTGCAACATTGTGGCGGACACATCGGACACTTGACACTTTTTTGGGGCCATTGACATTTATACAGCAATCAGTGCTAGAAAAATGCACTAATTACCACACGCATTGGGTCCCCCACCGTGCAGCGGGCACGTGCCTGCTATGGCTCCTAAAGGATATTTCTTCAGTGTTGTCACATGAAAAGATATAATACAATATTTACAAAAATGTGAGGGTGTACTCACTTTTGTGAGATACTGTACGTCTTATGTGCAGTGTTTTTTTTACAGAGCAGCCCTGATCCTCCTCTTCTCAGTTCCCTCCCTGGTGCTCCTGGCTGCTTCCTCCTGCCAAGTGCCCCCACAGCAAACAGCTTGCTATAGGGCACTCGAGCTGAGCTGCAGCTTTGTGTGTCCATTTAGACACTGAGCCATGGTTCAGCCCACCCCCCTCTCTCCTGATTGGCTACCTGACTTTGATTGACAGCAGCGGGAGTCAATGGCGACTCTGCTGTGTCTCAGCCTCTTCAAAACAACCTTAACCACTTGCGAACCAGCCGCCGCAGTTTTACTGCGGCAGCATGGCTTGGCTGGGCGAAATGTTGTTATGTTACGTTGCTTCACCCTGTGGCCACTAGGGGCGCACCCACAGAGACTATGCGAGTGTCTGGCGGGCTCGATGTCTCCGCCAGGCACCCGCGATCGAGAGAACCGGGATCTGTGTGTGTAAACAGCGATCTGTCATTTCCCCTAGTAAGTCTCATTCCCCCTTCAGTTAGAACATGCAGAGGAAACACAATTAAACCCTTGCTCGCCCCCTAGTGTTAACCCCTTATTTGCCAGTGACATTTTTACAGTAATCAGTGCATTTTTTTAGCACTGATCGCTGTAAAAATGCAATGGTCCCAAAAATGTGTCAAAAGTGTACGATGTGTCGCCATAATATCGCCATTACTAGTAAAAAAAATAATAATAATAAAAATGCCATAATTCTATCCCCTATTTTATAGACGCTTTAACTTTTGCGCAAACCAATCAATATACGCTTAGTACGATTTTTTTTTTACCAAAAATATGTAGAAGAATATGTATCGGCCTAAACTGTGGAAAAAAAATGTTTTTTTATACATTTTTTGGGGATATTTATTACACCAAAAATTAAAAAATATTGCTTTTTTTTCAAAATTGTTGCGCATTTTTTTGTTTATAGCGCAAAAAATAAAAATCGCAGAGGTGATCAAATACCACCAAAAGAAAGCTCTATTTGTGAGAAAAAAAGATGCAAATTATGTTTGTGTACAACGTCGCACGACTGCACAATTGTCAGTTAAAGCAACGCAGTGCCGAATTGTAAAAAGTGCTCTGGTCAGGAGGGGGTAAAATCTTCCGGGCCTGAAGCGGTTAAAGGGATTTTAAAGTCAGAAGGTTTATTTATCTTAATGCATTCTATGCATTAAGATAAAAAGCCTTCTGTGTGCAGCAGCCCCCCCTAAAACTACGCTAAGACCCATCTAGATCCAGCAATGACTTTGCAAGACTCTGACAATCACAGGCATGACTCCTAGAGGCAGAGGCATGATGGGATTTGTAGTTTCATCACAGCTGGAGTGCTGAGCTTGCCTAACCCCTGACTTAAGATAACAACATAATACATGCATTTTTTTCTTAAGGACAAACAAGGCTTTCTTTTTGTGAATATTGTCCTGCAACAATAAATATTTTTTTGCAATCCTTAGACAATTAAATGTAATAAAACTAAAAATAAATTTTTTTCTTTCTTTCGGTAATATGTAAACAGGTGTCAAAAATATTAATAAGCAAAGCACACAGAAAAAAGTTTAACTATTAGTTAATAAAATAGAAAAGAAAAAAATCACCAGGAAAATTACAATTGAATAGAGAAGGAGAATATAGAGATAATCAGTGCTGATTAGAGAAAACTAAAGGGTTAATAAGAAGTTCAACAGAGGAACATTTAATTAGAAAAAAACATTTTTTTTTTACTTGTCAAGGTTGCTTTAACTCTCTTCACCTGCAAATCGAAGTTCATCCCTTTAATTTGTGAATGCAAAACACAGAAAGTTACAATTGATACAATGTTTCAATGTAACTTTATGTGTTGTGGTTGTTGATAAACATTGCCAGCCTGCTTCTTTTTTGACAGCTCCTGCTGAATTGTTGGGTACTAAGACAGGGAAGCATCCTGGCAGCAGAGCAGAAGGACTAGATGTGCTAGACATGACCTGTGTACACTGATGACATGTTTTTGGGCGTGTCTAGTGCGATCTGGAATTCTCAAATAGGTTTGGGTAGTTGAGAACTTAGGCTGTGCAAAGTTTCAAGACAATTGATTGAGGTTAAGGGACATAAGCTCTTTGCATTAAATGTTTTAGCATTGTAAAATATAGCTTAATGTGAATAACTTTTGGTGTGATTAACCAAATGGGCTAACATTTTCAGAATACGTTGGCATGGATAGAGTCTTTTATTGTGTGAAGTTGGGGGGAAATTGGTTAACATTTAAGGTCTTTTTTTATGTTAAGCCACATAAGCTCTCCAAAAAACAAACTTAATGTCCATAGTTTGCCTTGTGGTACACCGAATTGCATGAAACTTCTTGGATAGGTTTGGAAAGTTGAGATCTTAGGCTGTGCAAAATTTCAGGGCAAATGATTGAGGTTTAGGTACGTTAGTACACGTTAAGCTACATTAAGCCATTTTCACATTAAATGTTTTAGCATTGTAAAATATAGCTTAATGTGAATAACTTTTAGTGTGATTAACCAAATGAGCTGAGATTTTCAGAATCTGTTGGCATGGATAGAGTCTTTTATTGTGTGAAGTTTGGGGGAAATTAGTTACATTTAAAGTCTGTTTTGTACATTAAGCCACTTTAAGCTCTCCAAAAAACATGCTTAGTGTCCATAGTTTGCCTTGTGGTACACCAAATCGCATGAAACTTCTTGATAGGTTTGGGAAGTTGAGATCTTAGGCTATGCAAAGTTTCAAGACAATTGATTGAGGTTAAGGCACATTATGGTACGTTAAGCTCTTTACATTAAACGTTTTAGCATTGTAAAATATAGCTTAATGTGAATAACTTTTGGTGTGATTTACTAAATGAGCTGACATTTTGCAGAATATGTTGGCATGGATAGAGTCTTCTATTGTGTGAAGTTTGGGGGAAATTGGTTAACATTTAAGGTCTTTTTTTTACATTAAGCCACATTAAGCTCTCCAAAAAACAAGCTTAATGTCCATAGTTTGCGTTGTGGACCGAATCGCATGAAACTTCTTGGATAGGTTTGGAAAGTTGAGATCTTAGGCTGTGCAAAATTTCAGGGCAATTGATTGAGATTTAGGCACTTTATTACACGTTAAGCTACATTAAGCCATTTTCATATTAAATGTTTTAGAATTATAAAATATAGCTTAATGTGAATAACTTTTGGTGTGATTAACCAAATGAACTGAAATTTTCAGAATGTGTTGGCATGGATAGTCTTCTATTGTGTAAAGTTTGGGGGAAATTAGTTAACATCCAAGGTCTTTTTTGTACGTTAAGCCACATTAAGCTCTCCAAAAAACAAGCTTAATGTCCATAGTTTGCCTTGTGGTACACCGAATCGCATGAAACTTCTTGGATAGGTTTGGGAAGTTGAGAACTTAGGCTATGCCAAGTTTCAAGACAATTGATTGAGGTTATGACACATTATGGTTAGGGATGAGCTTCAAGTTCGAGTCGAACATTGGCTGTTCGCAAGTTTGCCGAACAGCGAACAATTTGGGGTGTTCGCGGCAAATTCAAATGCTGCGGAACACCCTTTAAAAGTCTATGGGAGAAATCAAAAGTGCTAATTTTAAAGGCTTATATGCAAGTTGTTGTCATAAAAGGTGTTTGGGGACCTGGGTCCTGCCCCAGGGGACATGGATCAATGCAAAAAAAAGTTTTAAAAACAGCCGTTTTTTCGGGAGCAGTGATTTTAATAATGCTTAAAGTCAAACAATAAAAGTGTAATATACCTTTAAATTTCGTAGCTGGGGGGTGTCTATAATATGCCTGTAAAGGGGCGCATGTTTCCTGTGTTTAGAACAGTCTGACAGCAAAATGACATTTGAAAGAAAAAAAAACATTTAAAACTACTCGCGGCTATTGCATTGCCGGTCCGACAATACACATAAAAGTTCATTGATAAAAACGGCATGGGAATTCCCCACAGGGGAACCCCGAACCGTAATTTTAAAAAAAATGACGTGGGGGTCCCCCTAAATTCCATACCAGGCCCTTCAGGTCTGGTATGGATATTAAGGGGAACCCCGGCCAAAATTTTAAAAAAATTGACGTGGGGGTCCCCCTAAATTCCATACCAGACCCTTCAGGTCTGGTATGGATTTTAAAGGGAACCCCGTGACAAAAAAAAGAAAAATGGCATGGGGTCCCCCCAAAAATCCATACCAGACCCTTATCTGAGCACGCAACCTGGCAGGCCACAGGAAAAGAGGGGGGACGAGAGAGCGCCCCCCCCTCCTGAACCGTACCAGGCCACATGCCCTCAACATTGGGAGGGTGCTTTGGGGTAGCCCCCCAAAACACCTTGTCCCCATGTTGATGAGGACAAGGGCCTCATCCCCACAACCCTGGCCGGTGGTTGTGGGGGTCTGCAGGCTGGGGGCTTATCGGAATCTGGAAGCCCCCTTTAACAAGGGGACCCCCAGATCCCGGCCCCCCCTGTGTTAAATGGTAAGGGGGTACTTGTACCCCTACCATTTCACTTAAAAACTGTCAAAAATGTTAAAAATGACAAGAGACAGTTTTTGACAATTCCTTTATTTAAATGCTTCTTCTTTCTTCTATCTTCCTTCATCTTTTTCTTCTTTTTCTGGTTCTTCTGGCTCTTCTGGTTCTTCCTCCGGTGTTCTCGTCCAGCATCTCCTCCGCGGCGTCTTCTATCTTCTTCTCCTCGGGCCGCTCCGCACCCATAGCATGGGGGGAGGCTCCCGATCTTCTCTTCATCCTCTTTTCTTCTTCATCTTCTTCTTTTCTTCTCTTCTTCTCTTCTTCATTTTCTTCTCCGGGCTGCTCTGCATCCATGCTGGCATGGAGGGAGGCTCCCGCTGTGTGACGGCGTCTCCTCTTCTGACGGTTCTTAAATAACGGGGGGCGGGGCCACCTGGTGACCCCGCCCCCGTCTGACGCACGGGACATGACGGGACTTCCCTGTGGCATTCCCCGTGACGTCACAGGAAGTCCCGTCAAGTCACCGTGCGTCAGAGGGGGGCAGGGTCACCAGGTGGCCCCGCACCTCGTTATTTAAGAACCATCAGAAGAGGAGACGCCGTCACACAGCAGGAGCCTCCCTCCATGCCAGCATGGATGCGGAGCTGCCATGAGAAATGAAGAAGAGAAGAAGAGAAGAAGAGGAAGAAGAGAAGAGGATGAAGAGAAGAGCGGGAGCCTCCCCCCATGCCATGGGTGCGGAGCGGCCCGAGGAGAAGAAGATAGAAGACGCCGCGGAGGAGATGCTGGACGAGAACGCCGGAGGAAGAACCAGAAGAGCCAGAAGAACCAGAAGAAGAAGATGAAGGAAGATAGAAGAAAGAAGAAGCATTTAAATAAAGGAATTGTCAAAAACTGTCTCTTGTCATTTTTAACATTTTTGACAGTTTCTTAGTGAAATGGTAGGGGTACCCCCTTACCATATCACACAGGGGGGCCGGGATCTGGGGGTCCCCTTGTTAAAGGGGGCTTCCAGATTCCGATAAGCCCCCCACCCGCAGACCCCCACAACCACCGGCCAGGGTTGTGGGGATGAGGCCCTTGTCCTCATCAACATGGGGACAAGGTGTTTTGGGGGGCTACCCCAAAGCACCCTCCCAATGTTGAGGGCATGTGGCCTGGTACAGTTCAGGAGGGGGCCGCTCTCTCGTCCTCCCCTCTTTTCCTGCGGCCTGCCAGGTTGCGTGCTCGGATAAGGTTCTGGTATGGATTTTTGGGGGGACCCCACGCCGTTTTTTTTTAAAATTTTGGTTCGGGGTTCCCCTGTGGGGAATTTCCATGCCGTTTTTATCAATGAACTTCTATGTGTATTGTCGGACCGGAAATACAATAGCCGCGAGTAGTTTTAAATGGCTTTTTTCCTTTCAAATGTCATTTTGCTGTCAGACTGTTCTAAACACGGGAAACATGCGCCCTTTACAGGCATACTATAGACACCCCCCAGGTACGAAATTTAAAGGGATATTACACTTTTATTGTTTGACTTTAAGCATTATTAAAATCATTGCTCCTGAAAAAACAGCCGTTTTAAAACTTTTTTTTGCATTGATCCATGTCCCGTCGGGCAGGACCCAGGTCCCCAAACACGTTTTATGACAATAACTTGCATATAAGCCTTTAAAATTAGCACTTTTGATTATTCATGTTCGTGTCCCATAGACTTTAACGGTGTTCGCGTGTTCGAACAAACTTTTTTCCTGTTCGCATGTTCTGGTGCGAACCGAACAGGGGGGTGTTCGGCTCATCCCTAGTTATGGTACGTTAAGCTCTTTACATTAAATGTTTTAGCATTGTAAAATATAGCTTAATGTGAATAACTTTTGGTGTGATTTACTAAATGAGCTGCAATTTTCAGACTATGTTGGCATGGATAGAGTCTTCTATTGTGTGAAGTTTGGGGGAAATTGGTTAACATTTAAGGTTTTTTTGTATGTTAAGCCACATTAAGCTCTCCAAAAAACAAGCTAAATGTCCATAGTTTGCCTTGCGGTACACCGAATCGCATGAAACTTCTTGGATAGGTTTGGGAAGTTGAGATCTTAGACTGTGCAAAATTTCAGGGCAATTGTTTGAGGTTTAGGCACTTTATTACACGTTAAGCTACATTAAGCCATTTTCACATTAAATGTTTTAGTAAATCCCTGAAAAGCTGCAGCAACAACATGATTGCAGGCTGAAAAGATGCAGCAACAAGCATGATTAGAGGCCAAAAAGGTGCAGCAACAAGCACGATTAGAGGCAGAGTACAACTAGAAGCTGAAGAGGCACGCTTTGAGGTTGAGAGAGTACAATACGAAGCGTCCTTGGAAAGGCCGAAAGCCATACTAGAGGCAAAGCTAGAGAAGCTTGGTGTAGAGAAAGAAGTGGCAATCGCTATAACTGAAGCAGAGGTGTTAGAACTAGCTGTATACCCTGATGGTGAACACAGTAGATGCAGCAGTGGGCTCGGTCCAGAAGCTGAACCTTAAGATCCTCTACAATGCACTTCAGACTACGTCTATCAACACTCCAGGCCAGGCAGCAACAAAGACTATAGTCCCATATAGGGATGAGCCGAACACCCCCCGGTTCGGTTTGCACCAGAACCTGCGAACGGACCGAAAGTTTGCACGAACGTTAGAACCCCATTGACGTCTATGGGACTCGAACGTTTGAAATCAAAAGTGCTCATTTTAAAGGCTAATTTGCATGGTATTGTCCTAAAAAGGGTTTGGGGACCCGGGTCCTACCCCAGGGGACATGTATCAATGCAAAAAAAAACTTTTAAAAATGGACGTTTTTTCGGGAGCAGTGATTTTAATGATGCTTAAAGTAAAAAAAAAGTGAAATATTCCTTTAAATATCGTACCTGGGGGGTGTCTATAGTATGCCTGTAAAGTGATGCGTGTTTCCCGTGTTTAGAACAGTCCCTGCACCAAATGTCATTTTTAAAGGAAAAAAACTCATTTAAAACTGCTTGCGAGTTTAATGTAATGTCGGGTCCTGGCAATATGGATGAAAATCAGTGAGACAAACGGCATGGGTACCCCCAGTCCATTACCAGGCCCTATATACTCAGCAGAAATTTGGGCCTTAGGTGTTGCTGTGGCCACAACACTGTAAGCCCTCACAGGGCCCTGCTGTGAAATATTAGATCAAGAATTGTAATTACATGCCCCTGTTGAACAGGAGCTGAAAAATTAGGCCTTAGGCACTGGTGCTGGTGCCACAACACTGCAACCCCTCACAGACACTCTAGTTGGAATGCAGGAACGAGCCCTGCTGCAAAGTATTGCATCAAAAATTGTAATTACACGCCCCTGTTAAACAAGGGCTGAAAAATTGGGCCTTAGGCACTGGTGCTGGTGCCACAACACTGCAACCCCTCACAGACACTCTAGTTGGAACGCAGGAACAAGCCCTGCTGCAAAGTATTGCATCAAAAATTGTAATTACACGCCCCTGTTAGACGGGGCAGAAAAATTGGGCCTTAGGCACTGGTGCTGGTGCCACAACACTGCAACCCCTCACAGACACTCTAGTTGGAATGCAGGAACGAGCCCTGCTGCAAAGTATTGCATCAAGAATTGTAATTACACGCCCCTGTTAGACAGGGGCAGAAAAATTGGGCCTTAGGCACTGGTGCTGGTGCCACAACACTGCAACCCCTCACAGACACTCTAGTTGGAACGCAGGAACGAGCCCTGCTGCAAAGTATTGCATCAAAAATTGTAATTACACGCCCCTGTTAAACAGGGGCAGAAAAAATGGGCCTTAGGCACTGGTGCTGGTGCCACAACACTGCAACCCCTTACAGACACTCTAGTTGGAATGCAGGAACGAGCCCTGCTGCAAAGTATTACATCAAAAATTGTAATTACACGCCCCTGTTAAACAGGGGCTGAAAAATTGTGCCTTAGGCACTGGTGGTGGCGCCCAGAACCAAAAATGTTCTTACAAGATATCAGCGTGATGATTGAGGAGGAAGAGGATAATTACTCAGGGATAGTCACTCAGCATCAGCATAGGCAGTCTTTGAAGGGATCCGAGATTTCAAAAAAAAATATTCAGTTACATCAGCATCAGGTGCTTGGTAGCTGGTGGTGATCCAAGACTGATTCATTTTTATGAAGGGCAGTCGATCGACCGAGTCGGTGGACAGACGCACCCTGTGATCCGTTACCACGCCTCCAGCAGCACTGAATGTGCGTTCCGAAAGAACGCTGGAAGCAGGACAGGCCAGTAGCTCAATTGCATACTGTGCAAGCTCTGGCCAGTGATCCATCCTCAAGACCCAGTAACCCAGAGGATTTTCGGTGGGAAAGGTGTCCAAGTCTGATCTTGCCCCTAGGTATTCCTGCACCATGTAAAACAGACGCTGGCGATGGTTGCTGGAACCGATCATACCTTGGGGCTGCGGACCAAAAAATTGTCTGAACGCATCTGTCAGACGGCCACCTTCTCCACCGCTCCTTCTTTGACTGACCGAAGCCCCACAACACGTTATCCCGAAACAGGAGTTTGTAACCTCCCAGTCTCTGGGAACGCGTTGCACAGACCTTTCTGCAAGGCCTCCCGAAGATGTTTCATCCTCTGCTCCCTCTGCGATGGCAAGATAAGGTCCGCAACCTTACCCTTGTAACGTGGATCAAGGAGGGTTGCCAGCCAGTATTGGTCCTTCTCCTTGATACCACGAATACGAGGATCCTTATGCAGGCTTTGCAGGATCAGGGAGGCCATGCAGCGTAGGTTTGCTGAGGCATTCGGTCCGGAGTCCTCTGGGTCACTAAGGACGACATGGTCCGCAGCCACCTCCTCCCAGCCACGTACAAGTCCATGTGTTTCTTGGGACTAATCCCTTAAAGACTGTTGCTGATGCTGAGTGCCAGGCTCCACCTCCATACTGACACAATCTTCCTCCTCCTCCTCCTCCTCGTCCTCTTCCTGTGTGATCGGCGGGCACGCAGGAACACTGTCTGGATAAAGGGGGCCTTGAGAGCTAAGGAAGTCCTCCTCTTCTGCCTCAAGTGCCCTGTCCATTATTCCACGCAGCGTGTGCTCCAACAGGTGGACAGTGTCACTGATGCATGCACTGTCACTGCTCACCATCCTCGTGGCCTCCTCAAATGGTGGCAGGACAGTGCATGCATCCCTGATCATGGCCCACTGGCGTGGGGAAAAAAAACCAAGCTCCCCTGACCCTGTCCTGGTGCCATAGTCGCACAGGTACTCATTGATGGCCCTCTGCTGCGTGTGCAGCCACTGCAGCATGGCCAACGTTGAGTTCCACCTGGTGGGCATGTCACAGATTAGGCGGTTCTTGGGCAGGTTAAACTCCTTTTGGAGGTCCGTCAGCCGAGCACTGGCATTATATGACCGGCGGAAATGCACACAGACTTTCCTGGCCTGCCTCAGGACATCCTGTAAGCCTGGGTGCCTGCCCAAGAACCGCTGCACCACCAAGTTAAGGACGTGAGCCAAACAGGGCACATGGGTCATTTGTCCCTGTCGGAGGGCAGAGAGGAGGTTGGTGCCATTGTCGCAAACCACCATTCCTGCCTTAAGTTGGCGTGGCATCAACCACCTCTGAACCTGCCCCTGCAGAGCTGACAGAACCTCTGCCCCAGTGTGGCTCCTGTCCCCCAAGCACACCAGCTCAAACACCGCATGGCATCTTTTGGCCTGCGTACTTGCGTAGCCCCTTGAACGACTACGGAGCACCGCTGGTTCCGAGGAAGAGGCCATGGAGGAAGAAGAAGAGGAGGGGGTGGAGGAGAGAGGTGTGTCACAATCATTAGCATTTTGGAGGCATGGTGGCAGAACAACCTCCAACACTACTGCACCTTGTCCTGCATCCTTCCCAGCTGCCGGCAGAGTCACCCAATGCGCCGTGAAACTTAGGTAACGTCCCTGTCCATGCCTGCTGGACCATGAGTCAGCGGTAATACCGCTGACCGCCCTGTCCAGCGAGGCATGGACATTGCCTTCCACATGCCGGTAGAGAGCCGGAATCGCCTTCCGTGAGAAAAAGTGGCGTTTGGGTACCTGCCACTGAGGAACCGCACATTCCACAAACTCACGGAAGGGGGCAGAGTCTACCAACTGAAAAGGCAGCAGTTGAAGTGCTAGCAATTTTGCCAAGCTAGCATTCAACCGCTGGGCATGTGGATGGCTGGGAGCAAACTTCTTTCGGCGGTGCAGCAGCTGGGGCAGGGAAATTTGCCTGGTACAATCTGACGTCGGTGTTCCAAAAGCAGATTGCCCACAAGTACTTGGCTGTGGCACACCTAATTCTACACCTTCATTCCTCTCAGTGCAGGTCTCAGAGAGGACTGAAGGTCTAGTGGGGTTGGAAATCTCAGCTGATGAGGAGCAAGGAGAGGTCCTCTTTGTTCTTTGGTATGGGTCTTTTAGATACGCTGCCAACGAACTGCATGGCAGGTCAACATATGTCTGGTCAAGCATGTGGTACCCAAGCGGGAGATGTTTTGGCCACGTGAGATACGCTTGAGACATATGTTGCAAATAGCAGCGGTGCGATCTGATGCACTCGTCTCAAAAAAGGCCTACACCAAAGAACTTTTTGAATAACGCGCAGAGACTGCAGCGCCCTGCACATGTGGAGCTTTGGGGTGTGATGCAGTCAATGTGCTGCCCTTAGGCTGGCCCCTGGAGGGCATCCAGCCTTGTTGGTGATGTGCCGCCTCCTCCTCCTCCTCCTCCTCCTCTCTCCTATCAGGCACCCACGTTGAGTCAGTGACCTCATCATCCCCTCCCTCCTCATCACTGGAGCAAACCTGGCAGTATGCTGCAGCAGGGGGAGCATGACTGCCAGATTGCTGTCCTTCTTGGGCACCCCCTCTGTCCGTGCTCATGTTACTGCCTTCATCGAGCTCAGTATCATCATCAGAGCCTTCCAAATGCTGGGCATCCTCCTGGAGCATGTACCCAACACTGTGGTCAAACAGTTCGAGGGACTCCTCAGGAGGACATGGTGGGGCTAGGGAAGGACTCAATGATGACATTGAGCCGAGGGAAGAGGCCACTGCTTTGCCAGACAAAGTACCCTGGGCATGGGTGAGACAGGATGAGGAGGATGAGGACGGCTTGGTCATCCACTCGACCAAGTCTTCCGCATGTTGCGGCTCAACACGGCCAGCTGCCGAAAAAAAGGCCAAGTGTGTCCCATGGCCACGTGCTGATGAGGATGCACCGTCTCCACGACCAGCACTAGACACAGAGCCTGCTTGCCCTCTCTTATTGGCTTGTGACTGTCTGCCTCTCCTTCTTGGCCTTCCAGACATACTAATGGCCTGTAGCTGCACTAAGCTGGAATATATATATATATATATATATATATATATATATATATATATATATGTACTGATACTGCAGCTAGAAAAATCAACTGCCTGGCTGAAGTATGAGAACACCACCAACCTTCTACAGGTAGCTTTAGCTGAACACTGTGAGGTGGACGCACCCCACTAACTTGTAGGTTTAGCTGAACACTGTGAGCAGGATACACTGCACTAACTGTAAATAGTCTAGCTGCCTGACTGTGGTACTAATAGGATCAAAAGAACACCAGCAATTTTCTTCAGGTAGCTGTTTTTACTGTAACAAGACAAGCCTGCCTGTCAGTAAGAAGATAACAGAAATGGATCTAGCTGAACACTGTGTGCAGGACGCACCCCACTAGCTTGTAGGTTTAGCTGAACACTGTGAGGTGGACGCACCCCACTAACTTGTAGGTTTAGCTGAACACTGTGAGCAGGACGCACCCCACTAACTTGTAGGTTTAGCAGAACACTGTGAGCAGGACGCACTGCACTAACTGTAAATAGTCTAGCTGCCTGACTGTGGTACTAATAGGATCAAAAGAACACCAGTAATTTTCTTCAGGTAGCTGTAAATACTGTAACAAGACAAGCCTAATGAAGGGGCGTGGCTGTCACGTCACCACAGCCCGTACACCCTGCAACGCGTCGCTCGATCCATGACGTCGTCACTCCTCGCCGGATGTTTACGTTCTTCCACGCTCTCCGCCTAGTACTGTGACCTGTCACCGCTGCGGCCGGCCATACATCTCAGCGGTACCTCTCCTCACACACAGGCAGAGCCCCCAGCCAGGAGCTGTTTTGACTGACTTGAATTTCTGATGGATGATGTCCTCTTCAGTATCTGCTCACTACTTTATGCCTTACTGATGACCTTCAACATGTGAGTTTGATCATCATTATCCTTTTATGAATAAACTTGTTTTTAGTCTACACCCAGAGGCGCCTCTCTCTTCTGTTTCTCCTTAGGATTGGAATGTGGTTTCGCTTCTTGATGAAGGCAGCCCTGCTTGTGGACCTACCATTCTTTCGATCCTTGTACCCCTTATATGTATATGACTGTGAGATCATGCCCCATATGTATTAATGCAATACATTTCTCTCTATGGACATGTACATGTGGACACTATTCATTTATTGAATTTATTGTGAGACTGGGAAGATTTCAGTTTTTTCCCCATTTCCCTGCCTTTGTTTTTGTTGTTATTATTGTCATTTCCAGTTCTCTGCGCCTTTACTTGCATACTGTAACAAGACAAGCCTGCCTGTCAGTAAGAAGATAACAGGAACGGATCTAGCTGAACACTGTGAGCAGGATGCACTGCACTAAATGTAAATAGTCTAGCTGCCTGACTGTGGTACTAATAGGATCAAAAGAACACCAGTAATTTTCTTCAGGTAGCTTTATATACTGTAACAAGACAAGCCTGCCTGTCAGTAGGAAGATAACAGGAACGGATCTAGCTGAACACTGTGAGCAGGACGCACTGCACTAAATGTAAATAGTCTAGCTGCCTGACTGTGGTACTAATAGGATCAAAAGAACACCAGTAATTTTCTTCAGGTAGCTGTAAATACTGTAACAAGACAAGCCTGCCTGTCAGTAGGAAGATAACAGGAACGGATATAGCTGAACACTGAGCAGGACGCACTGCACTAAATGTAAATAGTCTAGAAGATAACAGGAACGGATCTAGCTAAACTGAATACAGTGTATATGTATATATATGCAACACCTGGGATGCATATATATACACAATACACTGTAAGTGCAGCTAACTGACTGACTGTCCTGCCTAATCTAGCTAACTCAAATGAAATGACACTGTCTCTCTCTCTCTCTATCTCTCAGCACACCGGAACACACTGCACAGGGCCACCGTGCAGGCGGCCTTATATAGTGTGGGGCGTGTACTAAATCCCCTGAGCCATAATTGGCCAAAGCCTCCTTGGCTTTGGCCAATTACGGCTCTCTGTTCAGGCGGCGCTGTGATTGGCCAAGCATGTGGGTCATAGTGCATGCTTGGCCAATCATCAGCAAGCAATGCACTGCGATGCCGCAGTGAATTATGGGCCGTGACGCGCCACACGAATTTGGCGCGAACGGCCCATATCGTTCGCAATTCGGCGAACGACCGAACAGCCGATGTTCGAGTCGAACATGGGTTCGACTCGAACACGAAGCTCATCCCTAGTCCCATACACACTATTAGATTTTCTGCAGATTTTTGTTTTCAGATTTAGCAAAACCATATAATATGAGGTCAAACCTTAAGAATTTCAATTTGTATGCAATCAGGTAGACCCTTGCACTACATGTTTTTGGTAAATCTTCAGATAAAAGTCTGCAGAAAATCTAATAGTGTGTATGGGGTCTTAGTTGAGGAGACAAACCAAGGATAGATAGCACCACTGCAAGTCAGCAACAAGTCTCAAAACTACAAACAAAAGGACCTCAGGCAAAGTGAAACCTCTTATGACAGATAGCTTATATGCAAGGCACCAGAATTTACAATCTATCCTCCAGATCCAGCCTTTACATCAGAACGGTACGCCAAGGGCCCGGTTAAACCAGAAAATCTTAAAAGGTATAATCGCACACTACCTTTCCACCATAGCAATACACAGAAAGCTAATCAAGCCACAATAGACTTTGCCAAGGTCTTTGCATGACACAAGTTTAGGCCCGTACACACAATACAAAAATCCAATGGAAAAATTTGTACAACAAGCTGTCTGACGATTTTCGGATCGTTAGTACGGTACTTTCGACAGCCGATTTCGCTTTTTTGTCAGACAAAAGCTGGATTTTTGTCGGTTGTGAACTCAACGTCCGAATTTTCGTTTCATTAGTACAGTTTTCATATGAAAAAAATCAAAAGTGCAAGACTATGCATGCTCAGAAACGAAAGAATACATGCAAAACTATTTAACACATTACATCACTTCTGACGTTGTATTTTGTTGTATGAAAGTTTTCATATTGTGAGTAAACTCTTCACTTTTGACATGAGACTAGCATGCCACAAAAAACGGACATTCGGTCGTCCAAAAATCTGAACATGTGTACGAGGCTTTAGTCACAAAAGAACTTGAAAAGATTAAAGACCGCCCTGAAACCTACAGAGCCTGGTGATCTTTTTTCCAAAACACTATCAGAGGCCTAGAACTGTCATGCAGTATAGAGATAGACCTCTTGATCATATGGCTCAGTAACTAGTCAGCCGAACATGCCAGGCAAATCAGGACCATAAATATAATCTACCCAGACATTGGCCTTAAAATGATCTGCAGAAGCAATATAAAATGCACTATTTATAAGATTTGATAGCTTTCCTAAGATACCTAGCAAGACCTATCAGTAACTCAGGCAACTAAGTTACTTATTAATGGAATTCCAGATAGCCAAAGCCGAAGGGGACTTACAAGGACTTGCCTTCCTTGGCACAGCCAGAGGTGTCAACTCCATTGTACAAAAACTTACAAGAGCAGTGAATCACACATTTCTCCAAATATAAAAGACAGTATAATGTTCCATTGCCCCTTTCTCTGTTTTTGTGGATCTTGTAAGCCAGCAAGGTAGAGCAAGAAATTTTCCTAGCTTTGACTTTACATTGTCATGTACTGCTCCTACAGGGCTGAACCCTTGCAAACCTCCAGTAGCAGTACACAAAACGAATGTGACTCCTCCAGATTCCTTTCACAGGTCTTCCAGCTCCTCTTAATCAGAGACAAAGATTAAAGATCTTGGTAAGCAGTGTCCTTTGCACTACAAGCTACAACCTCGTCTAAAGTGCAGAGCCTTCAGAGAGAAGTCCACAGAGGATTGCAAAGCCTTCCTGAAGGAGAACAACATCTGTTACAAGAGCTGTTCATCAACATCTCACCAACATCTTACTTTGCCAAGGATTGTAAGTAGGGATGAGCTTCGTGTTCGAGTCAAACCCATGTTCGACTTGAACATGGGCTGTTTGATCGTTCGTCAAATTATGAACGTTATGTGCTGTTCGCGCCAAATTCGTGTGGCGTGTCACGGCCCATAATTCACTGCGGCATCGCAGTGCATTGCTGGTTGATGATTGGCCAAGCATGAACTATGACCCGCATGTTTGGCCAATCACAGCGTCGTCGGTAGAGAGAGCTGTAATTGGCCAAAGTCAGGGTGGCTTTGGCCAATTATGGCTCAGGGGGTTTAGAACACGCCCCACACTAAATAAGGCCGCTTGCGCGGCGGCCCTGTGTAGTGTGTTCCGGCGTGCTTAGATAGAGAGAGAGAGACAGTGTCATTTCATTTGAGTTAGCTAGATTAGGCAGGACAGTCAGTGAGTTAGCTGCACTTACAGTGTATTGTGTATATATATGCATCCCAGGTGTTGCATATATATATATATATATACACTGTATTCAGTTTAGCTAGATCCATTCCTGTTATCTTCCTACTGACAGGCAGGCTTGTGTTGTTACAGTATTTACAGCTACCTGAAGAAAATTGCTGGTGTTCTTTTGATCCTATTAGTACCACAGTCAGGCAGCTAGACTATTTACAGTTAGTGTAGTGCGTCCTGCTCACAGTATTCAGCTAAAACTACAAGTTAGTGTAGTGAGACCTCTGCACAGTGTTCATCTAAAGCTACAAGTTAGTGTAGTACGTCCTGCTCACAGTGTTTAGCTAAAACTACAAGTTAGTCTAGTGAGACCTCTGCACCATGTTCATCTAAAGCTACAAGTTAGTGTAGTGCGTCCTGCTCACAGTGTTCAGCTAAAACTAAAAGTTAGTGTAGTGAGACCTCTGCACAGTGTTCACCTAAAGCTACAAGTTAGTGTAGTGCGTCCTGCTCACAGTGTTCAGCTAAAACTACAAGTTAGTGTGGTGCGTCCTCCTCACAGTGTTCAGCTAAACCTACAAGTTATTTTTTTGCGAGCTCTGCACAGTGTTCAGCTAAAGCTACCTATAGAAGGTTGGTGGTGTTTTCTTGATCCTATCACTACCGCAGGCAGCTAAATAAGCTGCAAGTTATTTCTTTGCGATTCTGCACAGTGTTCAGCTAAAGCTACCTGTAGAAGGTTGGTGGTGTTTTCCTGATCCTATCACTACCGCAGGCAGCTAAATAAGCTGCAAGTTATTTTTTTGCGAGCTCTGCACAGTGTTCAGCTAAAGCTACCTGTAGAAGGTTGGTGGTGTTTTCCTGATCCTATCATTACCGCAGGCAGCTAAATAAGCTGCAAGTTATTTTTCTGCGAGCTCTGCACAGTGTTCAGCTAAAGCTACCTGTAGAAGGTTGGTGGTGTTTTCCTGATCCTATCACTACCGCAGGCAGCTAAATAAGCTGCAAGTAGGGATGAGCCGAACACACCCCGGTTCGGTTCGCACCAGAACCTGCGAACGGACCGAAAGTTCGCACGAACGTTAGAACCCCATTGACGTCTATGGGACTCGAACGTTCAAAATCAAAAGTGCTCATTTTAAAGGCTAATTTGCATGGTATTGTCCTAAAAAGGGTTTGGGGACCCGGGTCCTACCCCAGGGGACATGTATCAATGCAAAAAAAACTTCTAAAAACGGCCGTTTTTTCGGGAGCAGTGATTTTAATGATGCTTAAAGTAAAAAAAAAAAAGTGAAATATTCCTTTAAATATCGTACCTGGGGGGTGTCTATAGTATGCCTGTAAAGTGGCGCGTGTTTCCCGTGTTTAGAACAGTCCCTGCACCAAATGTCATTTTTAAAGGAAAAAATCTCATTTAAAACTGCTTGCATGTCGGGTCCTGGCAATATGGATGAAAATCAGTGAGACAAACGGCATGGGTACCCCCAGTCCATTACCAGACCCTTTGGGTCTTGTATGGATATTAAGGGGAACCCCGCACCCAAAATAAAATAAGGAAAGGTGTGGGGCCACCAGGCCCTATATACTCTGAACAGCAGTATACAGGCGCTGCAAACAAGACAGGGACTATAGGTTTGTTGTTAAGTAGAATCTGTTTGTAATTTTGAATGGGTACATTTTTAACGTGTTTAGCTCCAGCCAAAAAATCTTTTTTAAGCTTTTTGGAAAACATAGGGAAGGGTTATCACCCCTGTGACATTTGTTTTGCTGTCTTTCCTCCTCTTCAGAAGATTTCACCTCACTTTTTGTCCCAATGACAAATGTTTTTTGAAAATTTGGGGTTTTTTGTGGAACAAGGATTGGAAAGCATCAGTGGAAAGGAGAAATGTTTTTCCCATATTAACTCTTACAGGAGAGAATTTCCCTTCCTAGGGGAAGATTTCATCTCACTTCCTGTTGTCTCCTTCCGTTTGCAAGTAGGAGTCGTTTGTAAGTTAGATGTTTGAAAGTAGGGGCCTGCCCTACAGCAGAAATTTGGGCCTTAGGTGTTGTTGTGACCACAACACTTTAAGCCCTCACAGGGCCCTGCTGTGAAATATTAGATCAAGAATTGTAATTACATGCCCCTGTTGAACAGGGGCAGAAAAACTGGGCCTTTGGTGGTGGTGGTGGTGGTGGTGCTGGTGCCACAACACTGTAAGTCCTCACTCGCTCTTGGTGGGTGCAGAAATGGGCCCTGCTGTGAAATATTAGATCAAGAATTGTAATTACATGCCCCTGTTGAACAAGGGCAGAAAAATTGGGTCTTTGGTGGTGGTGGTGCTGGTGCCACAACACTGTAAGTCCTCACTCGCTGTTGGTGGGTGCAGAAATGGGCCCTGCTGTGAAATATTAGATCAAGAATTGTAATTACATGCCCCTGTTGAACAGGAGCTGAAAAATTAGGCCTTAGGCACTGGTGCTGGTGCCACAACACTACAACCCCTCACAGACACTCTAGTTGGAACGCAGGAACGAGCCCTGCTGCAAAGTATTGCATCAAAAATTGTAATTACACGCCCCTGTTAAACAGGGGCAGAAAAATAGGGCCTTAGGCACTGGTGCTGGTGCCACAACACTGCAACCCCTCACAGACACTCTAGTTGGAACGCAGGAACGAGCCCTGCTGCAAAGTATTGCATCAAAAATTGTAATTACACGCCCCTGTTAAACAGGGGCTGAAAAATTGTGCCTTAGGCACTGGTGGCGGCGCCCTGAACCAAAAATGTTCTTACAAGCTATCAGCGTGATCATTGAGGAGGAAGAGGATAAATACTCAGGGATAGTCACTCAGCATCAGCATAGGCAGTCTTTGAAGGGATCTGAGATTTAAAAAAAAAATATTCGGTTACATCAGCATTGGGTGCTTGGTAGCTGGTGGTGATCCAAGACTGATTCATTTTTATGAAGGTCAGTCGATC
This sequence comes from Lithobates septentrionalis, assembly GCA_037952835.1. Classification (NCBI taxonomy): domain Eukaryota; kingdom Metazoa; phylum Chordata; class Amphibia; order Anura; family Ranidae; genus Lithobates; species Lithobates septentrionalis. The sequence continues at coordinate 264,999 of JBBDGP010001449.1, forward strand.
GACCGAGTCGGTGGACAGACGCACCCTGTGATTGGTTACCACGCCTCCAGCAGCACTGAATGTGCGTTCCGAAAGAACGCTGGATGCAGGACAGGCCAGTAGCTCAATTGCATACTGTGCAAGCTCTGGCCAGTGATCCATCCTCAAGACCCAGTAACCCAGAGGATTTTCGGTGGGAAAGGTGTCCAAATCTGATCTTGCCCCTAGGTATTCCTGCACCATGTAAAACAGACGCTGGCGATGGTTGCTGGAACTGATCATACCTTGGGGCTGCGGACCAAAAAATTGTCTGAACGCATCGGTCAGATGGCCACCTTCTCCACCGCTCCTTCTTTGACTGACCGAAGCCTCAGCAACACGTTGTCCCGAAACAGGAGTTTGTAACCTCCCAGTCTCTGGGAACGCGTTGCACAGACCTTTCTGCAAGGCCTCCCGAAGATGTTTCATCCTCTGCTCCCTCTGCGATGGCAAGATAAGGTCCGCAACCTTACCCTTGTAACGTGGATCAAGGAGGGTTGCCAGCCAGTATTGGTCCTTCTCCTTGATACCACGAATACGAGGATCCTTACGCAGGCTTTGCAGGATCAGGGAGGCCATGCAGCGTAGGTTTGCTGAGGCATTCGGTCCGGAGTCCTCTGGGTCACTAAGGACGACATGATCCGCAGCCACCTGCTCCCAGCCACGTACAAGTCCATGTGTTTCTTGGGACTGATCCCAGAAAGACTGCTGCTGATGCTGAGTGCCAGGCTCCACCTCCATACTGACACAATCTTCCTCCTCCTCCTCGTCCTCTTCCTGTGTGATCGGCGGGCACGCAGGAACACTGTCTGGATAAAGGGGGCCTTGAGAGCTAAGGAAGTCCTCCTCTTCCTGCCTCTGTTCTGCCTCAAGTGCCCTGTCCATTATTCCACGCAGCGTGTGCTCCAACAGGTGGACAAGGGGGACAGTGTCACTGATGCATGCACTGTCACTGCTCACCATCCTCGTGGCCTCCTCAAATGGTGACAGGACAGTGCATGCATCCCTGATCATGGCCCACTGGCGTGGGGAAAAAAACCAAGCTCCCTTGACCCTGTCCTGGTGCCATAGTCACACAGGTACTCATTGATGGCCCTCTGCTGCGTGTGCAGCCGCTGCAGCATGGCCAACGTTGAGTTCCACCTGGTGGGCATGTCACAGATTAGGCGGTTCTTGGGCAGGTTAAACTCCTTTTGGAGGTCCGTCAGCCGAGCACTGGCATTATATGACCGGCGGGAATGCACACAGACTTTCCTGGCCTGCCTCAGGACATCCTGTAAGCCCGGGTACCTGCCCAAGAACCGCTGCACCACCAAGTTAAGGACGTGAGCCAAACAGGGCACATGGGTCATTTGTCCCTGTCGGAGGGCAGAGAGGAGGTTGGTGCCATTGTCGCAAACCACCATTCCTGCCTAAAGTTGGCGTGGCGTCAACCACCTCTGAACCTGCCCCTGCAGAGCTGACAGAACCTCTGCCCCAGTGTGGCTCCTGTCCCCCAAGCACACCAGCTCAAGCACCGCATGGCATCTTTTGGCCTGCGTACTTGCGTAGCCCCTTGAACGACTATGGAGCACCGCTGGTTCCGAGGACAAAGCACAGGAAGAGGCCATGGAGGAAGAAGAAGAGCAGGGGGTGGAGGAGAGAGGTGTGTCACAATCATTAGCATTTTGGAGGCATGGTGGCGGAACAACCTCCAACACTACTGCACCTTGTCCTGCATCCTTCCCAGCTGCCAGCAGAGTCACCCAATGTGCCGTGAAACTTAGGTAACGTCCCTGTCCATGCCTGCTGGACCATGAGTCAGCGATAATATGCACCTTACCGCTGACCGCCCTGTCCAGCGAGGCATGGAAATTGCCTTCCACATGCCGGTAGAGAGCCGGAATCGCCTTCCATGTGAAAAAGTGGCGTTTGGGTACCTGCCACTGAGGAACCGCACATTCCACAAACTCACGGAAGGGGGCAGAGTCTACCAACTGAAAAGGCAGCAGTTGAAGTGCTAGCAATTTTGCCAAGCTAGCATTCAACCACTGGGCATGTGGATGGCTGGGAGCAAACTTCTTTCGGCGGTGCAGCAGCTGGGGCAGGGAAATTTGCCTGGTACAATCTGACGTCGGTGTACCAAAAGCTGATTGTCCACAAGTACTTGGCTGTGACACACCTAATTCTACACCTTCATTCCTCTCAGTGCAGGTCTCAGAGAGGACTGAAGGTCTAGTGGGGTTGGAAATCTCAGCTAATGAGGAGCAAGGAGAGGTCCTCTTTGTTCTTTGGTGTGGGTCTTTTAGATACGCTTGCCAAACGAACTGCATGGCAGGTCAACATATGTCTGGTCAAGCATGTGGTACCCAAGCGGGAGATGTTTTGGCCACGCGCGATATGCTTGAGACATATGTTGCAAATAGCAGCGGTGCGATCTGATGCACTCGTCTCAAAAAAGGCCCACACCAAAGAACTTTTTGAATAACGCGCAGAGACTGCAGCGCCCTGCACGTGTGGAGATTTGGGGTGTGATGCAGTCAATGTGCTGCCCTTAGGCTGGCCCCTGGAGGGCATCCTGCCTTGTTGGTGATGTGCCGCCTCCTCCTCCTCCTCCTCCTCTCTCCTATCAGGCACCCATGTTGAGTCAGTGACCTCATCATCCCCTCCCTCCTCATCACTGGAGCAAACCTGGCAGTATGCTGCAGGAGGGGGAGCATGACTGCCAGATTGCTGTCCTTCTTGGGCACCCTGTCAGAGAACTCACACAGCAAGCACCCGTCTCCATGCAGCAGCTGCCAATCCTCATTCTGCTAATGCAAAGGTGCATGCACGGAACCATAGCCAGAGGCAAATGAGATCCAGGGTGGGCATGCACAATGGCACCTCTATGCGAATGCGCATGCGCGCTAACGCGCGTCCGCGAGTGCCAAAGCGCTAATATGCTAACGCACATGCGCCAATATGCCAAAGTGCTAATGTGCTAAGGCACATGTGCCAATGTGCTAAATTGCTAATGCGCATGCGCGTACGCACGTACGCTGGCGCCAATCCTGGCACACAGCACCCTATATAAACAGAGAGTCTGCCTAGCATCAGTGCTGGATTGTCTTCAGCTTGTTCCTGTGTTCCTGTGTTCCTGTTGTTACTCTGCCTGATTGACCTTGTTCCTGAAAACCCGGCTATCTTCTGACCATTCTCTTGGATCTCCCCTGCCTCTATTTGCAATACTGACCTTGGCTTGAACTTATGATTACGGCTCTGCCTCCTGATTCTGTACACTGCTGCCCGTCTGTTGCCAACCCCTGCCTGTTCCTGACTACGGTTTTGCCTTCTGACTTGGTACCCCGCTGCCAGCCTGTTGCCGACTCCTGCCTGTTCCTGATTCTGCAGTTGATCCTGATCTGGCTCCCGCTGAACAAGTTTGGTGATCAGTTTCCACATCTCCTCAGCAGAGGTTCCTATATCTCCAAGTTCCAGCCTCCTGCCTGCATGCACCTGCACCCTTTCATTGCCCTCGCACTCCCTGTACCCACCACCAGGGGTGCTTGGACCGGAACCGTGCAAAAGGCCACCCTCATCATTTCGGGCTCTGCTGTAAGGTACGTGACACACCCCCTCTGTCCGTGCTCATGTTACTGCCTTCATCGAGCTCAGTATCATCATCAGAGCCTTCCAAACGCTGGGCATCCTCCTGGAGCATGTACCCAACACTGTGGTCAAACAGTTCGAGGGACTCCTCAGGAGGACATGGTGGGGCTAGGGAAGGACTCACTGATGACATTGAGCCGAGGGAAGAGGCCGCTGCTTTCCCAGACAAAGTACCCTGGGCATGGGTGAGAGAGGATGAGGAGGATGAGGATGGCTTGGTCATCCACTCGACCAAGTCTTCCGCATGTTTCGGCTAAACACGGCCAGCTGCCAAAAAAAAGGCCAAGTGTGTCCCACGGCCACGTGCTGATGAGGATGCACTGTCTCTACGACCAGCACTAGACACAGAGCCTGCTTGCCCTCTCTTATTGGCTTGTGACTGTCTGCCTCTCCTTCTTGGCCTTCCAGACATACTAATGGCCTGTAGCTGCACTAAGCTGGGACATATATATATATATATATATATATATATATATATATATGTACTGATACTGCAGCTAGCAAAATCTACTTCCTGCCTGTAGTATGAGAACACCACCAACCTTCTACAGGTAGCTTTAGCTGAACACTGTGAGCAGGACGCACCCCACTAACTTGTAGGTTTAGCAGAACACTGTGAGCAGGACGCACTGCACTAACTGTAAATAGTCTAGCTGCCTGACTGTGGTACTAATAGGATCAAAAGAACACCAGTAATTTTCTTCAGGTAGCTGTATATACTGTAACAAGACAAGCCTGCCTGTCAGTAAGAAGATAACAGGAACGGATCTAGCTGAACAATGTGAGCAGGACGCACCCCACTAGCTTGTAGGTTTAGCAGAACACTGTGAGCAGGACGCACCCCACTAACTTGTAGGTTTAGCAGAACACTGTGAGCAGGACGAACTGCTCTAACTGTAAATAGTCTAGCTGCCTGACTGTGGTACTAATAGGATCAAAAGAACACCAGTAATTTTCTTCAGGTAGCTGTATATACTGTAACAAGACAAGCCTGCCTGTCAGTAAGAAGATAACAGGAACGGATCTAGCTGAACACTGTGAGCAGGACGCACCCCACTAGCTTGTAGGTTTAGCAGAACACTGTGAGCAGGACGCACCCCACTAATTTGTAGGTTTAGCTGAACACTGTGAGCAGGACGCACTGCACTAACTGTAAATAGTCTAGCTGCCTGACTGTGGTACTAATAGGATCAAAAGAACACCAGTAATTTTCTTCAGGTAGCTGTAAATACTGTTACGAGACAAGCCTGCCTGTCAGTAGGAAGATAACAGGAACGGATCTAGCTGAACACTGTGAGCAGGACGCACTGCACTAACTTTAAATAGTCTAGCTGCCTGACTGTGGTACTAATAGGATCAAAAGAACACCAGTAATTTTCTTCAGGTAGCTGTAAATACTATTACAAGACAAGCCTGCCTGTCAGTAGGAAGATAACAGGAACGGATCTAGCTGAACAATGTGAGCAGGACGCACTGCACTAACTTTAAATAGTCTAGCTGCCTGACTGTGGTACTAATAGGATCAAAAGAACACCAGTAATTTTCTTCAGGTAGCTGTAAATACTGTTACAAGACAAGCCTGCCTGTCAGTAGGAAGATAACAGGAACAGATCTAGCTAAACTGAATACAGTGTATATATACACTACCGTTCAAAAGTTTGGGGTCACATTGAAATGTCCTTATTTTTGAAGGAAAAGCACTGTACTTTTAAATGAAGCTAACTTTAAACTAGTCCTAACTTTAAACAAATATACTCTATACATTGCTAATGTGGTAAATGACTATTCTAACTGCAAATGTCTAGTTTTTGGTGCAATATCTACATAGGTGTATAGAGGCCCATTTCCAGCAACTATCACTCCAGTGTTCTAATGGTACAATGTGTTTGCTCATTGGCTCAGAAGGCTAATTGATGATTAGCAAACCCTTGTGCAATCATGTTCACACATCTAAAAACAGTCTAGCTCCTTCCAGAAGCTACAAAACTGACCTTCCTGTGAGCAGATTGAGTTTCTGGAGCATCACATTTGTGGGGTCAATTAAACGCTCAAAATGGCCAGAAAAAGAGAACTTTCATCTGAAACTCGACAGTCTATTCTTGTTCTTAGAAATGAAGGCTATTCCATGCGAGAAATTGCAAAGAAATTGAAGATTTCCTACAACGGTGTGTACTACTCCCTTCAGAGGACAGCACAAACAGGCTCTAACCAGAGTAGAAAAAGAAGTGGGAGGCCGCGTTGCACAACTAAGCAAGAAGATAAGCACATTAGAGTCTCTAGTTTGAGAAACAGACGCCTCACAGGTCCCCAACTGGCATCTTCATTAAATAGTACCCGCAAAACACCAGTGTCAACATCTACAGTGAAGAGGCGGCTGCGGGATTTTGGGCTTCAGGGCAGAGTGGCAAAGAAAAAGCCATATCTGAGACTGGCCAATAAAAGAAAAAGATTAAGATGGGCAAAAGAACACAGACATTGGACAGAGGAAGACTGGAAAAAAGTGTTGTGGACGGATGAATCCAAGTTTGAGGGGTTTGGATCACAAAGAAGAACGTTTGTGAGACGCAGAACAAATGAAAAGATGCTGGAAGAATGCCTGACGCCATCTGTTAAGCATGGTGGAGGTAATGTGATGGTCTGGGGTTGCTTTGGTGCTGGTAAGGTGGGAGCTTTGTACAGGGTAAAAGGGATTCTGAATAAGGAAGGCTATCACTCCATTTTGCAACGCCATACCATACCCAGTGGACAGCGCTTGATTGGAGCCAATTTCATCCTACAACAGGACAATGACCCTAAACACACCTCCAAATTGTGCAAGAACTATTTACAGCAGAAGCAGGCAGCTGGTATTCTATCGGTAATGGAGTGGCCAGCACAGTCACCAGATCTGAACCCCATTGAGCTGTTGTGGGAGCAGCTTGACCGTATGGTACGCCAGAAGTGCCCATCCAACCAATCCAACTTGTGGGAGCTGCTTCTAGAAGCGTGGGGTGCAATTTCTCCAGCTTACCTCAATAAATTAACAGCTAGAATGCCAAAGGTGTGCAATGCTGTAATTGCTGCAAAAGGAGGATTCTTTGATGAAAGCAAAGTTTGATGTAAAAACAATGTTATTTCAAATACAAATCATTATTTCTAACCTTGTCAATGTCTTGACTCTATTTTCTATTCATTTCACAACGTATGGTGGTGAATAAGTGTGACTTTTCATGGAAAACACAAAATTGTTTGGGTGACCCCAAACTTTTGAACGGTAGTGTATATATATATGCAACACCTGGGATGCATATATATACACAATACACTGTAAGTGCAGCTAACTGACTGACTGTTCTGCCTAATCTATCTAACTCAAATCAAATGTCACTGTCTGTCTCTCTCTCTCTCTCTCTCTCAATGAACGCCGGAACACACACACTACACAGGGCCGCTCTGCAGGCGGCCTTATATAGTGTGGGGCGTGTACTAAATCCCCTGAGCCATAATTGGCCAAAGCCTCCTTGGCTTTGGCCAATTACGGCTCTCTGTTCAGGCGGCGCTGTGATTGGCCAAGCATGCGGGTCATAGTGCATGCTTGGCCAATCATCAGCCAGCAATGCACTGCGATGCCTCAGTGAATTATGGGCCGTGACGCGCTAACGAATTTGGCGCGAACGGCCCATATCGTTCGCAATTCGGCGAACGGGCGAACAGAAGCTCATCCCTAGCTGCAAGTTATTTTTTTGCGAGCTCTGCACAGTGTTCACCTAAAGCTACCTGTAGAAGGTTGGTGGTGTTCTCATACTACAGGCAGGCAGTTGATTTTGCTAAATGCAGTATCAGTGCATATATATATATATATATATATCCCAGCTTAGTGCAGCTATAGGCCATTAGTATGTCTGGAAGGCCAACAAGGAGAGGCAGACAGTCACAAGTCAATAAAAGAGGGCAAGCAGGCTCTGTGTCTAGTGCTGGTCATGGAGACGGTGCATCCTCATCAGCACGTTGCCGTGGGACATGCTTGGCCTTTTTTTCGGCAGCTGGCCGTGTTGAGCCGCAACATGCGGAAGACTTGGTCGAGTGGATGACCAAGCCATCCTCATCCTCCTCATCCTCTCTCACCCATGCCCAGGGTACTTTGTCTGGCAAAGCAGCAGCCTCTTCCCTCGGCTCAATGTCATTAGTGACTCCTTCCCTAGGCCCACCATGTCCTCCTGAGGAGGCCCTCGAACTGCTTGACCACAGTGTTGGGTACATGCTCCAGGAGGATGCCCAGCGTTTGGAAGGCTCTGATGATGATACTGAGCTATATGAAGGCAGTAACGTGAGCACGGACAGAGGGAGTGCCCAAGAAGGACAGCAATCTGGCCGTCATGCTCCCCCTGCTGCAGCATACTGCCAGGTTTGCTCCAGTGATGAGGAGGGAGGGGATGATGAGGTCACTGACTCAACGTGGGTGCCTGATAGGAGAGAGGAGGAGGAAGAGGAGGAGGCGGCACATCACCAACGAGGCAGGATGCCCTCCAGGGGCCAGCCTAAGGGCAGCACACTGACTGCATCACACCGCAAAGCTCCACATGTGCAGGGCGCTGCAGTCTCTGCACTTTATTCAAAAAGTTCTTTGGTGTGGGCCTTTTTTGAGACGAGTGCATCAGATCGCACCACTGCTATTTGCAACATATGTCTCAAGCGTATCTCGCATGGTCAAAACATCTCCCGCTTGGGCACCACATGCTTGACCAGACATATGTTGACCTGCCATGCAGTTCGTTGGCAAGCATATCTAAAAGACCCACACCAAAGAACAAAGAGGACCTCTCCTTGCTCCTCATCAGCTGAGATCTCCAACCCCACTAGACCTTCAGTCCTCTCTGAGACCTGCACTGAGAGGAATGAAGGTGTAGAATTAGGAGTGTCACAGCCAAGTACTTGTGGGCAATCTGCTTTCGGTACACCAACGTCAGATTGTACCAGGCAAATTTCCCTGCCCCAGCTGCTGCACCGCCGAAAGAAGTTTGCTCCCAGCCATCCACATGCTCAGCAGTTGAATGCTAGCTTGGCAAAATTGCTAGTACTTCAACTGCTGCCTTTTCAGTTGGTAGATTCTGCCCCCTTCCGTGAGTTTGTGGAATGTGCGGTTCCTCAGTGGCAGGTAGCCAAACGCCACTTTTTCTCACGGAAGGCGATTCCGGCTCTCTACCGGCATGTGGAAGGCAATGTCCATGCCTCGCTGGACAGGGCGGTCAGCGGTAAGGTGCATATTATCGCTGACTCATGGTCCAGCAGGCATGGACAGGGACGTTACCTAAGTTTCACGGCACATTGGGTGACTCTGCTGGCAGCTGGGAAGGATGCAGGACAAGGTGCAGTAGTGTTGGAGGTTGTTCCGCCACCACGCCTCCAAAATGCCTTACTAATGATTGTGACACACCTCTCTCCTCCACCCCTCCTCTTTTTCTTCCTCCATGGCCTCTTCCTGTGGTTTGTCCTCGGAACCAGCGGTGCTCCGTAAGCAATCAAGGGGCTACGCAAGTATGCAGGCCAAAAGATGCCATGCGGTGCTTGAGCTGGTGTGCTTGGGGGAGGTTCAGAGGTGGTTGATGCCAAGCCAACTTAAGGCAGGAATGGTGGTTTGTGACAATGGCACCAACCTCCTCTCTGCCCTCCGACAGGGACAAATGACCCATGTGCCCTGTTTGGCTCACGTCCTTAACTTGGTGGTGCAGTGGTTCTTGGGCAGGTACCCGAGCTTACAGGATGTCCTGAGGCAGGCCAGGCCAGGCCAGGAAAGTCTGTGTGCATTTCCGCCGGTCATATAATGCCATTGCTCTGCTGGCGGACCTCCAAAAGGAGTTTAACCTGCCCAAGAACCGCCTAATCTGTGACATGCCCACCAGGTGGAACTCAACGTTGGCCATGCTGCAGCGGCTGCACACGCAGCAGAGGGCCATCAATGAGTACCTGTGCGACTATGGCACCAGGACAGGGTCAGGGGAGCTTGTTTTTTTTCCCCACGCCAGTGGGCCATGATCAGGGATGCATGCACTGTCCTGCCACCATTTGAGGAGGCCACGAGGATGGTGAGCAGTGACAGTGCATGCATCAGTGACACTGTCCCCCTTGTCCACCTGTTGGAGCACACGCTGTGTGGAATAATGGACAGGGCACTTGAGGCAGAACAGAGGCAGAAAGAGGAGGACTTCCTTAGCTCTCAAGGCCCCCTTTATCCAGACAGTGTTCCTGCGTGCCCGCTGATCACACAGGAAGAGGAGGAGGAGGAAGATTGTGTCAGTATGGAGGTGGAGCCTGGCACTCAGCATCAGCAGCAGTCTTTAAGGGATCAGTCCCAAGTAACACATGACCTTGTACATGGCTGGGAGGAGGTGGCTGTGGACCATGTCGTCCTTAGTGACCCAGACGACTCCGGACCGAATGCCTCAGCAAACCTACGCTGCCTGGCCTTCCTGATCCTGCAAAGCCTGCGTAAGGATCCTCGTATTCGTGTTATCAAGGAGAAGGACCAATAATGGCTGGCAACCCTCCTTGATCCACGTTACAAGGGTAAGGTTGCGAACCTATCTTGCCATCGCAGAGGGAGCAGAGGATGAAACATCTTCGGGAGGCCTTGCAGAAAGGTCTGTGCAACGCGTTCCCAGAGACTGGGAGGTTACAAACTCCTGTTTCTGGACAACATGTTGCTGAGGCTTCGGTCAGTCAAAGAAGGAGCGGTGGAGAAGGTGGCCGTCTGACCGATACGTTCAGACAATTTTTTGGTCTGCAGGCCCAAGGTATGATCGGTTCCAGCAACCATCGCCAGCGTCTGTTTTACATGAATACCTAGGGGCAAGATCTGACTTGAACACCTTTCCCACCGAAAATCCTCTGGGTTACTGGGTCTTGAGGATGGATCACTGGCCAGAGCTTGCACAGTATGCAATTGAGCTACTGGCCTGTCCTGCATCCAGCGTTCTTTCGTAACGCACATTCAGTGCTGCTGGAGGCTTTGTAACCGATCACAGGGTGCGTCTGTCCACCGACTCGGTCGATCGACTGACCTTCATAAAAATTAATCAGTCTTGGATCACCACCAGCTACCAAGCACCTGATGCTGATGTAACCGAATATTTTTTTTGAAATCTCAGATCCCTTTAAAGACTGCCTATGCTGATGCTGAGTGACTATCCTGAGTAATTATCCTCTTCCTCCTCAATGATCACGCTGATAGCTTGTAAGAACATTTTTGGTTCTGGGCACCACCACCAGTGCCTAAGGCCCAATTTTTCAGCCCCTGTTCAACAGGGGCATGTACTTACAATTCTTGATCTAATATTTAAAAGCAGGGCCCATTTCTGCACCCACCAAGAGCGAGTGAGGACTTACAGTGTTGTGGCACCAGCACCACCACCACCACCAAAGGCCCAATTTTTCTGCCCTTGTTCAACAGGGGCATGTAATTACAATTCTTGATCTAATATTCCACAGCAGGGCCCATTTCTGCACCCACCAAGAGCGAGTGAGGACTTACAGTGTTGTGGCACCAGCACCACCACCACCACCACCAAAGGCCCAATTTTTCTGCGCTTGTTCAACAGGGGCATGTAATTACAATTCTTGATCTAATATTTCACAGCAGGGCCCGTTTCTGCACCCACCAAGAGCGAGTGAGGACTGACAGTGTTGTGGCACCAGCACCACCACCAAAGGCCCAATTTTTCTGCCCTTGTTCAACAGGGGCATGTAATTACAATTCTTGATCTAATATTTTACAGCAGGGCCCGTTTCTGCGCCCACTAAGAGCGAGTGAGGACTTACAGTGTTGTGGCACCAGCACCACCACCACCAAAGGCCCAATTTTTCAGCCCTTGTTCAACAGGGGCATATAATTACAATTCTTGATCGAATATTTCACAGCAGGGCCCGTTTCTGCGCCCACCAAGAGCGAGTGAGGACTTACAGTGTTGTTGCACCAGCACCACCACCACCACCAAAGGCCCAATTTTTCTGCCCCTGTTTCAACAGGGGCATGTAATTACAATTCTTGATCTAATATTTGACAGCAGGGCCCTGTGAGGGCTTACAGTGTTGTGGCCACAACAACACCTAAGGCCCAAATTTCTGCTGAGTATATAGGGCAGGCCCCTACTTTCAAACATCTAACTTACAAACGATTCCTACTTGCAAACGGAAGGAGACAACAGGAAGTGAGATGAAATCTACCCCTAGGAAGGGAAATTCTCTCCTGTAAGAGTTAATATGGAAAAAACTGTTCTCCTTTCCACTGATGCTTTATAACCAATCCTTGTTTCACAAAAAAAAAACAAATTTTCAAAAAACATTTGTCATTGGGAGGTGAAATCTTCTGAAGAGGAGCACAGACAGCAAAACAGATGTCACAGGGGTGATAACCCTTCCCAATGTTTTCCAAAAAGCTTAAAATAGATTTTTTGGCTGGAGCTAAACACGTTAAAAATGTACCAGTTCAAAATTACAAACAGATTCTACTTAACAGCAAACCTACAGTCCCTGTCTTGTTTGCACCGCCTGTATACTGCTGTTCAGAGTACAGAGCCTGTATACTGCTGTTTCCTTTTTTAATTTGGGTGCGGGGTTCCCCTTAATATCCATACAAGACCCAAAGGGCCTGGTAATGGACGTGGGGGTACCCATGCTGTTTGTCTCACTGATTTTCATCCATATTGCCAGGACCCGACATTACATTAAAGCCGCAAGCAGTTTTAAATGACTTTTATTCCTTTAAAAATGACATTTTGTGCAGGGACTGTTCTAAGCATGGGAAACACGCGCCAGTTTACAGGTATACTATAGACACCCCCTAGGTACGATATTTAAAGGAATATTTCACTTTTTTTTTTTTTTACTTTAAGCATCATTAAAATCACTGCTCCCGAAAAAACGGCCGTTTTTAAAAGTTTTTTTGCATTGATACATGTCCCCTGGGACAGGACCCGGGTCCCCAAACCCTTTTTAGGACAATACCATTCAAATTAGCCTTTAAAATGAGCACTTTTGATTTCGAACGTTTGAGTCCCATAGACGTCAATGAGGTTCTATGAGGTTTGTGCGAATTTTCGGTCCGTTCGCAGGTTCTGGTGCGAACCGAACCGGGGGGGTGTTCGGCTCATCCCTAATTGTAAGGTCAGTGTAAAATGCACAGAATGTGACAGCTCAGATCACAACACAACTTTATACCCAAGGCCACACCATGAATTTCACAATGCACCAACAGCACTAGCGAGCATGGCGGGGAGGAGGAACACACTGCTACAACTACACCAGTGATCACTTCACAATGCACAGAGGCCTGCAAAAGAATCATAAGTGGCAGGTCCTGCTCCAAAATCTGTCTAGTAAGAGTTTATTCAGCAGGCCAAAGGTAAAAAGTAATTAAGCTCTATGTAATTCTTGATGATCAAAGTACCAAGTCTTTAGCCAGCTCAACCTTCTTTTACATATGCATCATTAAAAGCTCCAACATTCCCTACTACTTAAGAACTTGTGTGGGAATAGTCGAGATGGCGGAAAGGAGAGCATCTGGCCATCTAGTCGAGTCTATCAATGAACAAACATGCCTCTCCTTACCAACTCTTATTGAATGCAATCAGATCCCTGATCACAGATTTGAAATTCCCACACCAGATGCAGCAGCTCATCACTCACACTTGATACGCATAGCACACTTAATACCAGAACTTGATCCTCAGGCTCAGATAGTCCTACTTCTTGGGAGAGATATCTTGCAAGTTTATAAAGTGAGAGGTCAAATTAATGGTCTCCAAAATGCTCCCTATCCCCCGAAGTTAGACCTAGATAGACCTAGACCTCATTATATAAGACATCTGCCTAGGAAATATGCACAAACCCACCTCTGTCAACAGCATGCTTACAAGTACATTAGAGAATGGACGTCCCTCTCTTTTACATCCATGCCACAACCACTTCTTCATAAAGGAATTGCCATACACTACCCACTTGCCTTGTCCCTTCATAGGCCCCTCTAGTGACAACCTTGCCTGTGACAGTGACCAAGACCATTTAGGGTACAGTGTCTTTCAAAGAACAAAAGAGGACAATCAGGTGGCAATGTCTATTGAGGACAAACTCTTCTTGGACAAAATGGAGCAGGGACTTATCAAAGATGACACAAACAGCTGGGTTGCACCTCTTCCCTAAAGACCACAGAGGCAATGTCTACCTAATAGCAGAGACTAAGTACAAAGGTGTTTCTCTTTTCCAACATAATTTTCAATGAAAGCCAGAGATGAGAGACCACTTTTTTCTTTCATGGAGAAAATATTTGAGAACAGCCATGGAGAAATAGCCCCCACTCTTAAAGACTTTGAGGAGTTCTGGTACCTACCGATATTTGGAATATACCACCCTAGGAAGCCGGGCCAGATTAGAGTAGTGTTTGACTCTAGTGCCAAGTTTGTCTCCCTAAATTATGTCCTCTTGACAGGCTTCCATACCTGACATCCAACAGATGTCCCATTGCTTCCTTATCAGAGAGAAGGACAGAAACTTCTTGAGATTTCTTTAGAGATAATGACCCTTCCAAAAACATCATTAAGTACCACAAGAGGGTACACATCTTTGGCAACAGCCCTTCACCTGCAGTTGCTATCTACGGACTCAGACGTTCGGCATAAGAGGGTGAGCCTGAGTATGGCTCGGATGCCATACAATTAGTAGAAAATGACTTTTATGGTGATGACTGCTTAAAAATCTCTACCTAATATGTCTGCAATTAGTCTCTTAAAAAGAGCACAGCAAATGCTAGCCTGCTCGAACCTCAGGCTTCACAAGATTGCTTCCATCTGTAAAGAAGTAATGGAAGCTTTCCCTTCTCAAGACCACTCTATTGATCTAAGAGACCTAGACTACACACGGTCGGACTTTTCGTCTACAAAAGTCAGACAGCCTGTCCGACAGACTTTCGACAGACTTTTGGCGGACTTGCGGCGGACTTTCTAACGAACGGACTTGCCTACATACGATCACACAAAAGTCCGACAGCCTAGTACATGGTGACGTACACCAAGTCCGACGAGACTATAAAACGGAAGTTCAATAGCCCGTACGACACCCTTTGGGCTCCTTCTGCTAATCTCGTGTTTATCTCGTGTTAGTAGAAGTTTGGTGAGAGATGATTCGCGCTTGTGAGACTCGTATTTTTCAGTTCGTTTTAACTGTTGTTCAGTCTGTGCTTGTGAGGTTTGTATCTGCTTTTCAGTGTGTTTGGTCAGTTGGCATTGAGCAATCTTTGTTTTATTGACCGCTCGTTGCTGATTTTCAGGTCGCTCTTCACAGGCCTTGCTGTTCTTCAGTGCATTCTGTTAAGTGCGTTCTGACCAGCCGACCATTTTGAAGCCATGTTACGTGTACGTACTCGTCGTAGAGCTCGTGCATTGTATGTGCTTGGTGCTGAAATTCATTCTTCAGCCCAAGACCAATCCATGAACAGGGCGAGGAGGAGTTCATGGATGAAGAATTGGTTGCTCCAGCGTGACCAATTCTGTCACATGCCATTGCTCCGTGAGATCCGTGAGAATAATCCTGAGGATTTCAGGAATTTTCTCCGGATGACGGACCCCGATTTTTGACCGTTTGTTGGCTTTGCTCACCCCTTATATCAGCAGGCAGGATACCTGCATGAGGCGAGCCATCACTCCGGAGCAGAGGCTAGTCGCCACATTGCGGTACTTGGCGACAGGGAGAAGCTTGCAGGACCTTAAGTTCTCGACAGGCATCTCCCCCCATGCTCTGGGGATCATTATCCCAGAGACCTGTTCTGCCATCATTCAGGTCCTGCAGAAGGACTATATTAAGGTAAGAATTTGTATCCTTTATTAGCATCACATGTTATTTTATTTAATGTTTGATAATATATATATATATAGTGTGAATGTCCCCTTTTTGTCCTCATGCATGCTGTAATTTTTTCATGTTCTTTTTTGTCCTGCATGTATATTTGCCTTCACTAACCTCCCCAGCATGCAATGCTGGGCACATATCCACCTAGTCTACTCACTTTGAATGTATTTTGTCAGCTGCATAGTATTTTTTTTCCCCTAAACTCCATCCAAATAGTGTGTGTGTCATTAACTCGATTTCCAATCCCCCCCTAAACTCCATCCAAATAGTGTGTGTGTCATTAACTCGATTTCCAATTCCCCCCCCTAAGCTCCATCCAAATAGTGTGTGTGTCATTAACTTGACTTACAATCCCCCCCCAAACTCCATGCAAATAGTGTGTGTGTCATTAACTCGATTTCCAATCCCCCCCCCCCCCCCCAATAATTTGCTATAATGTTTTGTGGTGTTGAATTTAAAAAAGCTTTAGTAAATGAGCAAAAGCTCTGCTGATTTCCATCATCCATTCATGTGCAAGCCACAAAGTTTTTGGATTAATTGCCCTTGCATGTGATTGGGTACTCCTTGCAACATGAAGCCTTTACCTTACCTCATTTACTAAGCTGTGGAGCAACTGCACTTGCAGAGTGCAACAACTGCACTTTTCAAACTGCACATTCTTGTAGCCTTTATTAAATCAAACCCTGCGTGTCCTTAAACTTAATTTCTAATTTCACCACCCCCTAAAATGTAACAATGTGCCATCAGAGGGGGTGAGCAATCTAATAAGTGTGCCTTTCCATATTATTTATTAAAGAAGATTTCAATTATTTTATGTTGTACAAATGCTGGGCAATAATGTTTTAAGTTTAATGTTCATGCAATGTTCTTTTCCAAATTACAGAGTTTTGGTTTCTTGTTTGATTCCCCAGTTTCCTTCAACGCCACAGGAATGACAGACTGTAGCATCCCATTTTGCCACCCATTGGGACTTTCCCAACTGTGGAGGGGCTATAGATGGGAAACACGTCCACATCATGCCACCACCCCATTCGGGGTTATACTATTTCAATTATAAGGGGTTCCATAGTATTGTCTTAATGGCGGTGGTGTCGGCACAATATGACTTTCTGTATCTGGATGTGGGGAAGAATGGCCAGATGTCGGATGGAGGAGTATATGCCCAGATGCCCATTGCCCATTCTACCAGCGTCTCCAGAGTGGTGGCCTGGGATTGCCACCTGATGCAGATAATGTGGAAGGACTCCCCTTTGTCTTCATAGCAGATGAAGCCTTCGCTCTGAGCAAGCACCTCATGAGGCCATTCCCCCAAAGGACCCTCACCCCGGAGAGGAGGGTTTTTAATTTCCGGCTGGCCAGAGCGAGAAGAGTTGTTGAGAATGCTTTTGGGATTCTGGCCAGCCGGTTCCGCCTGTTTCAGACACCAATAAACCTTGCGGAATACAAACGTAATTACATAATTTTAGCATGCTGCATCCTGTACAACTTTTTGAACAAACATTCCCCAAATTATATTTTGCCAGTTGGGCCTGAGGCCGGACTTATTATTAGTTACAATCTGACGGGCCTGGATACTATCCATACTGGCTTGGCCCCCAAAGTGCCCGTCAAGTTCGGGATTAGGGATGAGCCGAACACCCCCCGGTTCAGTTCGCACCAGAACCTGCGAACGGACCGAAAATTTGCACGAACGGTAGAACCCCATTGACGTCTATGCGACTTGGACGTTTCAACTCAAAAGTGCTAATTTTAAAGGCTAATTTTCATGGTATTGTCCTAAAAAGGGTTTGGGGACCTGGGTCCTGCCCCGGGGGACATGTATCAATGCAAAAAAAACTTTTAAAAATGGACGTTTTTACGGGAGCAGTGATTTTAATGATGCTTAAAGTAAAAAAAAAAAGTGAAATATTCCTTTAAATATCGTACCTGGGGGTGTCTATAGTATGCCTGTAAAGTGGCGCGTGTTTCCCGTGCTTAGAACAGTCCCTGCACAAAATGACATTTTTAAAGGAAAAAAAGTCATTTAAAACTGCTTGCGGCTTTAATGTAATGTTGGGTCCTGGCAATATGGATGAAAATCAGTGAGACAAACGGCATGG
The DNA here is from genome assembly GCA_037952835.1 of Lithobates septentrionalis. Lineage (NCBI taxonomy): Eukaryota > Metazoa > Chordata > Amphibia > Anura > Ranidae > Lithobates > Lithobates septentrionalis. The sequence continues at coordinate 282,620 of JBBDGP010001449.1, forward strand.
GTACCCTCCAGTCCATTATCAGGCCCTTTGGGTCCTGTATGGATATTAAGGGGAACCCCGCACCCAAATTAAAAAAAGGAAAGGCGTGGGGCCCCCAGGCCATATATACTCTGAACAGCAGTATACAGGCGGTGCAAACAAGACAGGGACTGTAGGTTTGTTGTTAAGTAGAATCTGTTTATAATGTTGAACTGGTACATTTTTAAAGTGTAGCTCCAGCCAAAAAAATCTGTTTTTAAGCTTTTTGGAAAACATAGGGAAGGGTTATCACCCCTGTGACATTTGTTTTGCTGTCTGTGCTCCTCTTCAGAAAATTTCACCTCACTTTTTGTCCCAATGACAAATGTTTTTTGAAAATTTGGGGGTTTTAGTGAAACAAGGATTGGTGATAAAGCATCAGTGGAAAGGAGAAAAGTTTTTCCCATATTAACTTTTACAGGAGAGAATTTCCCTTCCTATGGGGTAGATTTCATCTCACTTCCTGTTGTCTCCTTCCGTTTGCAAGTAGGAGTCGTTTGTAAGTTGGATGTTTGCAAGTAGGGGCCTGCCCTATATACTCAGCAGAAATTTGGGCCTTAGGTGTTGTTGTGGCCTCAACACTGTAAGCCCTCACAGGGCCCTGCTGTGAAATATTAGATCAAGAATTGTAATTACATGCTCCTGTTGAACAGGGCCAGAAAAATTGGGCCTTTGGTGATGGTGGTGGTGATGCTGGTGCCACAACACTGTAAGTCCTCACAGTTACTCTTGGTGGGCGCTGGAACGGGCCCTGCTGTGAAATATTAGATCAAGAATTGTAATTACATGCCCCTTTTGAACAGGGGCTGAAAGATTGGGCCTTTGGTGGTGGTGTTGGTGCTGGTGCCATAACACTGTAAGTCCTCACAGTTAATCTTGGTGGGCGCAGAAACGGGCCCTGCTGTGAAATATTCGATCAAGAATTGTAATTACATGCCCCTGTTGAACAGGGGCTGAAAAATTGGGCCTTTGGTGGTGGAGGTGGTGGTGTTGGTGCCACAACACTGTAGGTCCTCACAGTTAATCTTGGTGGGCGCAGAAACGGGCCCTGCTGTGAAATATTAGATCAAAAATTCTAATTACATGTCCCTGTTGAACAGGGGCTGAAAAATTGGGCCTTAGGCACTGGTGCTGGTGCCACAACACTGCAACTCTTCACAGATACTCTAGTTGGAACGCAGGAACAAGCCCTGCTGCAAAAGAATTGCATCAAAAATTGTAATTATACGCACCTGTTAAACAGGGGCTGAAAAATTAGGCCTTAGGCACTGGTGCTGGTGCCACAACACTGCAACCCCTCACAGATACTCTCGTTGGAACGCAGGAACGAGCCCTGCTGCAAAGTATTGCATCAAAAATTGTAATTACACGCCCTTGTTAAACAGGAGCAGAAAAATTGGGCCTTAGGCACTGGTGCTGGTGCCACAACACTGCAACCCCTCACAGATACTCTAGTTGGAATGCAGGAACTAGCCCTGCTGCAAAGTATTGCATCAAAAATTGTAATTACACACCCCTGTTAAACAGGGGCTGAAAAATTGGGCCTTAGGCACTGGTGCTGGTGCCACAACACTGCAACCCCTCACAGATACTCTAGTTGGAATGCAGGAACGAGCCCTGCTGCAAAGTATTGCATCAAAAATTGTAATTACACGCCCCTGTTAAACAGGGGCTGAAAAATTGGGCCTTAGTCACTGGTGCTGGTGCCACAACACTGAAACCCCTCACATATACTCTAGTTGGAGCGCAGGAACTAGCCCTGCTGCAAAGAATTGCATCAAAATTGTAATTACATGCCCTTGTTAAACAGCGGCTTAAAAATTGGGCCTTAGGCACTGGTGGCGGCGCCCAGAACCAAAAATGTTCTTACAAGCTATCAGCATGATCATTGAGAAGGAAGAGGATAATTACTCAGCATAACAGGATAGTCACTCAGCATTAAGGCTAATATGCATGGTATTGTCCTAAAATGTGTTTGGGGACCCGGGTCCTGCCCCAGGGGACATGGATCAATGCAAAAAAAAAGTTTTAAAAACTGCCGTTTTTTTCGGGAGCAGTGATTTTAATAATTGCTTAAAGTCGAACAATAAAACTGTAATATTCCTTTAAATTTCGTACCTGGGGGGTGTCTATAGTATGCCTGTAAAGGAGCGTATGTGTCCCGTGCTTAGAACAGTCTGACAGCAAAATGACATTTCAAAGGAAAAAAGTCATTTAAAACTACTCGCGGCTATTAATGAATTGCCAGTCCCGAGTCTCCCGACAATACACATAAAAGTTCATTGATAAAAACGGCATGGGACTTCCCCACAGGGGAACCCCGAACCAAAATGTAAAAAAAAATGACGTGGGGGTCCCCCTAAATGCAATACCAGGCCCTTCAGGTCTGGTATGGATATTAAGGGGAACCCCGCACCCAAATTAAAAAAAGGAAAGGCGTGGGGCCCCCAGGCCATATATACTCTGAACAGCAGTATACAGGCGGTGCAAACAAGACAGGGACTGTAGGTTTGTTGTTAAGTAGAATCTGTTTATAATGTTGAACTGGTACATTTTTAAAGTGTAGCTCCAGCCAAAAAAATCTGTTTTTAAGCTTTTTGGAAAACATAGGGAAGGGTTATCACCCCTGTGACATTTGTTTTGCTGTCTGTGCTCCTCTTCAGAAAATTTCACCTCACTTTTTGTCCCAATGACAAATGTTTTTTGAAAATTTGGGGGTTTTAGTGAAACAAGGATTGGTGATAAAGCATCAGTGGAAAGGAGAAAAGTTTTTCCCATATTAACTTTTACAGGAGAGAATTTCCCTTCCTATGGGGTAGATTTAATCTCACTTCCTGTTGTCTCCTTCCGTTTGCAAGTAGGAGTCGTTTGTAAGTTGGATGTTTGCAAGTAGGGGCCTGCCCTATATACTCAGCAGAAATTTGGGCCTTAGGTGTTGTTGTGGCCTCAACACTGTAAGCCCTCACAGGGCCCTGCTGTGAAATATTAGATCAAGAATTGTAATTACATGCTCCTGTTGAACAGGGCCAGAAAAATTGGGCCTTTGGTGATGGTGGTGGTGATGCTGGTGCCACAACACTGTAAGTCCTCACAGTTACTCTTGGTGGGCGCTGGAACAGGCCCTGCTGTGAAATATTAGATCAAGAATTGTAATTACATGCCCCTGTTGAACAGGGGCTGAAAAATTGGGCCTTTGGTGGTGGTGTTGGTGCTGGTGCCATAACACTGTAAGTCCTCACAGTTAATCTTGGTGGGCGCAGAAATGGGCCCTGCTGTGAAATATTCGATCAAGAATTGTAATTACATGCCCCTGTTGAACAGGGGCTGAAAAATTGGGCCTTTGGTGGTGGAGGTGGTGGTGTTGGTGCCACAACACTGTAGGTCCTCACAGTTAATCTTGGTGGGCGCAGAAACGGGCCCTGCTGTGAAATATTAGATCAAAAATTCTAATTACATGTCCCTGTTGAACAGGGGCTGAAAAATTGGGCCTTAGGCACTGGTGCTGGTGCCACAACACTGCAACCCTTCACAGATACTCTAGTTGGAACGCAGGAACAAGCCCTGCTGCAAAAGAATTGCATCAAAAATTGTAATTATACGCACCTGTTAAACAGGGGCTGAAAAATTAGGCCTTAGGCACTGGTGCTGGTGCCACAACACTGCAACCCCTCACAGACACTCTCGTTGGAACGCAGGAACGAGCCCTGCTGCAAAGTATTGCATCAAAAATTGTAATTACACGCCCTTGTTAAACGGGAGCAGAAAAATTGGGCCTTAGGCACTGGTGCTGGTGCCACAACACTGCAACCCCTCACAGATGCTCTAGTTGGAATGCAGGAACTAGCCCTGCTGCAAAGTATTGCATCAAAAATTGTAATTACACACCCCTGTTAAACAGGGGCTGAAAAATTGGGCCTTAGGCACTGGTGCTGGTGCCACAACACTGCAACCCCTCACAGATACTCTAGTTGGAATGCAGGAACGAGCCCTGCTGCAAAGTATTGCATCAAAAATTGTAATTGCACGCCCCTGTTAAACAGGGGCTGAAAAATTGGGCCTTAGTCACTGGTGCTGGTGCCACAACACTGAAACCCCTCAGATATACTCTAGTTGGAGCGCAGGAACTAGCCCTGCTGCAAAGAATTGCATCAAAATTGTAATTACATGCCCTTGTTAAACAGCGGCTTAAAAATTGGGCCTTAGGCACTGGTGGCGGCGCCCAGAACCAAAAATGTTCTTACAAGCTATCAGCATGATCATTGAGAAGGAAGAGGATAATTACTCAGCATAACAGGATAGTCACTCAGCATTAAGGCTAATATGCATGGTATTGTCCTAAAATGTGTTTGGGGACCCGGGTCCTGCCCCAGGGGACATGGATCAATGCAAAAAAAAGTTTTAAAAACTGCCGTTTTTTTCGGAAGCAGTGATTTTAATAATTGCTTAAAGTCGAACAATAAAACTGTAATATTCCTTTAAATTTCGTACCTGGGGGGTGTCTATAGTATGCCTGTAAAGGAGCGTATGTTTCCCGTGCTTAGAACAGTCTGACAGCAAAATGCCATTTCAAAGGAAAAAAAGTCATTTAAAACCTCTCGCGGCTATTAATGAATTGCCAGTCCCGAGTCTCCCGACAATACACATAAAAGTTCATTGATAAAAACGGCATGGGAATTCCCCACAGGGGAACCCCGAACCAAAATGTAAAAAAAAATGACGTGGGGGTCCCCCTAAATGCAATACCAGGCCCTTCAGGTCTGGTATGGATATTAAGGAGAACCCTGTGCCAAAATTTAAAAAAAAAATGACGTAGGGGTTCCCCTCAAAACTCATACCAGACCCTTCAGGTCTGGTATGGATTTTAAGGGGAACCCCGCGCCAAAATGAAAAAGAAAATTGGCGTGGGATCCCCCCAAAAATCCATACCTGACCCTTATCCGTGCACGCAACCTGGCAGACCGCAGGAAAAGAGGGGGGATGAGAGAGCGCCCCCCTTCTTGAACTGTACCAGGCCACATGCCCTCAACATTGGGAGGGTGCTTTGGGGTAGCCCCCAAAGCAACTTGTCCCCATGTTGATGAGGACAAGGGCCTCATCCCCACAACCCTGGCCGGTGGTTGTGGGGGTCTGTGGGCGGGGGGCTTATCGGAATCTGGAAGCCCCTTTAACAAGGGGACCCCCAGATCCCGGCCCTCCCCCCTGTGTGAAATGGTAAGGGGGTACAAAAGTACCCCTACCATTTCACAAAAAAACTGTCAAAAATGTTAAAAATGACAAGAGACAGTTTTTGACAATTCCTTTATTTCTTCTATCTTCTAACTTCTTTCTTCCTTCATGCTTCGGTTTCTTCCTCCATCTTCTTCCTCTTCTGGTTCTTCTGGTTGTTATGGTTCTTCTGGTGTTCTCGTCCAGCATCTTCCTCCGCGGCGGCTCCTTGTCTTCATCTCTTTTTCTTCATCTTCTTCTCAGGCCGATACGCATCCATGATTGGATGGAAGGCTCCTGCTGTGTGACGCTTCTCCTCTTCTGACGGTTCTTATATAACGGAGGGTGGGGCCACCCTGTGACCCCGCCCCCCTCTGACATCACAGGGAATGCCACAGGGAAGTCCCCGTGCATCAGATTGGGGCAGGGTCAACGGGTGGCCCCGCTCTCCGTTATATAAGAACCGTCAGAAGAGGAGAAGCGTCACACAGCGGGAGCCTTCCATCCAATCGTGGATGCGTAGCGGCCCGAGAAGAAAATGAAGAAAAGAAGGCGCGCGGAGGAAGATGCTGGACGAGAACACCAGAAGAACCATAACAACCAGAAGAACCAGAAGAGGAAGAAGATGGAGGAAGAAACCGAAGCATGAAGGAAGAAAGAAGTTAGAACAAAGAATTGTCAAAAACTGTCTTGTCATTTTTAACATTTTTGACAGTTTTTTGTGAAATGGTAGGGGTACTTTTGTACCCAGTTACCATTTCACACAGTGGGGAGGACCAGGATCTGGGGGTGCCCTTGTTAAAGGGGGTTTCCAGATTCTGATAAGCCCCCCACCCGCAGACCCCCACAACCACCAGCCAGGGTTGTGGGGATATGGCTCTTGTCCTCATCAACATGGGGACAAGGTACTTTGGGGGCTACCCCAAAGCACCCTCCCAATGTTGAGGGCATGTGACCTGGTACGGTTCATGAGGGGGGCACTCTCTCGTCCCCCCTCTTTTCCTGCGGCCTGCCAGGTTGCGTGCTCGGATAAGGGTCTGGTATGGATTTTTGGGGGGACCCCACGCCAATTTTTTTTTCATTTTGGCGCGGGGTTCCCCTTAAAATCTATACCAGACCTGAAGGGTCTGGTATTGAATTTAGGGAAACCCCCACGTCATTTTTTTTTTACATTTTGGTTCGGGGTTCCCCTGTGGGGAATTCCCATGCCATTTTTATCAATGAACTTTTATGTGTATTGTCGGGAGACTCGGGACCGGCAATTCATTAATAGCCGCGAGTAGTTTTAAATGACTTTTTTTCCTTTGAAATGTCATTTTGCTGTCAGACTGTTCTAAACACGGGAAACATGCGCCCCTTTACAGGCATACTATAGACACCGCCCAGGTACGAAATTTAAAGGAATTTTACACTTTTATTGTTTGACTTTAAGCATTATTAAAATCACTGCTCCCGAAAAAATGGCCGTTTTTAAAACTTTTTTTTGCATTGATCCATGTCCCCTGGGGCAGGACCCAGGTCCCCAAACACTTTTTATCACAATACCATGCATATAAGCCTTTAAAATGATCACTTTTGATTTCTCCCATAGACTTTTAAAGGGTGTTCCGCGGCTTTCGAATTTGCCGCGAACACCCCAAATTGTTCGCTGTTCGGCGAACTGGCAAACAGCCGATGTTCAAGTCGAACATGATTTTGACTCGAACTCGAAGCTCATCCCTACTCAGCATCAGCATAGGCAGTCTTTGAAGGGATCTGACATTTCAAAAAAAATTATTTGGTTACATCAGCATCAGGTGCTTGGTAGCTGGTGGTGATCCAAGACTGATTTATTTTTGTGAAGGTCAGTCGATCTTTCGAGTCGGTGGACAGACGCACCCTGTGATCGGTTACAAAGCCTCCAGCAGCACTGAATGTGCGTTCCAAAAGAACGCTGGATGCAGGACAGGCCAGTAGCTCAATTGCATACTGTGCAAGCTCTGGCCAGTGATCCATCCTCAAGACCCAGTAACCCAGAGGATTTTCGGTGGGAAAGGTGTCCAAGTCAGATCTTGCCCCTAGGTATTCCTGCACCATGTAAAACAGAAGCTGGCAATGGTTGCTGGAACTGATCATACCTTGGGGCTGCGGACTAAAAAATTGTCGGAACGCATCGGTCAGACGGCCACCTTCTCCACCGCTCCATCTTTGACTGACCGAAGCCTCAGCAACACGTTGTCCAGAAACAGGAGTTTGTAACCTCCCAGTCTCTGGGAATGCATTGCACAGACCTTTCTGCAAGGCTTTCCGAAGATGTTTCATCCTCTGCTCCCTCTGCGACGGCAAGATAAGGTCCGCAACCTTACCCTTGTAACGTGGATCAAGGAGGGTTGCCAGCCAGTATTGGTCCTTCTCCTTGATACCACGAATACGAGGATCCTTACGCAGGCTTTGCAGGATCAGGGAGGCCATGCAGTGTAGGTTTGCTGAGGCATTCGGTCCGGAGTCCTCTGGGTCACTAATGACGACATGGTCCGCAGCCACCTGCTCCCAGCCACGTACAAGTCCATGTGTTTCTTGGGACTGATCCCTTAAAGACTGCTGCTGATGCTGAGTGCCAGGCTCCACCTCCATACTGACACAATCCTCCTCCTCTTCCTCCTCCTCCTCCTTCTCTTCCTGTGTGATCGGTGGGCACGCAGGAACACTGTCTGGATAAAGGGGGCCTTGAGAGCTAAGGAAGTCCTCCTCTTCCTGCCTCTGTTCTGCCTCAAGTGCCCTGTCCATTATTCCACGCAGTGTGTGCTGCAACAGGTGGATAAGGGGGACAGTGTCACTGATGCATGCACTGTCACTGCTCACCATCCTCGTGGCCTCCTCAAATGGTGGCAGGACAGTGCATGCATCCCTGATCATGGCCCACTGGTGTTGGGAAAAAAAACAAGCTTCCCTGACCCTGTCCTGGTGCCATAGTCACACAGGTACTCATTGATGACCCTCTGCTGCGTGTGCAGCCGCTGCAGCATGGCCAACGTTGAGTTCCACCTGGTGGGCATGTCACAGATTAGGCGGTTCTTGGGCAGGTTAAACTCCTTTTGGAGGTCTGCCAGCCGAGCACTGGCATTATATGACCGGCAGAAATGCACACAGACTTTGCTGGCCTGCCTCAGGACATCCTGTAAGCCCAGGTACCTGCCCAAGAACCACTGCACCACCAAGTTAAGGACGTGAGCCAAACAGGCCACATGGGTCAGTTGTCCTTGTCTGAGGGCGGAGAGGAGGTTGGTGCCATTGTCGCAAACCACCATTCCTGCCTTAAGTTGGCGTGGCGTCAACCATCTCTGAACCTGCCCCTGCAGGGCTGACAGAACCTCTGCCCCGGTGTGGCTCCTGTCCCCCAAGCACACCAGCTCAGGCACCGCATGGCATCTTTTGGCCTGCATACTTGCGTAGCCCCTTGAATGCCTACGAAGCACCGCTGGTTCCGAGGACAAATCACAGGAAGAGGCCATGGAGGAAGAAGAAGAGGAGGGGGTGGAGTAGAGAGGTGTGTCACAATCATTAGTAGTGGCATTTTGGAGGCATGGTGGCGGAACAACCTCCAACACTACTGCACCTTGTCCTGCATCTTTCCCAGCTGCCAGCAGAGTGACCCAATGCACCGTGAAACTTAGGTAACGTCCCTGTCCATGCCTGCTGGACCATGAGTCAGCGGTAATATGCACCTTACCGCTGACCGCCCTGTCCAGCGAGGCCAAGACATTGCCTTCCACATGCCGATAGAGAGCCGGAATCTCCTTCCGTGAGAAAAAGTGGCGTTTGGGTACCTGCCACTAAGGAACCGCACATTCCACAAACTCATGGAAGGGGGCAGAGTCTACCAACTGAAAAGGTAGCAGTTGAAGTGCTAGCAATTTTTCCAAGCTAGCATTCAACCGCTGGGCATGTGGAGTGAACTTCTTTCGGTGGTGCAGCAGCTGGGGCAGGGAAATTTGCCTGGTACAATCTGACGTTGGTGTACCGAAAGCAGATTGCCCACAAGTACTTGGCTGTGACACACCTAATTCTACACCTTCATTCCTCTCAGTGCAGGTCTCAGAGAGGACTGAAGGTATAGTGGGGTTGGAGATCTCAGCTGATGAGGAGCAAGGAGAGGTCCTCTTTGTTCTTTGGTGTGGGTCTTTTAGATACGCTTGCCAACGAACTGCATGGCAGATCAACATATGTCTGGTCAAGCATGTGGTGCCCAAGCGGAAGATGTTTTGGCCACGCGAGATACGCTTGAGACATATATTGCAAATAGCAGCGGTGCGATCTGATGCACTCGTCTCAAAAAAGGCCCACACCAAAGAACTTTTAGAATAACGCACAGAGACAGCAGCGCCCTGCACATGCGGAGCTTTGCGGTGTGATGCAGTCAGTGTGCTGCCCTTAGGCTGGCCCCTGGAGGGCATCCTGCCTCATTGGTGATGTGCCTCCTCCTCCTTCTCCTCCTCCTCCTCTCTCCTATCAGGCTCCCACGTTGAGATAGTGACCTCATCATCCCCTCCCTCCTCATCACTGGAGCAAACCTCACAGTATGATGCAGCAGGGGGGAGCATGACTGCCAGATTGCTGTCCTTCTTGGGCAGCCCCTCTGTCCGTGTTCACTTTACTGCCTTCATCTAGCTCAGTATCATCATCAGAGCCTTCTAAAGCTGGGCATCCTCCTGGAGCATGTACCCAACACTGTGGTCAAACAGTTTGAGGGACTCCTCAGGAGGACATGGTGGGGCTAGGGAAGGAGTCACTGATGCCATTGAGCCGAGGGAAGAGGCCGCGTTGGCAGCTGCTTTGCCAGACAAAGTACCTTGAGCATTAGTGAGAGAGGATGAGGAGGATGAGGATGGCTTGGTCATCCACTCGACCAAGTCTTCTGCATGTTGCGGCTCAACACGGCCAGCTGCCGAAAAAAAGGCCAAGCGTGTCCCACGGCAACGTGTTGATGAGGATGCACCGTCTCCACGACCAGCACTGTTGCCTCTAGACACAGAGCCTGCTTGCCCTCTTTTTTAGCTTTAGCTGAACACTGTGCACTACACTAACTTGTAGCTTTAGCTGAACACTGTGAGGAGGATGCACTATACTAACTTGTAGCTTTAGCTCAACACTGTGCAGAGGTCACACTACACTAACTTGTAGTTTTAGCTGAACACTGTGAGGAGGACGCACTACACTAACTTTAAATAGTGTATTATTATTTAGCTGCCTGCGGTAGTGATAGGATCAGGAAAACACCACCAACCTTCTACAGGTAGCTTTAGCTGAACACTGTGTAGAGGTTGCAAAAAACGAACTTGTAGCTTATTTAGCTGCCTGCGGTAGTGATAGGATTAGGAAAACACCACCAACCTTCTACAGGTAGTTTTAGCTGAACACTGTGCAGAGCTCCCAAAAAACTAACTTGTAGCTTATTTAGCTGCCTGCAGTAGTGATAGGATCAGGAAAACACCACAAACCTTCTACAGGTAGCTTTAGCTGAACACTGTGCAGAGGTCGCACTACACTAACTTGTAGTTTTAGCTGAACACTGTGAGGAGGACGCACTACACTAACTTGTAGCTTTAGCTGAACACTGTGCAGAGGTCGCACTACACTAACTTGTAGTTTTAGCTGAACACTGTGAGGAGGACGCACTACACTAACTTATAGCTTTAGCTGAACACTGTGAGGGGGACGCAGTACCCTAACTTGTAGCTTTAGCTGAACACTGTGCACTACACTAACTTGTAGCTTTAGCTGAACACTGTTCAGAGGACACACTACACTAACTTGTAGCTTTAGCTGAACACTGTGCAGAGGTCTCACTAAACTAACTTGTAGCTTTAACTGAACACTGTGAGGAGGACACACTACACTAACTGTAAATAGTGTAGCTGCCTGACTGTGGTACTAATAGGATCAAAAGAACACGAGCAATTTTCTTCAGGTAGCTGTAAATACTGTAACAACACAAGCCTGCCTGTCAGTAGCAAGATAACAGGATCGGATCTAGCTAAACTGAATACAGTGTGTATATATATATATATATATATATATATATATATATATATGTAACACCTGGGATGCATATATATACACAATAGATTGTAAGTGCAGCTAACTCACTGACTGTCCTGCCTAATCTATCTAACTTAAATCAAATGACACTGTCTCTCTGTCTATCTATCTCTCTCTCAACGCTGGAACACACACTACACAGGGCCGCCGTGCAGGCGGCCTTATATAGTGTGGAGCGGCGTGTACTAAATCCCCTGAGCCATAATTGGCCAAAGCCTCCTTGGCGTTGGCCAATTACGGATCTCTGTTCAGACGGCACTGTGATTGGCCAAGCATGCGGGTCATAGTGCATGCTTGGCCAATCATCAGCCAGCAATGCACTGCGATGCTGCAGTGAATTATGGGCCATGACGCGCCACACGAATTTGGCGCGAACGGCCCCTATCGTTTGCAATTCGGCGAACGGGCCAACAGACGATGTTCGAGTCGAACATGGGTTCGACTCGAACACGAAGCTCATCCCTATTCGTGATCAATATGTCGATTATTTTATGGGTAGGGGGGCCATTGCAATGCCCAAGAATATTTAATTTGTTAAAATTAAAAATCTTGATCAAATCTTGAATTATATTTATTGCTTACCTTTCTTTTTGGCTTTCTCCTAGGTTATCGTAGAGCACTTGTAGTGCCAAGTGTATTTTCCTTTAGTAAATAAGCACCATTGTCACTGTAAACAACTATTAACTTTAAACAAACATTATAAACATGATATTGAGCATTGAAAGAAGAAACCACACATTTTGTTAATTACTGATTTTTTAATATTCGGTGTACATTCACTTGTGCGTTTGTCAAAAATGTTGATAGTCAAACATATATCTATATTTAGAAATTTACAACAATATAATTATGTCATTTTTTGAACATTATTTTTTTATTTTATTTTTTTAACAAACAGGCCTCAATATTTTTTTTTGTTTTTTTATTTTGTGAAAACAGGCCTCTATTTGTTTTTGTTTTTTTTATTTTTTAAAAACAGGCCTCTATTTTTTCTTGTTTTTTTATTTTGTAAAAACAGGCCTCTATTTTTTTTTGTTTTTTATTTTGTAAAAACAGGCCTCTATTTTTTTTATTTTTTTGGTAATAAAAACAACAGGCCTCCTTTTTTTGGATTCTAATTTTTGGAAACAGGCATATAATTTTAAGAATCTAAAAGAGAAGGCCCAGAATGGGGTCAGCAAACAAGCAAATGAAGAACATGATCAATGTTTTTTTGGTTGAAAAAGGGCATTTAGATTCTCCCCAACACATCGGTCATGTTCTTCATTTCCTGCTGCATATGATCCAGCCGATTCCGCATTAAATCAATCTCCCCATTCCAGGCCATTATCTGACCAATTAGGCGTTGTGCACTGTCTGTGCTAAAATGTTCACCCAGACCTAAAATTGAATGAAAAAAATATGTGTTTAGAAATATGCAGCCATACATAGATTACCTTACCATAAGCTGGTGTCTCAGACACTGACCTGGTGGGGTGCCCATGTCGCATACTTCATAAAAAACCTTGGGGGTGGCGCTGTTGCTTGATTCAAGCACAACCAGATCACCTAAAATAGAGTAGAAAATTTTATTTACAAAATATGCAGCCATACATATGTAGATTAACGTAAGCTGGTGTGTCAGACACTCACCTGGTGGGGTGCCCATGTCGCCCACCTCTCCTTCCTCCACATCCTCTGTGGGGCTTGGGCTGATTTCCCAATTATGGTGTTGCGGTTGGGGGGGACTGGGTTCATCTTGTCTAAGTCCTTTCTCCCCTATGTGAATGAAACAAAATATATACTTAGCACACAGATATTTTAGTACATGATTAGTAATCTTAAAACATTGTAGTGAAGTGGTGTACAAATTGTCTCTCTCTGTGTATGTATATATATATATATATATGTAGGAAGGCCAGTATGGTGGCCTGAATTTATGGGAGGAGCCCGGGGGGTATTTAAGCAGCCCGCTCACCTGTGGTGCTTGTCGGTTTCCTGTGCGCGATATACGTCACTAAGCCGACTATTCGATATACCAGCGTCCGCAAGTTCTTGCCTCGCAAGTTCCCGTATTCGATACTCCGTACTCAAAACTTTCGAAGTCCGCGTTTTCGTTTATAGTTTGTACCACGCGTCTGGCTTGGCTGTCGCAGGTAAGGTCCCGTCGGACTTTTCGTTTTTCATATCATGTCACTAAACCGTGAGTTTAAATTTCGTTTCACCCGCATCTCACAAACTGCAATGTATATCGCTCGTACTTTCGATACGTTACAATTCGACAGCACAGCGACGCTGACGTCGCTTCATTTCTAGCATGTCGGTATCAGCAGACAGCCATAGCCATTCGCAATTTGTAAATTATCAAATCAAATTAGTTCGATATCAATCATTTCTCATTTCTGAGACATTTCTAAAACTCATTTCGGACATTTCAAATCATTTCTCATTTCTGAAAACATTTCTAAAACTCATTTCTGACATTTCAAATCATTTCTCATTTCAGTCACCTACCGCGCTCCGATTCGAATCCAATCGCACCAAAAGATGCGCCGATTCGTTCCGGTGTGCCCCAGTTATTACGGCCTCATTTCTATACATGCACCAGAGTTACGTTATTGTCAGTCAATTGTACCTCTGCCATGGTTATCATTTCATTTCCACGTATCACGTTCCGACATGAATTCAGTCGCATGAAAAAATGCACCGATTCATCTCGGCGTGCCCCAGGATTGGCCTCATTTCTATACATGCTCCAGAGTTACGTTTTATCAGTCATTTGTACCTCTGTCATGGTTATCATTTCATTCCCACGTATCACGTTCCGACAGGAATTCAGTCGCATGAAAATGCACCAATTCGTCTCGGCGTGCCCAGGATTGGCCACATTTCTGATACATGCTCCAGAGTCCGGATCATAGCTAAATCGCAGACATCGGGGGATTGACCCATATCGCTGTCATGCAATTTCTACCATTTCCCTCCCACAACGCATCACCGTTTCGAAACCAGTCGCATCCGAGGCGCACCGATTCGTCACGGCATGCATCACTGGTTCCGATCACATTTCATATCTACACCAGAGCTCGGTTAGTTGCCAGTCGCTAACACGGCACAACCAATTCGAGCCTCGGTCAAAACAATCATTTCTCTCATTTCATTTAATACTGCACTCCTATTCGAATCCAGATGCATCAAACAAGCACCGATTCGTCCCAGGAGCACCAATATTTTCAGTTGCCTCATTTCAATACATGCTCCAGAGCCCGGTCCACGGTCGAACAAATCGTGACACGACCAGGCCGCACCTCTGTCATGCAGTTCATTCATTTCACAATCAAGGCAAACATTTCGAATCATTTCATTGTCACAAAATTGCAAGCACCATACAAATCATTGCTTCAAGTTACTTAGCAATCCCTTCACGAATTGTCACCTTTCATCTTCCTCAGGTCAGTCAAAGTTCAGTAGGTCCACCCTGCACCAGGTTGGACGATATCCCCCCAGGTAAAAAAAAAAAAAAGGGAGAATAAGTCGGGTAAGTATGACTCAGCGGATCAAAGAAAAAACTTGAAATTCATCTCACCCCCAATAGGTTACAGTCAACCAGGAAATAAAGCTCGAGAGATCCTCACCAGAGCAACCATGTCCCAGGCCGGCAGTGAAGACTTCACGGCTCCTCTATCACCTACTCCGGTCTCAGAAAGCGGCAGCGTGCAATCCCTCAGGGGATGGACTATCCCCAAACTGACGGCAGAGCTCAGACGCAGAGGTGTCCCCTTCCCCGCCACAGCGAGGAAAGGCGAGCTCTTCAAACTCCTCTTCCCCCCACCAGCAGCAGGACCCAGTACCCAGCAGGCATCCCTCCAGTCCATATCATCGGCCATCTCGCAATTACACACGATGGTGTCATCTCTATCCACCTCAGTTGCAGACGTCCAAGCCAGGGTGGCACTTCTGGAGGCCCGACCAGCCACGGCTGTCCCCGACCCAACTGCAACTCAGACCTTGACACCTCTTCCTACAGGTACCTCAGGCTCAAGCGCCATTGTCTACCCCTCCCACCTGGTCCCAACCAGTATCAGGAAGGACATTTTGGACGGCAAGGACGTCAACCTGGCCTCTCTCCTTATCTCCGTGCATGATTTGGCAGAAAATAAGGCCTACTCCTGGGGCGACATATCGGTGGTCCTTAAAGCCAAAGACCCCAGGCTGAACCGCAAGCTATCAGTCCCTGAATTTACCCTGGCCTTTGGCATGCTCAGAGATGTCCTGTGCTCAGCCACCCCTAGCAGGCGGGAAGAGCTGGACTTATACCTCCATACTGTGGTAGACTTGGGCCACAAGTATGGAGGTTTCGCCTTCTACGATTATCATCGTTCCTTCTCAGCCAAGGCCGCCGCCAGATTCTCACAATTCCAGATTACGACAGATTGGAGTCTCATGGACACAGAGCTCTTCTGCCGCCACTTTGCCGGCTTACGCTCACCTCTGTGTGCAATTTGCCAGTCTTCCACCCACACTGCCACCTGGTGCGCCAATACGGCGATCAGACGGCCCTTCGAGTTCCCCTCTACCTCAGGTACAGTACAGGGCCAGTCGATCCCTGAACCAACGCCTCAGGTGGACAAACTCGGACGCCCAGTCCGAACCGTGGGAGGGGCAGCCATCTGTAACAACTTCAATTATGGGTCCTGCAACTTCAGCCAATGCCGTCTACTTCACATCTGCACTTTATGCCAAAGAGCACACCCTAGGAATTTGTGTGAAGTCAAGCAACACAAGAGGGCATGACTAAGCCGAATCAACATCTTATGGTTAGGACTGTATCTCACTTCACACCCCACCCCTTCCCTGGCCACCTACCTTATCCAAGGCTTCACAGTAGGCTTTCACACCGGCCTCATTGCACTGCCCCACAGTACTCACGAATGTGCCAATCTTCGTTCGGCAGCCATCGACGAACAGGCCATAGATCAGCTCTTACAGGCAGAGGTAGATCGAGACTACGTAATAGGCCCTTTCACTTGCCCCCCTTTCAGCACATGGAGAGTCAGCCCTATTGGGCTTGTCAAGGGCAAATTCTCTAATAAATTGCGTTTGGTGTACGACTTGTCTGCGCCTCATTCTTCGCACATACCCAGTCTCAATTCCCTGATCCCCTCCGAAGAGTTTTCCCTAAAATATTCCTCCGTTGACATGGCAATACAAGCGATCATCAAAGCAGGCACAGGTGCCTGGCTCTCCAAAGCCGACATCTCGGATGCCTTCAAGCTCCTGCCCATCCACCCATCCCTTTGGTGCTGGCATGGCATCAAATGGAAGGAAGCGTATTATTTTGCTACGAAACTCACCTTCGGTTCGAAGAGTAGCCCGTGGCTCTTCGACACGTTCGCACAGTCCCTCGTTTGGATACTATTACACAAGGGTCAATGCCATGAAGTCATCCATTACCTGGATGACTTCCTACTGATAGAACCGCCCAACAAGCCCCCAGGAGATCTCGACAAACTTAGAGCAATTTTTGGAAACCTCAATGTTCCTATCGCCGAGCACAAAGTCGATGGTCCAGCAAACATCATCACCTTTCTCGGGGTCAGCTTGGATACCTGCGCAATGCAGGCCAGTCTCCCCCCCGACAAATTAACACGCATTAGGGCAGTCCTTCACGAGTTTACACACACCAAGGGCTGTACCAAAAAACAGTTGCAGTCTCTCCTGGGTATGCTCAACTTCGCTATGCGAATTATCCCACAAGGCCGCACATTTGTATCACGCCTGCTTAGATTTCTGTCAGAAACTCAAGACCCTGATCAGATTTTGAAATTAGACTCCGCAGCTATAGCGGACCTATCAATGTGGGAGGAATTCTTGTCCGCCTGGAATGGCATATCTCTATTTATACCTATGGTTTCGATCCATTCACCCCAGGTGGTGACTGACGCGGCAGCCTCCACAGGTTTCGCGGCAATTTTTGGCCATCATTGGTTTTCAGGACCCTGGCCTCAACAGATACTGTTGATACCCGGCTTTTCCCAAACATCTGCCCTCTTTGAGCTTTATCCCATAGTGGCAGCCGCACAACTCTGGGGCCACCACTGGACAGGACAAACCGTAGTCTTCACCACCGACAACCAGGCCACGGCAGACATCATCAACAGAGGCAGGTCCAAGTCCCTAGCAGTCATGTCCTTCCTGCGCAGGTTGGTACAACTGTCTTTACAACATCAGTTCAACATACACTGTGAATTTATACCCGGCAGATACAACTCAGCAGCTGACGCACTATCACGTTTCAATTATCCCTCCTTTTTCAAACAGGTTCCCGATGCCGATCCAATGTCGGCCCCTATCCCCGTCTGGTCACAACTGACCCTGGATTAGTTCAACATCTACACGGAGCTACGCAACTCATAAATAATTCCCTCTCCCGCAACACACTCAAAGCCTACCAGACAGCTTGGAAGGCTTTTAATAAATTCCTCACGTCCTGCCGCAAAGAACCAACAGATATCAAACAGGTACTGGCCTTCACGGCACACTGCCACACACAGCTGGCCTTATCCTACAACACCATCCGGTTATACCTAGCCGGCATTCAACATTTCATGGCGCTTAAAGACCCGACGAAATCGTCACTGTTCTCATCTCACGCTATACGAGCCATCCTAAGGGGAATACAGAAACAACAACCAGTCATCAGCACTAAGCGCTTGCCCATTACAGGGCCCATCTTTAGGGACATGTCAAATATTCTGGCTACTTCACCATTCGGTCTGCTCCCCAGCACGGTATTACAAGCAGCCATATATTTAGCTTACTATGGGTTCTTGCGGCCTGGCGAATTCACCTCTAACAAACCCACAGACCAAGTACTATGCAGACGACACTTGCTTTGACACCAAGACCACTTTATTCTGCACCTCGAGGTCTCGAAAACCCAGCAAACGGGCTCGGGAGTGAACATCCACCTCTACAGAACCAACAACAGCTGGTGTCCAGTCGCTGTACTCAACCGACTCCTATCTCTCCTGCCTGAGCAACCAGACAGCAGTCCCCTTCTACCATTCCCAGTCAAACCCTTAAACGCCTCTCAGTTTGTGAGTCACATAAGGATACTTCTCCGCAATCTTCACCTTAACCCTAGTCAGTATTCCGGACACTCTTTCCGCATCGGAGCAGCCTCCGCGGCGTCCCGCCACGGGGTGCCAGATCACATCATCAAAAGACTAGGCAGGTGGAAATCAGCCTGCTTCGCCCGGTACATCCCCAATCCACAAACAGAGATGGCACAGGCATTCTCCAAATTGGCTCAATAAATAACGGAAAACCAATAAAATTATAACCCTACCTGAATGTTTTTGCCCCCTTATTTTGGCATACCGGCCATTAGACCAAGGCACACTTTCAGGTCCATTTCATATGGTAAGTCCACACTTTTAGGTCTATTTCCGATGGTAAGTCTTATCTTTACTATAAGTGTTATCTATGTCCATATCGGACATAGGGCTCCGACCATAAGTAGGAAGGCCAGTATGGTGGCCTGAATTTATGGGAGGAGCCCGGGGGGGTATTTAAGCAGCCCGCTCACCTGTGGTGCTTGTCGGTTTCCTGTGCGCGATACCCACCCTCCCATCCCCATTTCATAGCATTTCTCAACTATTCATTTCATTCATTTCTCTTACAGAATAATCATTTCTTAAACCAGGGTATGCCCCCTTATTTTGGCATACCGGCCATTAGACCAAGGCACACTTTCAGGTCCATTTCATATGGTAAGTCCACACTTTTAGGTCTATTTCCGATGGTAAGTCTTATCTTTACTATAAGTGTTATCTATGTCCATATCGGACATAGGGCTCCGACCATAAATAGATATATATAGATATCTATATAGATATAGATATTTATATCTATAGATAGATAGATAGATAGATAGATAGATAGATAGATAGATAGATAGATAGATAGATAGATAGATAGATATAGATATAGATATATATCTATATATATATATATATATATACCTATATGTATACCTATATATATCTATATATATATCTATATCTAGATAGATAGATAGATTGATAGATATAGAGCTATATATAGAGAGAGAGAGAGAGAGAGAGAGAGAGAGATACAATATATAGATAGATAGAGATTACATTAAAGAAAAGCACATGGAGCAGTATACAAGGTAATAAACAGAATATGAACACACGACAAGTACTTTACTTTTTTTCAGCACTTTACGGATCCGTCTGTACTGATCCGACTCCCAGAGTTTGAGGTCGGACCATCTTTTCCGAATCTGATCTTTTGAGCACTGTACCCCAAAAGAAAGATGCAATGTCTTCACCACCTTCGCCATTATATTGGCTTTTCTAAAATTAGGCCGGGCGTAAGGTCCATACTTCCCATCATAGTCATTTTTTCTCAGAATTGCCACCATTTCCACCATCTCTTTAAAGGACATATTGGAGGCCTAAAATCTCTGCTTCCCAGATCGGGATGTTCCGGCCTCCGGTCTTTTGTCGCTACCTGAGGTAGTACACACCTGCTGTGTCTCCGCCATTGTTCATCCCACTACGCACCGTAGAAAGAATGGGCGGAGAATATTCATTAAAATAGCGGGGCGGGCGACGCAGGCGGAGTTTCACACATGCGCAGTGTATAAAAAAAAGGTATTACGCATGTGTCGTACGTACATTCTGTGCGTAGAGACAAGGGGCAGAGAATATGAGTTAAAATAGAACGTCAGGGGCGGGTGACGCAGGCGGAGTTTCACACATGCGCAGTGCCTAAAAATTGTTAGTATGCATGTGTCGTACGTACGTTCTGTGCGCAGAGACAAGGGGCTGAAAATATGCGTAAAGAAAGAACGTCAGGGGCTGGCAAAGCAGGCGGAGTTTCACGCATGTGCAGTGTATAAAACGTTATTACGTATTGTGTCGTACGTACGTTCTGTGCGTAGATGATAGTGGACTGGGACGCTATAAACGAAGGTAATTTAAAATTTTGAAATTTGGGAAAAACTTTGTAGCAAGCAGCCTATATGGCTTGACAGATTGATGAGGCCTATGTTGGGATAAGATGATGAGGGTTTAGCAGAAACATAAAAGGTTTTTTTGTCTTGTGTCTTTATCTTTTACAGAAATTATGAATGCAAAATTTAAGGAGACTGAATTTCTGTTGGCTTTTATTGATCAGTACAGAGAGATGAGGAACCTGTGGGAGGTCAAACACCCTCAATATTATCTAAAGCATGTAAGGAAGTCAACGCTGGAGAGACTTCTGACATTTGTCCAGACGTACATCCCAGAAGCAACGATGGAGATGTTGTTATTGAAAATTGGGATCTTGAGGAACATGTATAAGAGGGAGCATAACAAGATCCAGAATTCCCTGAGATCAGGAGCATCAGCAGATGATGTATATGTACCCAGGCTGTAGTACTACAATAAACTACGTTTTCTTGATGACCAGACTGAAGCCAGGGCATCACTTTCAACCCTTCCCTCCACTCTTCACTCCACCCTTCCATGCACTCTTCCATGCACTCTTCCCTCCACCACAGCAGAGGCTGATGAGGACCAAGCTGGGTTTTCCATCCTGGAAGAACCGGATGTGACCATCTGGAGTCAGTTAAATTAATTAAAAAAATATTTAGTGTCCTAATATTAATGATGTTAACTAGATGTTATAATTGATTAAAAGAATTTAATCCTAAAAATGATGTATACATATCAATTGACAGTAGTGGCCAAATATGTTTGTCACCTGCTTTAAAAAATGATGGTGTCTGATTTCTAGACTCTTTTATTAATAGATGTATTAACATTGAATTTGCAAGTCATGAGAAGCAAATTGTGTGTCATTGATGAACGAAAAACAGAAAACTAAAACAATGTCCCTTTTTTATACACAGGATGAAGTCAGCCAAGAGGAAAGTGGGGAAAGTTGCAGGCAGGAGGAGGCCGGGCCCAGGGACAGCCAGGAGGAGGCCGGACTCTGTGTCATCCAGGAGGAGGACGAACCCTGTGTCATCCAGGAGGAGGACAGACACTGTGTCATCCAGGAGGAGGCCGGACCCAGTGTCAGGCAGGAGGTGGCTGGGCCCAGTAGGAGCCTGACCCAATCCCAAGTGACTCCCCTCCGCTTTCCTACAAAAAGGGCCAATAAGGGGACGGTGACACAGGAGGCATCCCTGCGCCTCATGAGAGAGGCCACAAATTTTTTGAAGAGCCCCCCCAAAGCTGAAGAGGCCTATGGGTGCTATTTAGCCAGCAGGCTGCTTCAAATGGAGTGGGGCCAATGCCTCATTTGTGAAAAACTGTTTGCTGAAACTATACACAAGGGGCTGAAGGGCGAGCTAACTGCCAACACAAAAATAAATAAGGCAGCCCCCCTCCTCCTCCTCCTTCTCCTCCTGCCACAACTCAACCACCAGAACCACAGCCTCCAAGGAAGGCTGCAGGGAAGGGTGCAGGGCAGCGTGGAGGGAAGGCTGCAGGGAAGAGAAGAAAGTGATGACCTGGGTTCAGTCTGATCTGACAGAAGACACAGGCTGTTGTAGTACCACAGTCTGGGGACATCTATGTCATCTGCTGCTGCTGTTGATCTCTGGGATTCCTGGACCAGATTGTGCTCCCTCTTATATGGACTCCTCATGATCCCAATTTTCTTGTCCACAGACTTTTGCCAGCGTTGACTTCCTCTTTGTTTTCTTTTTACCATAAATAAATGGCTATTTTAGTTTATGAAAAGACTTTATGTGTTTTAATTAACATAATTGATTTAGAGACAATGTCAAATTAACAAGGGACAACAACCTCCTTGAGGTTGCAAAAACACAACAAAAAAAAATATAATGTTCTAGTGGTAACTTTTACCAAAAAAACAAAAAAAACAAAAAAGGTTATTTGTGTTAACTTCATTTACAAAGAAAAAATCCAAATAAAAAAATAATGGTTCTTTGTGGTAACTTAAGCAAAAAAAAAGAAAAAGAAAAAAAATGTATTTGTGTTAAATTTAAGAACTATAAAAATAAAAAAAAATGGTTCTTTGTGGTAACTTTACAAACCCAAAAAATAAAATAATGTAGATAAAGATAAAATAATTTTGACAATAATCATAAAAAAAACTTGATGAAATCTAAAATAAAAGATGACTCCCAAAAAAAAAAAAAAGTGTAAACATTAGTATGGAGATATGGCTTTTAAAAAAAATACTATATCATTCATGAGATCAAAGAGAAATAATCCAGAAATCAGTTTGGGAGAACTCTGTGTGAATAGGAACAGCAAAGCATCTTCGTTCTTATAGCATTATTAAAGAAGACATTAAATGCGCTGCATTCAACGATCACAGAATTTGCAGCGTGAGGAATGTGCTACCTACAATATGAACACTAGTTTTACTAGACCGAGTGCTTCAGTTTCGTTTTTGCTTCTGAGCATGTGTCGTTTTTTTGTTCGCCAAACTAGCATACAGATGAGCGGATTTCTGGGTCCAGCGGAGTTACGACGTAAAGATTTGAAGCAAGTTCCAAATATAAAGTCCGGCAGATTTGCGGCTGGAAAGGTCAGTTGAAAGTCTGGGGAAGCCCACACACGATCGGATTGTCCGCCGGATTGTCCGCCGGATTTGGTCCGTCGGCGTCTGTCGGACTTTGGTAGACGAAAAGTCCCACTGTGTGTAGGCAGCATTAGGAACAGACTCTTTACCTGCAGTGGTGTATTTAGGTTTTGTGCTGCCCTAGGCCTGACTGAGCTTGCGCACCCCCTAATTTAAATATGACCCACCCCTTCCTGTCAAGGCCACACCCCTTCCTTTTTAAGATCCGCCCTGTCATCTTCATTGGAGGAGGACAGAGGGACACCACAGGAGGAGGACAGAGAGGCATGCGGCATCTTTTCATTTGGGGGGTAAGGGGATATGTGCTAGTTGCTTTGGGAGGGGAGGATCAGACACCCCCACTAGCACATATCCTCTCCCCTCCCAAAGCACCCAGCACATATCCCCTTACCCCCCCTCCCCTCATCCATGTATGCATCTGTTATCTGCCCCCTTCCCGGTTACTGTGTCCCCCTCCACTGTAAACTATACGCAGACCTCAGAGCAGCAGCGCAGGTCTTGCACTGAAGTTGTGTCCCTCCTCTGTGGCTCCTTCTCCTCCTCCTCCTCTCCACTAGAACATTGGAGCCGAGAAGAAGGAGGAGCTGAGGAGTGTGTGTGGCTGACAGTGGGGAGAGAGGTGGCGGCTGCTACGGAAAGCCGATCGCCGCTTGTGGGACCCCAGGTGGCAGATGTCCTGGGTGCCCACGCTAGCGCACTCTGGCTGCCAGTTACCGAAGCTCAGTGCCAGAACTTGCTGTGGACTCCGGGACAGTAGCGTCACTAGGTTTGGTGTCACCTGGAGCTGTAAAAATTGTGTCATCCCCCTTAATTTTTTGACTGGAGGCCCAGCATTGGAGCTCATTGTGGCGGCCAACAAGGCCTAGAGGATATCAGGTTAGGCACTACCTAATGGCTCAGTCCCTGGGAACAGTAATGGATAATGGTCAACAGGCTCTCTTACCAGACCCGGTGAAACCGCAACAGTGATCCCTCCGGCTGGACGTTCGTTTACTCTGGGTTGCCCAGGCTGACTCTAGTCAGTAGTGTAGCTTTATCTTTCTCCCCCTCTGGTGGTGCGAATACAGCGTGGCTCTCTCTTTGGTGGTGCGGGAACAGTGTGGCTGGCTCTCTGGTGGTGCGGGTACAGAGTGGCTCTTTGGTGGTGCGGGTAAAGTGTGGCTCTCTGATGGTACGGGTAAAGCGTGGCTCTCTGGTGGTGCGGGTATAGCATGGCTCTCTGGTGGTGCAGGTACAGCGTGGCTCTCTGGTGGTGCGGGTACAGCGTGGCTCTCTGGTGGTGCGGGTACAGCGTGGCTCTCTGGTGGTGCGAGTAAAGCGTGGCTCTCTGGTGGTGCGGGTATAGCGTGTGTCTCTGGTGGTGCGGGTACAGTGTGGCTCTCTGGTGGTGCGGGTACAGCATGGCTCTCTGGTGGTGCGGGTACAGCGTGGCTCTCTGGTGGTGCGGGTACAGCATGGCTCTCTGGTGGTGCGGGTATAGCATGGCTCTCCGGTGCTGCGGGTACAGCGTGGCTCTCTGGTGGTGCGGGTACAGCGTGGCTCTCTGGTGGTGCGGGTACAGCGTGGCTCTCTGGTGGTGCGGGTATAGCGTGGCTCCCTCTCTGGCTTCCCCCAGCACAGTACTCTCTTTTTCTCCTCTAACACCCCCCTCAGCAGAGTGCATGCATGCTGGGGGCTGTAGCATGATGTCTGTGGACACACTGGGTACCGTCACTCTTCAGGGACTACTTTTCCCATGATGCCCCCCAGAGTCTTCTGAGTGGCCCTCTGCTGTGGCCAATTATGGGGTGAGAAACAGCGGTCAGGAAGCTGGGCGGCGGCGCGGTGAAACCAATTAGAGACGCTCTCTCTCTCTTCTCCCTTCGGATGACAGAAAGGGGAGGGGGGGGCGAGCGGGGGAGATACACAGACAGCCCGCATCTCTCCTCTCCCTGTCACAGCGCTGCTGCTCCATTTACCAGAGAACTCGGCAGCAGCAGAGAACTCCCCCGCTCCGATCTAATTGGTTTTGCCGTGCCGCTGCCCAGCTTCCTGACCGCTGTTTTCCTCCCCATGATTGGTCACAGCAGAGGGACAATCAGAGACAGAATCATCACGGCTTTACAGAGGGGCGGCTTGACGGCTCTTACTTAAACTACTTTCTAGCCCTCTCCGCACCCGCGACGCCACTGCACTGCTAAGCTGTACTCCCCAGATGGTGGCCCTGCTGTGCAGGAGTCAGGAAGAGGGTGCCGTTGCCATTTTCGTGGGGGAGGCGGCTTTTTGCCGCCCCCCGCAAAGTGCCGCCCTAGGCATGGGCCTTGTTGGCCTAGGCCAAAACGCAGAACTGTTTACCTGTACAATGAAGTCTTGGTGTGCTATGAGACATGAAATAGGAATCCTATACCTTCAAAATAAGCACAGAGAAAAAACGTTTTACTCGCAGAGGTGTCTTGTCTACAATTAACAGCCTGTATGATTCATTAGGATTTGCAGCCCCTGTTACCATTCAAGGTAAAGCATTGCTTGGAGACATAACTTGTGAAACATCTGGCAGGGATGCTTTACTGCCCCCTGATAAAAGAAACTCTTGGGTAGAGTGGAGAAATTCTCTGACAGCTTTATCTGATCTGCGTGTTTCATGCCCATATGTTCCTGTACCCTCTACAGAAGTACAAAGCCAAAAACTTTGCATATTCTCTGATGATTCTGTCAAAGCAATAGCTGCTATTGCCTACTTAAAAACTGTAGATGCTCTAGCACAACACCACATAGGATTTGTCATGGGCAAAGCAAAATTGACTCTACACCCTGAGCACACCATACCTAGACTAAAACTTTGTGTTGCAGTATTAGCTGTTGATATGGTTGAACTTATTGCATTAGAATTTGGATGCAGATTTCTGCACTGACGATTTTATGTTTTTGTCAACAACAGAGTGCTAAAGATTAGGAGAACCACCTGTCCAACACAATGACACTATGTATCTAATGACCATAACCCTGCAAACCATGCTACAAGAGCTGTCGCTGCATGTCCCCTTAAGGACACAACATGGGTTACAGGACCCACATTCTTGTACAGTACAGAACAGAGTGATCCTGATAGTGGCACAATTGAGCTTGTAGATCCAGACTCAGATATTGAAATCCACCCTGAGATCTCCACACTTCAGATAGTAACATCTGACAGTTAGAGTTGGGTAAACAGTTTGAGCCAAGCTAAAGTTCTGCCTAAAAATTGCCTGTTTGTCCATTCTCCACACATCAAAATTTGCGGGGAGCTCGGTGAGATGTTAGCTCGCCAAGCGCCCCACAATGCACTGTGCACTGCACAGTGCATTCTAAGCCCTAATTGGGCAAAGCTTTGCTCAGTCAGGGCACAACGAATATCTGGTTGTTAAAGAGTTGGCTGGGAAGCTGGCCGTTGTGTCCTTAACAGCGGATGAGTGATCAGCTGTCAACAGGTTCCCCGCTGACAGCTGAATGAAAAAAGAAACATTGCCAGCAATAAAAAAAGTGAAAAAAAAAACAGTGTGGGGCTCTCCCCTTCATCCATGCCAGGCCCTTCATGTCTGATATGGCTTTTAAGGGGAACCCCAATCCCAAAATCCATACCAGACCCTTATCCAAGTATGCAGCCTGGCAGGACATGAAAAAGGGGGTACGAGCAAGCGCCCCCTCTCCTGAACCATACCAGGCCACATGCCTTCAACATGGGGGGGTACTTTGGGGCAGGGGGCTCCAAATTTATTTTTTTATTTTTTTATATTTATTTTTTTGTAAACAATATGGCGCCTGAGGCTTGAAAAAACCCTTGCGTCCCCTTGGGAAAGAATAGTCTATTTTAGATCCCTCTAGACCAATGGGACCAATGAAAAAGGCCCAAAAATGTGTTTTTCACCCAATTTATTTTCTCTTCTCCTGGCAGCTATCTTTCCATTTACGAAACAAAAATGCTGAAAAACATCTGTTCATAAACTCCAAACATGCCTGCAGGAGACCCAGGTGGAAGGGCACAGCCCCAACGCTATGGAAGCCCCAGGCTTCCGTAAGAGCCCTGCATCAGCATGCATTCCGCGCCCTTGAGTTGAGGTGGAAGGGTGCAGATGTGCAGGCCTAACACAACACTACCAGACCCAAATAGCAGGCATTGGTTAGGAATGCTCACCTGGTACCCATTATTAATCCCACCACCTGACCCAGGCAGCGCATGTGGAATGCATAGTTGAAAACATTGAATAAAATTTCCAGGGACATTTTTTTTTGGCCGTGTTCCCAGCCGGCCACTATAGGCGAATAATAGACTTCAACTAAGCTTGGGGCATTTATTTTTAAATGGACATGGTTCTAAAACAAGCATATTGCTAAAGCTGATGTTTAGCTAAAAAATAAATAAATAAATCTGCATAGCTTTTAGTGAGCTTACTTACCATTTGTGAATGTTATCCCAAGCAGCTGGATTCTGGAGAAATTTGCTGTGCAGGGATGCCCTATCGTCTTCTTGTCTCTGAACTTCCACTGTGGGGGATAATAGCTTTGAGTCCTCTGTGAAGTTCTCCTCATTCACAGCCGATCTACTACAAGCCCACCCCCACCAAACCACTGTACCCCCTAGAAGTACTCTGCCACCAATGTGTTTTTTATCTTTTTGTAGTATACACTATAGCATTGTAAAAGACCTGGGAAACCTGAGTGTTCCAAAGAGAGTAGTAATGCGAATTGGGTGCCAAGGGCCAGTTCAGACCATAAAAGGTGCATTGTTGCGCATTCACATGTGGCACACTGGAACAACTCATCCTGATCCGCGGTGCTGTGTATCAATTCTGATCTGTGGTGCCATGTAATTATCATTACAAGTCTGTTCCCATCACCAACATCCCTCTCCAGAGTCATTTGTGTCCCCCTCTCCATTGTAATCCCATCATCCTCATCCCTCTCAGTCATTATCATCCTCATCCCCAGATTATGATTACATGTCTATCCTCATCTCTTTCCATGTTGCCACAGCATCACCCCCATCCCTCTCCAGAATCATTCTCACCCGCTTCCACATTGTATTCCCATTATCCTCAACCCCAGACTATCATTACACCTTTACCCTCATCACCAATATCCATCTCCAAAGTCCCCATTCATTATTACTATCCTCATCCCCACATTAGGGATGGCCCTTGAATTTTGCCTATCCCATAATTATTTTTGGTATGCTGGCAAGTTTTTCACTTAGAAAAGAGGTGTTGTGATGGGCGCCAAATTTGTGCCTAGCCTCGTGAACCTTTTTATGAGTGAATGGGAAGATAGGCATATTTATAGTAAGCAGAGAAGTGAGCTTCTATTTTACAAAAGGTTTATAGATGATTTGTTTTTCATCTGGGCCAGCACAGAAATTACCTTGATTAAGTTAATTGAGGAACTTAATCAAAACAACAATATAATATAAAATTAGATTAAAGGGGTGTATAATGGTGCGCTAGTTCACAGTAATCAATTAAACACATACAACTTTGAAACTCAATAAATACAATATATGATAAAAAATTTTAATTGTGAAACAAATGAGTGAAAAAACATAAGTCCAGGTGCAAGACAATTAATTCCAGTGCATAGCGTGATTATATTCAACCATATCCAGTGAGAAAATATATAAGATGAAAGAGATATAAATATATCCAGTGAGAAAATGTTGCATTCACTGCCACCAATAGATGAAATGGCCGCTCACCTCAGATAATGGCTATAGGGCCAAACAAAGCTTTAATAGCCAATAGGGTATCTGCTGGGCTTTACACTGCACAACTTCAGAGACTCAGCTGTAATACTCAACGTCCATGACTCACGGTCTGCAAACACTCAGAAAGAGCACAGAAACACCATTTCACAATATTGCCAGTAAAATGTAGTCAAATTTAATAAATAACTGCTTACATTACAGTACAATGAGAAATGAGAAATTGCACACACTGTAGAGACAGCAGCTATTTATTAAATGTGACTACATTTTACTGGCAATATTGCGCTATGGTGTTTCTGTGCTCTTTCTGAGTGTTTGTGGACCGTGAATTGTCTTGCACCTAGATTTTTGTTTTTTCACTATTTTTTTCACTATTTAAATTTTTGATCATATAGTGTATTTATTGAGTTTGAAAATTTTATCTGTTTAATTGATTACTGTGTTATTTACATGTACACTTAGGAATTTTAACTAGCGCAACAATATGTATCCTTTTAACTATTTTCAGCTAGTGTTTTTTTTTTTAAATTGTTTATACATTTTTGCAAATCATACAAAAGAAAACACATGTAAGACATTAACATTTGAAATAATGCAGGTTTACATTATTTTTGAGAGTTACAAGGCACACATAAATTGTACAATTAAAGGAATAGCGATGTGGTTAAGCTTTAGACTTGAGTGGGGGAAAGATAATCAAATCCATAAAGAGAAAAGCTGAAACAGCTTCCTACCCTATCCTAGAAGGAGTTGCAGAGACAACAAAAACCTACTGTATAACTCCTCATAAAGAACTGTATAAAAAAGAATAGTATTTAGTAGATAATTGCACAGGCATATGAACACAACTGAGGTTAACTAACTAGATTCATTGCCTGCAGAACCATATATAGAATCGTCCCATGTTGACCATGTTTTAGAAAATTTATGCTCCGTGCCCTCTACCACAGCCGTCAGATGTTCCATTCTGCGTATGTCAGCCACAGTAGTGAGCAGCTGTGGGAGAGTTGGGGGTGAGGTAGATAACCATAGCCTAGGGATGACCCGTTTGGCAGCCAATAAAATATAAGACAACAATCTGCCTTAGAGACACCAGGGAAAGGGAGACCTAACAAATAGTGCATGGGTGTTAGAGGAACGGGGCCACCAACCAGTGTTTCTAGCAAAGTCTGAACTCAGAGCCAAAATTGGTGAACAGGGTACATTCCCAAAAAATATGGTAGTGAGAACCTACAGCATTGTTACATCTCCAACATTGTTTTGAGATTGATCGATTGCGGGCATGTAAAATATCCGGGGTCCTATACCAGTGCATCAGGACTTTGTATGCAGTTTCCTTATGGGTCACACATCGAGAAATCCTGGAAGTGTGCTCACATATGCTCCCCCAGTCCAACAAGGAGATGTCATGCTGCAAGATCTGAGACCATTTCCTCATGTAATGGTGGTTGTTAACTGTCACAGGAACAGCCTCATGCAATATTCTATAGATGGTAGAGATCATTTGGGGCTCATAAGGACCTTCAGTGCATAGGGTCTCAAAGTCTGTTGGCTTCTCCAGAGTCAAAGAAGGGGATCTGGTGGAGAAAAAGTGTCTAATCTGTAAATATGAATGTAAGAGTTTTTGGGGGATCTGATGCGTTCCTTGCAAGTCAGAAAAAGTCAATAAATGTCGGGTCGCTGGGTTAACAAAGTGATGTAGTTGGAACATTCCTGCCTGGGTCCATGGTAGCATACGTTTATACGAAAGGCTATCCTGGATGTCTGGGTTGAATAGGATATTTAAGAGTGGTGGGCAAGAAATGCTCAGAACATCTTTTCCATATAGACAATGTGAAGAGCATTGGAGTCAAGCATAATTTCCGTAATTGAGGCATATGAAGGGTGGAAGAGGGCCAGAGCATATAGCAAGGGTGGACCAAGGCCATGACCCTCATTTCTATCTCCGCCCACCTATTTGGGGCCTTCTGGGAGGTCCAGGAGGCGAGAATTCTCTGGTGTGAGGCATAATAGTATTTGATGAAGTCTGGGCCTCCTAATCCCCCCCTACTTTTCTGGGCCAGGACCACCGACCCCGCCAACCTGTGGGAGGCATTATTCCAAATAAAACGGAGGCTCCTCCTTTGAAGGGATTTTAGCTGCGTCAATGGAACTGCCACCGGTAACGTTTCAAACAAATATAGTAATTTGGGGAGAATGGACATTTTAAGAACATTAATACGCCCCAGGAGGGATTGCGATAGGGCAGTCCAATGAGTCAGCAGGTGGTTGATTTCCGAAAACAGGGGAGGGAAGTTGGCCCGATACAGAGAGTCATAAGGGGCAGTGATTTGAATCCCCAATACTTGCTTTGGAGGGAAGATAAGAGGATAGGGGAAATATTTATGGGTAATGCTTCCGTTTTAGCAGCATTCATTTTAAAACCTGAGAGGCTACCAAAGGCAGTCAATATGTTATGTAGGTATGGCAAGGAGGTATGTGGATAAGTGAGAGTAAGAAGAACGTCATCTGCGAATAAGGATAATTTATATTCCGTATATCGAAGGCAAACGCCTCTAATGTTAGGGCATTCCCGTATAGCCGCCGCTAGAGGCTCCAAACTAAGGACAAAGAGCAGCGGCGATAGGGGACATCCCTGTCTCGTTCCATTGCTAAGGGTAAATGGACGTGACAGGTGGGAGGAGAGTCGCACCTGTGATGTGGGCGTCTAATACAATGCCCAAAGGGCTTGGACAAAGGGACCCGAGAATCCATAACGTGTTAATATCGCAAACATGAATGGCCAGCTAAGGCGATCTAACGCTTTTTGGGCATCTAAACTAAGTATTAAAGCGGGATTTTTGGTTTTAGTAAGTAAGTCTATAAGGTCAATTGTACGGCGTGTGTTGTCACCAGCATGTCTCGTGGGAACAAAACCCACCTGGTCTCTATGAATTAGTGCTGGCAGTAACAGGGAGAGTCTATTTGCTAAAATCTTGGTGAAAATTTTATAGTCTGAGTTTAATAGGGCGATGGGACGATAGTTATCAGGAATAGATGGATCTTTACCCGGTTTAGGGATAACAGTTACAAAAGCATGTAAGAATGTAGAGTGCGGAATGTTGCCCTGGAGTAACGAGGAGAACAAGGATAACAAATGCGGGGTTAGGGTCGGTAAAAACATCTTATAATAGGAATATGGAAGGCCGTCTGGGCCTAGGGCTTTATGTGTGGGGAGATGTTTGATTACTTCAGTCAATTCTTCAGCAGAAATAGGCTGATTTAATGAGGCGTGCTGATCTACTGATAGTTTTGGAAGATGTACAGATGACAAGAAGGAGTCTAGTTTGTCTTGTGAAAACTGGACCTGTGAGTCCTAGTTCAAGCAGTTGTAGAGTTTATTATAATACTCACAAAAAACTCCTGACATGGTCTGGGGACAATATGTAGGTGTGCCATCTGATTGTATTATATGATCAGGGATGGATAAAAAGGGTCGGGGCTTAAGCCTATGGACAAGCATCCTGTGCGGTTTGTCTGTGTACTCATAAAACTTTTGCTTAGACCATAACAATGACTTCGAGATTTTATTCGTGTCCACAGACCTAATACGATTTCGGATAGCAATTACTGTACGCAAGCGACCCACCGTAGGGAAGCGGAGCAGCTGCGCCTCCGCCCTTTCCAGCTGGGCCACGAGCTCCGACCTCAGCCGAATAGAGTCACGTTTCAAGCGTGAGCCGGCTGAGATGCACTCACCTCTAAAAACTGCCTTATGGGCCTCCCAGACAGTAGATGTATCAGAGACTGAGCCTACATTTAACTGAAAAAACTCCTCTAATTTTTTAAGAAGTTTATCCTTAGTTTCGACATGTCTCAAAAGAGACTCATTGAGTCTCCAATGACATGTTTTGGGTGATGCGGCGTTAAGCACCATACTCAGAGTGATGGGAGCATGGTCAGACCACGTAATAGGATCTATCTCCGAAGAGACTATGTTGGGTAGCAAGGGAGCGGAAATTAGAAAATGGTCCAAACGAGAATACAGCTTATGTGGGGGATAGAAAAAGGTAAATTGACGCTGGGTAGGGTGCTTAACTCTCCACGCATCAAAGAGATTATGGGAGCGAATTAATTTGTGAAAGGAGGTGGACAATTTAAGAACTTGAAGACAAGGAGTTTGTTGAAATAAAGCATATCTATCTCTACTGGGAGACATACACATATTGAAATCCCCGCCCACTATCGTGAAAGGCTGAGAAAAAGAACGCAGCCGAGAAAGCCAATCTGTCCTGTATTATGTGCATAAACATTAGCTAAGGTGAAGGAGGAATTCAGGTGGCTACACTTTAGGAGAACAAACCTACCCAGGGGGTCCAGGGTTGAGGTTAAGATCCGTATAGGACAAGATCGCTTAATTAGTATGGCAACTCCAGCCTTACCAGATGGATCTGAGGCCATATAAACTGTAGGAAATAATTTAGAAGCAAATTTAAAGGAACCCCCTGAGCGGAAATGTGTCTCCTGGACCATCACCACATCAGCCTTGGAGGATTTGAATTCCTTCAAAGCCAGCCAGCGTTTTCGTAAGGAATTCAAGCCCTTGACATTACAAGAAACTATCTTTAAAGCCATATTTCAGTCATAAAGTGATAAGCAGATGATATTGTAACATAACTTATGGGTGCGAGATGATCCAACCTAAGGAGGACAATAAGATACATATACACATCAGCATATTTAAACATCAAAACAATGTGTGGTGAGTTTGAAACCTGCAGCAAAACAAGAGAACATAAACAGGTCAAAAAGGGACCAGGTAAAAATTTGAAAGGTCTAGCAAGAATACAGCATAAAAAAAGAAAAAGAAAAAGAACAAAACAAAAAAAAAACAAAACATGTGATTTGAAAGCCTGAAGGAACAAAGTCCTTCAGGGGACCAAGGCGGGGGGCCTTGGACACATAGAGGGACATGACGGTCAGCTAAAGCTGTGGACTGTGGCCCACTCCTTTAGGTAGTAGCTGGCCTCGGACAGTTAACAGTTAAAGTGGGGTTCCACCCAACAAAAAAAAAAACTACATGAAAGATCCTAAAAAAAAAATACAAAGAAACATTTGGATATTTTTTTTTTTACTTACCTCTAAATGCCTGTTGCTAGGGGGTCCCTCGTAGTCTGCCTCTTCCAGTGCCTGGGCTGGTGACATCACTTCCCCTTCGGCACAGGAAGGGCTCAGCTCTGCTCCCTCCCTCCTGTCAATCATCTGGGTCCCAGGTGACTGAGCGGCCAATCACGGTGCGCGGCGCCGCTCGCACATGCACAGTGGGTGCCAAGCTGTGAAGCCACAGCCCGATGCCCACAGTTGCAATGCCGGCACCGCTGAACGGAGGGGGAGACGAGCGGGGCTTTGATCCCCCACATCGGTGGACCCTGGGACAGGTAAGTGTCCAATTAAAAGTCAGCAGCTGCAGTATTTGTAGCTGCTGACTTTTAATTTTTTTTTTTTTTGACTGGACCTCGGGTGGATCTCCTCTTTAACATTGCTCAGAACATAACACCACTGACTGGAACTGCAATGGGGGGCTAAAAGGAGAACATAAGTCTTTCAAAACGGAAAAAAACATATGTGTGTGAAGAAAAAAAAAATAAAAACAATTAGACAAAAAATTAAGGGACGGGGATTACTGAGCATATCAGAAGAGGGATGGGAAATAGGGGAAGAACGCTCCCCACAGATACCTGAAGAAATCAGCTGAGATCCTGGGTATCCGGGAGCCCAAAACATGGAAGTGCAATGCAGGCAAACCTTGGGGCCTCAGGTGGGGGGTCTAGACTGATTGGAGCGTTGCGGTGTAGAGAAAGCCTTCTGTTGTCTCCGACGTACTGGGGTCCAAATTGCTGCGGGGGCCTGAAGGGGTTTGGAGGCCAGGGCAGGCGGGGGGAGCTGGAGTTCTTCTTCTGGGACAGGTGGCAGACCTAAATTTCGAGTGAAGGCTTCACATTCATGAAGATCTCTGATGGAGTATTGTGTGCCATCTTTGGATGCTGAGAGCCGGAATGGAAAACCCCATCTATAGGGAATTTGATGCAGTTGGAGGTGAGCCGTGACAGGACGTAGATTGCGTCTTTTTGCCAGAGTAATGGGGGAAAGATCGCTGAAGATCTGGATTTTGGAGCCTTTGAAGTCAATGCGATTTTTGTTGCATGTAGCTGCAGTTAAAGCTTCCTTACTTTCAAAATAGTGAAAGCGAACTACTATGTCTCTTGGACTGGATCCAGGAGAAGGTTTGGGAGCCAAAGATCTATGGGCTCTATCTAGGCGCCAATCAATATCGGGTATGTGCGGGGCCAACGTGACAAAAAGATTTTGTAGGTACCCCCGTAGCTCTTTATCATTGACTGTTTCGGGAACTCCACAGATCCTCACATTTGAACGGCATTCTCTGTTCTCTAGATCTTCTTGTTGGAGTTGGATCTGGGAAACTGTGTATTTAAGAAATGCATTTTCCTCCTCCAATGCATGCATATATTGTACAGTCTCGTCAAATTTAGTCTCCAAAGTGGCAGTGCGATCTCCAAGCTGATCAATCTCCCCCCTGAGCTCCTGAGCGATCTTCCCGACCTCTTTAGCTATGTTGCATGTTAAAATCCTGTAAAAGTGTTTGTAGTTTCATGTCCAGGACTGACACCGTGACTGTTTCGGCTGGGTTTGTCTGCTGGGATGCATTGCCCATGTGAGGAGTGCTCAGTGTAGAAGCCAGGAGGTCTGCAGCATCTGTTGAATCTGTGGGCGTATTCAAGGCCGGGGATTGCGACCTATATAGGAATCGCTCCATGTTTTGTGCAGACTTCGTTGTCAATGGCGGGTTGAAACCTTGGTATATTTTCTTCTGAAACCCTGATAACGCTGATAATAATAATCCTGTGGCTGTGTAAGCTTTTGAAGCAGTGCAGGATCCCTTAGAAAAGGAGCGAGGACCGGTGCGGGTCTAAGACATGTCTACCCTCAGTGCTAGTTGCACCTGTTCTCCCCTATTTTGCGTAAGAAGTATTAATGGTGCAATAGAGATAGCTAGAGTCTTGGAGGAGGGTGTATGTTCCTTTAAGAGCCCAATGACAGACACAGCAGAGGATAGGCTGCAAGGCCAGCAAGTGACAGTGGAGGTACTGTAGTGGAAGTGGGCTTATTTTTTGGGGTCAGGTAATGCTGCAAAGATTGTATGTATAACCCCTATGGAGTACTGCACTCAGGTGAGGGTGAGCAGACCAACATCAAGGCCACAAGGAGGCTGTGGGATGTTGTTGCAAGCGACTGGCCGTCAGGGTACTTCCAGGCAGGCCACCTTTTACATACAATTCCCTTGCCTCCTCCAGGGGTGTTATCACAGCCCAAGTAGGGCGGGTGGCCGCTCGATCCGTGGATCTCTAAACTCCAGGCCGGAGGATGCAGGGAAGCCTGCAGGCCTACAGGCATCTAGATGATAGCGGGCCGTATCTGTGTATGATCGGCCGGTAGGGACCCCCAGGCGGACCTACGCGAGCACACAGTCTCGTGATTATCCCCTTAGATGTAGGCCAGGGGCTTCTGGATGGTCCTCCACCTCCCCCCCCGTGACCCGCAGAACTCCAAACTAGGGATGGTGGATGTTTTGTAGGCCGCAATGTGGTGACGGGACCCCGTGCTGACAAGCAGGCCACAGATCGGGCGGGGGAGCTGATAGTTTGCCGGGTACCTCACCTCAGACTGGGGCAGTAGCAGGGATCATCCGTGGATGGATCGGCAGTGTAGCATGGAAAGCTCTGCAGGCCCCACAATGGCAGCGGATCTGGGCAGTACAGAATGGGCCAGAGGAGACCCCGAACAGCCGACCGGGCCTCTTAACACAGGCAGGGATGGAGTCAGGGGATGGCCAGAGGCTTCTAGGGAGTATTTGGTGGCTCACCTAAAGTGTTAGAAGCCAGGATGGCAATAGATTGTAATGGGCTTTGTGGAGCTCTGTGTCCACACGTCCTCCTCGGTCTGCTGCCTGACAAGCCCCCCTTCAGCTAGTGTTTGAGTTCACTAATCAATGGTAGCTGCTGTTCCATTGTTCATTCACTTTATTTTTACTTAGCAGTGCACAAGTACATTATTATTCATAAAATTAAATTGCCATTGGAGTAGGGAAGAAATCAACTATCTAGATGTCAGTGTTATGTTATGAAATAAGGAATTGATTACTAAGGTTTATTTTAAACCAATGGACCATAATAGTTATTTACCTATTTATAGTGGTCACCATCTGACTCAGCTTAGGAATATACCGAAAGCACAGTTCACGAGAATCAGACGGAATTGTTCTCGTGATTCAGAATTTGTAACACAAAAACAATTAAAAAACAAACGGTTTGTTGAAAAGGGGTATCTAGAGTAATACAGGAGGTGAGTCAAACCACACAAGATATGTGTTTGGTAAACAAAGAGATATTGAATGATGGTAAACAAGAGTGGGGCTTTATAAGTAACCATTACACCCAGTATAAAGAAGTTAAAACTAGGAAATATTGGCCGATATTGGGTATGGATAAAGTTTTGAGGAAATCTTTACCTAAAGACCATGTGTTTATTTATAGAAAATGTCCATTATTTGGTGATAGGGTGGTGAAAAAAAATATTAGACCCACCAAGTAGACCCCTGATGTTTTGGGACAAAGCAGGGTTTTATTCTTGTAGAAAAGGCTTAGCATGCCATCAGGTGCATACACATGTAGGAGGATTAAACAAATTTCGGTCAACATCAAATTGTAAATCATTTGAGATCAGAGATTTTATTTCATGCAACTTGACACATGTGGTTTACACTCTCCAATGGCTTTGTGACCTGTGTGACTGATCTATAGTGGCCGCACTAAGCGAACTGTGGGTAAAAAAGTATCTGAACACATCAACAAAATCAAAATAGGCTATAAAGATCATAGCGTGTCAATGCACTTTAGACATAAACACAATAGGGACCCATCAGGCTTGAAATTCTGGGGGATTGAAAAAACAGCGTCAGTATGGAGAGGGGCCAATAGAGTTGGAGATCTATCAAAGTGGGAAACAAAGTGGATCTATTTAACAGATACCTTATGCCCTAGGGGAATGAATGTAGAATTAGATTTGAACTGTTTCATCAGTGATTATTAATCAATAAAACTTCTTGGTATTGAGTTATAGGGGTTTTTAATCAAATTATTCATTAAGTTATATGATCTGTTTAATATAGTGTTTCTATATATTAATGTGCTAATGTCCTTTTTTTTGTATATGAATTGCTTGCCGACCAGCTGCCGTCCTTATACAGCGGCAGGTTGGCTCTCCTGCGTGAATCGCTGCAGCTGTACATTGGCTCACGCAGGCACAGTTGCAAGCTACGGGAGCGCGTCGATGTCTGCTGGCGACCTGTGATCACTTAGTACAGAGACAGAACAGGGATCTGCCTTTGTAAACAAGGCGGATCCCCGTTCTGACAGGGGACACCATCAGAGATTTACTGTTCTTAGTGCATTGGGAACAGTGATCTCTGTCATGTCCCTGGCAGTCCATCCCCCCTACAGTTAGAACACACCTAGGGAACCCAGTTAACCCCTTGATCGCCCCCTAGTGTTAACACCTTCCCTGCCAGTGTCATTTTTACATTGATCAGTGTACTGATCAATGTAATAATGTCACTGGTCCCCAAAAAGTGTCATTTGGGGTCAGATTTGTCCGCAATGTCGCAGTCCTGCTAAAATTCGCAGATCGCCGCCATTACTAGTAAAAACAATTTTAAAAAGTCCCTAAATCTATCCCATAGTTTGTAGACGCTATAACTTTTGTACAAACCAATCAATATACGCCTATTGAGATTTTTTTTCTAAAAATATGTAGAAGAATATTTATCGGCCTAAACTGATGAATAAATTTGTTTATTTATTTTTTTTGGATATGTGTTATAGCAGAAAGTAAAAAAAAAATACTATAAAAATTATATAGAATGCAATTTGGTTGGGTAATTAGTAGTAGTAGTAGTAATAGGAGCCCATACACAGTGCTATCGAATAACCACGATCCGGGGTTATCTTGCTAATTTAAGTTGCATTATCTATTTTGGAAGTATTAGCTAAATTTTTAATGGAATGTTTCATTTAAATTAGTTTATGGGTGTATGTTATAACTAAATCATTGTAGAGCATGATACGCGTATGTGTGACTTGCTCCAAAGGACGTTTGAAATAGGTAAGTGCAGGGTTAACACCATGCACTTATAACCTATAAATACCACAAATCCTGGAGAGGTGACCACAAAATCAGAAGTATCAGCCAAAAAGAATCCCATAAAATGAATACATTAGTACCGAATGAGTTAAATATAGAGTTTGACCTGAACTGCTTTATTAGTGACTACTGATCCCATTATTGATTGTGAACCTTTTACTAAACTTCCGGTGTGCCCACTAATTGGCATTTTTTTCTTCCCCTCTATTTTAATTAATTTGAATTGTATTATACATCTATTCATTACGTATTCCTTCTGATCATTTTTTTAGATATTGTCATTTTACTAATGCCCCATGGAACACTATTGTTTTGGCCTATCTATGTTGATTAGGCCTTACGCAATTACTACTATTACCACATGATGTCAGCACTGAGCGTAGTTCAGGCAGACACAGTTCTACATTGCTGTTACATTAGTGTATCAGCGAGTTTTTACCTATTGTTATATTCCCATTCCCTTGTTTTTAATTAACTATTCTTATTAGAAGCTTCCCATTATGCTCATTTTATTCTCTCATTGTCTTGTCCGCCGCACTAATGTGCATTCATCAATTTAGGACTTTGCCAATATGGCGTCCGCTTCACTTCCTGCCTAGTCATTATAAAGGAACTGTCAGCCCGGCCAATCAGATTCCCTGAGGAAGTCACGAGGTCACGTGACGTAACACGTAGGATTTTTTGATAGCTGACGCATCCGGTAGTCATTACACTCTGACCCGGTTGTTTTTACCGCGGACCGGAAGTCTCGTATTAGGTGACGGCGGAACGCCGTCTCGCACTGTGTCATTTTACCAGCATTACCCAGTACAGTGCTTTTACTTTTATTTTAATAAATTGGATTTATATACCTCACCATTGGAGGCTCCCCTCTTTCCCTTTTATTTCTTTGGCATGACCATTTGGATCCTGATGCAAGCCTTATGCGGCTCCACTACGGATATCCATCCACCTGATGTTACCCACTGCCATCCAGCAGCATCCACTACAGTCATTCCTATTTTCCCCCAGCATTTTCTACAATTAAGGCCTTTATCGAAGTCCTTTGAGGTTAGGGCACTGTGAGCACTTTTTCATACAAAGACCACCCACGCCTGCCTATTTTACCCACTGCAGCCATTGAGGAATATTCATGAACTTTATCCATCAGTGGTGCATCAGTGGTACTCACTGATGATCTATTGATCCTTTTTTAACAAACTTTAGTTGTCATTTGCATATTCATTTTTTCATTGCACATTGTTTCCATTGCACATGTTATCACCATTTTATCATTATTTCTGTGAGTTTATGGATCCCTCACAAATTATTTTATATGAGTGACCTAGTGTATATTCTACACATGTCATTATTGTGAATAAGTACTGTTTTCAGTGTTCTGTGCAAAATCACTTTATTATCTATTTATAAATAAAAGGGGCTGCGATGTGTGGCCACGCCCTCTGACGAAGTGATGGCAAAACGCATCAGGTCAACCACGCAGCAACCAAGGCTGTCAAGCAGCTGTTGTCTCGACCCAGGTACACCGCTCTCTAAAGGGTTTGGCGGAGCGGTGAGAGATTTACAAGCTAGCATTGCAGGATCGTGATTTCATGGTTTTATTATCGTTGTTCTTGTAAGTGCATTATTGTAAGGGGGATTGGTGTTTTAATAAATTCTTTAAGCGGAATTGTGCTATCTGCACACATTTCTTGTCGTTAGTGACATTTAGATGGAAGCATGCCCCCTAATGCAGAGCACAGATTGTAATACAGACTCATTTACTGAGGATTTATGGGGAGTTCATTAGCATAGGGAAGAGGTCTCACAAGGTGTGGTGATGGGAACCCTGATTGAATTAATGCTGTACATGAACCACAGGGATGGACTATTTTATGTTCTATAATTGAACTATGGATATTTGGAACATATTTTTACTTGGGGTTAAATATATTCATTAAGCACTGCTAATGTTATATCTTAGATTTAACATATGTGTGATGATTGGTTTTCTTAATAGTAGCTGCTAATTTGCTCATATGAGAGAGAGTTCTATGTGCGTTGGGAGAGAAGCATCTTTTAACAGTGGTTGATTGATTTACTTCTTGTGATTTTATTGTAACTTGTTAATCCCCATCTCCAGCTTCCCTCTCCATAACTATCTTCATCCTTAACTTCTTTCTCCAAGATTATTCTCATCCTTTTTTGCGCCGTTCTGAGGCCAGCTGGGCTCGGTAAAGTTCATACATGCTCGGCCGGGTGGCGCATGCGCAGTAATGCAATGACGCCGCCTGGCGCCATTTTTAAATGGAAAATAGCAGCTGCGGGTGGCATTCGTTCTCGGCTCGGGGGTGCCTCACTGCCTCCGAGTGTGTAGGGCTTCAGGACGGGGCAAGCGGTTTACACACGGTGCAGACATGCTGCTGGACTTCTATGCCACCTTCAATCTCCATAGGGATGTCATGATACCATGGATTGTGAGGTCCTGGTAATGACACTTAATTTATTTATCACAGGGCATGCCTGCTGCAGAGGGTGGGAGTGGAAAAGGAGAGGAAACTACCATGCCTGTAGCCTCTGTCCACCTCCTGTGTCATGTCTGCAGCCTCTGTCCACCTCCTGTGTCATGCCTGCAGACGTTTGTGGAGAGGAGACTATAGAATAAAACCCAGAGCCACCAACCTGGAACCGTCTGAGTCCTGCACGATGCACCTCGGAGGTCAGTGACAGCGCCACAAGGCCAGGCTGAGGGGGGGGGGGGGGGGCGGGTTGCTGATGTAAGGGGGGAGTGAATACAATAATGTAAGGGGGCACTGATACAAAAATTCCCCCCTATATTAGTAACCCCCTCCCCCTTACCTTACTGTATTCACTCCGCGGAAGGTGTTCTCTAGTCACCAGAGTGCCCCGCACATCAGAGTTCCTGCCATTCCCCTTCATATCAGAGTCTACAGGATTCTCCCCTTTCAGTGCAAGGGCAATGCTGCAGAATCTGATGCAAGTGGGAAGTCTGATGTAAAGGGAATGCAGTGGACTCTGATATAAAGTGGTCTCTGGTCAACAGAGCCCCCCTTACATCAGAGTTGCCCCCCTTAAAGTTCATGTAAACTGGATCAGGATACTCAAGTCACCTACCCACTAACCAGTACACAACCTATATGACTCATATTTGATGAACTTACTTACTAGGAGCTCATGTACATATAATTGTGCTGACTAGGAATTTCCATCTCTATTTTTCAATCCTAATAGCTCAACATTTTTTTTCTATATTAGTAAATGTTAGCAGGTATTATGGTGTGTTTGTGTGTGGGATGTGCAGCCACGACTCCCTATGTTTTTAATCAATTTGACAGCGTTGTCCAATTTTAAAACAGTCCATGTCAGTCACTTATCTGTATTTTCAGTTTTTGTTTATTTAGTTTGCTGTAGTATTTTTTGTACTAATAAAGTCAGTTTGTACTGACCATAGTGTTCTGTTGTGGCCCTCTTAAGAGAACTTTATTCTCTTATGCCCCGTACACACAGTCGGATTTTCCGATGGAAAATGTGTGATAGGACCTTGTTGTCGGAAATTCCGACCGTGTGTAGGCTCCATCACACATTTTCCATCGGATTTTCCAACACACAAAGTTTGAGAGTAGGATATAAAATTTTCCGACAACAAAATCCGTTGTCGGAAATTCCGATCGTGTGTACACAAATCCGACGGACAAAGTGCCACGCATGCTCAGAATAAATAAAGAGATGAAAGCTATTGGCCACTGCCCCATTTATAGTCCTGACGTACGTGTTTTACGTCACCGTGTTTAGAACGATCGGATTTTCCGACAACTTTGTGTGACCGTGTGTATGCAAGACAAGTTTGAGCCAACATCTGTCGGAAAAAATCCTAGGATTTTGTTGTCGGAATGTCCGAACAAAGTCCGGCTGTGTGTACGGGGCATTAGTCTTTTTTTTATAAGCCTTTAGGTTAACCAGAACAGCATCCTACGAATATCGAATGGATGAAGGTTATCTACATACTTGCTAATTACCTTCTATATATTTCAGTATTTTGTTTAGGTTGATCCAGGCAGTTTTTTGTTTTATTTTTTTTGCCCCCCTTAAATCATGATCTGCAGCATTCCCCTTTACATAAGAGTTCCCTTGAACTATAAGTGGGAATCCTGCAGACTCTGATGTAAGAGGTAACTCTGTGCTGGCTGGGTTATAGTAACCTGATCTTCATGTAAATGGAGAAATATGGTTTTTGACTTTTGTTTAGCTTAAACACGTTGCTAATAGCACTAGCTACATGTTTATAGTTTAAATATTGATACTTTTTTGCAGTGGCAGTAAAAAATGCGGCTTTGTCAGTAAAAAAATTGGTTCTGTTTGTAAATGTTGGCGTCCTGCCAGTAAATTTCACTTTGGGGGGTTGGCAACACCGATCCTCTTCCTTCTCCACGCTGTAACCAAATCATCCTCATTCCTGGATTTTTATTACACATCTATCCTCATTATCCTCATCTCCATCTTCCTTCTCTATCATCGTCCACATCCCTTTTCAAAATCATCCCTCTGTGCTTTGCAACCCATCATCCTAATCCTTGTATTCTCTATGTGCTCTCCCCTCTATTATAACCACATGATCTATCTTCATTCTTATCCCTCCAACAGCCTTTATCCTTCCCTCTCTCCATAATCACCCATCATCCTCACCCCATCCATCCTTTACACCATCATCTTCTTCATCCCTGTGGATCCCCCATTCCTTAGGACAGAGAAGACTCTCCTGATGTCAGTGTGTATGACTTGTAGTACAATGTAATGTGTTGTATGATGTCTGGGCAGATCTTGGTACTGTCAGAGTAAATGCCTGCCCCAGCACACTTACTGTACCTCCCTCCGTGTTGCTCTCTCATGCACCAGATAAGGCGGGCTTGGTGTGACTGCCTCCAAAGAAGGCCACACCTCCCCCAAGTCTTGCCCAATTAAAATGCGAGCCTAGTAGCTGGCTCCACCTTAGGGATGTTCTCAGTAGGAGTGAATCCCCAATAAGAGCACACTGA
Organism: Lithobates septentrionalis; assembly: GCA_037952835.1. Taxonomy (NCBI): domain Eukaryota; kingdom Metazoa; phylum Chordata; class Amphibia; order Anura; family Ranidae; genus Lithobates; species Lithobates septentrionalis. The sequence continues at coordinate 326,540 of JBBDGP010001449.1, forward strand.
GCAGCTGTTGGGGGAGAAGGTAGGATATTGGATGTTATTATATGACTCTTCTATCAACAATTAAAATAATCTTTTAGCAGCTGCGTTTTTTAGAGCCGGCGGTTGGCTTTCTTGGGATAACAACCGGTGCGGCTAAGAAGCCGCTCGGCTGTTATCCCAAGATGCAGGAGGGGATGTTCCCCCTCCCGCCACCTTTTGCGGCTTGCTCGGGCTCTCCCATCCCACCAGGAGGCTTGAGGAACCAGCCATCATGTCTGCTGATCTAGTAACCGGGAAGCGATGTCATGACGTCACTTCCGGTTTACAGAAGACTTAAAGACACCAAATTTTTAAAAATGACAGCATTCAAAATAGCCAAACTTTTTTTTGGAATACTTTTAAGTGCAAAGAAGGGATTTGGGGTCTTATAGACCCCAGATCACTCCATAAAGAGTACCTGTCACTGACTATCTTTACATATCAGAATTTTTTCTTCAAAGGGACAGTGTAAACAAAAATAAAATAAAAATAAAATAAATAAGAAAAAAATAAATAAAAAATTTAAAGTGCTCCATCCCTCCGTGCTGGTGTGCAGAAGTGAATGCATACGCAAGTCTCGACTTCAAGTGTAAACACACAGTGTTTAAACCACACATGTGAGGTATCACTGTGATCGTTAGAGCGAGAGCAATAATTCTAGCACAAGATCTCCTCTGTAATGCCCCGTACACACGGTCAGATTTTCCGATGGAAAATGTCCGATCGGAGCGTGTTGTCGGAAATTCCGACCGTGTGTGGGCTCCATCGGACATTTTCCATCGGATTTTCCGACACACAAAGTTGGAGAGCAGGATATAAAATTTTCCGACAACAAAATCCGTTGTCGGAAATTCCGATCATATGTACACAAATCCGACGGACAAAGTGCCACGCATGCTCAGAATAAATAAAGAGATGAAAGCTATTGGCCACTGCCCCGTTTATAGTCCCGACGTACGTGTTTTACGTCACCACGTTTAGAACAATCGGATTTTCTGACAACTTCGTGCGACCGTGTGTAGACAAAACAAGTTTGAGCCAACATCCGTTGGAAAAAATCCTAGGATTTTGTTGTCGGAATGTCCGAACAAAGTCCGACCGTGTGTACGCCCTATAACTCTGAGTCTAGGTTTACATTGGTACAATTTGGCATGCGATTTGACATGTTGACATATTGCCGGCAATGGCACCATCCAAATCAGTGTGGCTCTGCACCGATTCCCAAAAAGTAGTTCTGTGCAGGAACTTGCACAGATGTCTGTCAAATCCCCCCTGAAGTCAGACTGCATTGCCGGGTTGAAATAGTGTGAGTTTAGCTGAACTTGCATGATTTCTAACCAGCAGCAATGTGAACCCAGGCTAAACTTGTAACCTATAGACATTTTTAAAGTGTCGTCTATGGAGATTTTTAAGTATCATAGTTTGTGGACATACCACGCATTGTGCGCAATTTTAAAGCATGACATGTATCTATTTACTCGCCGTAACATAATATTTTATATCATACAAGAAAATTGGGCTATCTTTACTGTTTTGTTTTAATTTGTTTTAATTTATGAAAGTGTATTTTTTCCCAAAAAATTGCGTTTGAAAGACCACTGCATAAACACTGTGTGACATAAAATATTGCAATGATTGCCATTTTATTCTCTAGGGTCTCTGCTAAAAAAAATATATAAAATGTTTGGGGGTTCTAAGTAATTTTCTAGCAAAAAATATGGATTTTAACTTGTTAGCAACAGATGTGAAAAAGGCTTAGGCAGGAAGGGGTTAAGGAAGGTTCTAGCATTCCCCCATCTATACGTGTATAGAAATTTCAAACACTTCAATTCACTAAATATTTAAGTCGTGTGTTGTCATAATATAAAGTACATGTAATATATAATGGGAAAAGGATGCATAGAATGCAACATTCAAGCAAGTTGCAGGCAACCTTGCTTTTTTTCCAGTGAGTCTATAATTTATTTGATCCCAGAAACAGAGTATATACAAAATATTACAATAATCAGAAACTCTATGAGTCTTTTCATAATACTAAGTTCTTTTGTTCATAAAACTTTAGAAAGGATACAGATATTCCACATACCCAGAATACAGTATACGCTATATTGTCAAAAGTATTGGGACACCTGCTTTTACACTCACATAAACTTTAATGGCACCCCACTCTTATGCCTCATACACACGATCCAATTGTTGGCAGGGGATTGTGTGATGACAGACTATTTGCCTAAAATCCGACTGTTAGTACGCTCCTTCAGTCAATTGTTGTCCACCTTTCAGCCAACAAATGTTGGATGGTAGGCTAGTACATTTTCGTCGGACAATGGTCTGTTGTCAGATTTTTGTATTGTCTGAAGTCCATCATACAAAAGTCCAAAGTACAAACACGCATGCTCGGAAGCAAGGATGAGCCGATATATAGGTCATCTGCTGCTGCTCCAGATCTCTCTGAGTCAAGGACCTTGTTGAGCTCCCTTTTAAAAGTACTCCACAGGTTGGAAATTTTGTCCTTGACATAGTTGATGTCTGCCCTGGGGTACAAAGGCTTCACCAACTTGAGCAGTTTGTCCAATGATGTCTTCCTCAATATTTTATTGGAGTAATCTCGACTCTTGACCTTCCAGAGACAGGGCAGCTCCCTATACAGGTCAATGGATTGTGGTGAAAAAATCAGGTGCTGTAAATGTATCCGTCATAATAAATGATATGCTGCCTGCAAGACAGAACACAAGACAAACCATAATGTCTGGCTTAATTCATAAGCTGGTCCCAATATAGGCCTCAATCTAAGCAGTATAACCCACTACCAACCTATGCCCCAAATTCCAATTGTCCCTTCGTTTTATGGCTCCTTTCGTGTTTTGGCGATGGCGATCATTCATCCTCCACCCCAAGATCGTTCCTACGGCCGTTTCATCGACTGTGCATTCTGGATTTATATACACTCCGCATGCGTGAAACTCCGCTGTCAGTGTGTCATGATGCTGGGGCGTGACCATGTCTCTTCTGCATGCGACACACGGCGGAACATTTGGGTGGGGCAACATGGCAGATTCAGTGGATGCCAGGCAGCCCCGTGGTGGTGGAGCTCATAGGAGGCACAAAGCAACCCCCATGAGCAAGGGTGAGATGATGCGCATCCTAGAGAAGCACGATTATGAATGCAAGCTGCACAATTACGAAAGGCCCAACAGCCAGAAGGACCATACATTGGAGAAGGTCATCACCGTTTTGCAAATTTTCGGTGGAACGATCAAAGGGCCAAATCAGAAAATGATGGTCTGATCTCAAACACTGTGAACAAGACCAGATGGGGTACATACATCAGATCATAAAAAAAAGTTAGCAATATTTGTATCTAACCAATACAGAGGGTCCCCGAATTACGAACGCAATAAGGACTGTAGGTTTGTTCGTAAGTCAAATCTGTTCGTAAGTCGGAACACTGCTTGTAAGTGTAACTTCCGCCTGTGCAGGGATGTGAGAAGTTCTTTCTTCCGCCTGTGCAGGAATGTGGCATGTTCCGGGTGCTTCTGGGGCTCTTCTGGCCATGCAGTACATTAAGTACTACAGTGTGGAATGTGTGGAATGTGGCAAGAGTGGTGGGGGGCAACTGCTGGACTTTTTCAATGTTGCCACTTGTCCAGTGTTTGCCCTCTGTAAAATGGCATTACCTTGCCTTTTCTATGCATTTTTCACAGAAAAACAACCAGAGTGCAGCATGGTGGAGTCCACTAGTCAGGAGCAAACATTGACATCAGACCAAGGTTATTCAACTAATATAGCAAAATGGATGCCTTTTAGAGGAAAGTGAGTGTGGTGAGCTCACCCAGGATGTTTGTTTGGAGCCGTGGGATCTGACTCTTGGACCCAGCAAAGACCTTGCCATTATGGATGGCAAATCCCCTGATGCGAGTCACACTGAGGGCCAAAGTGACCCAGAAAAGGAAGAAAGTATTCGGGAGTCTTGTTTGTGCAGGTAAGTATTCTTGGAATCTGCCTTCAAACGTGTATACATGTCGAGTGTTTAGATGCCCAAACAAAACACACACTCCACACATTAGCAAAGTATGTAGTGCCTTAACATTAGCATGGAGAAGAAGAGGTGGAAGAAGCTGGCAGTGTTGCTAGGTCCCCGAGTTTTGGAGACCCAGGCACCAGGGCCAAGATTACAAAGTAGTTGCAGTGTGTACATTCCTAGTAGTGTAGGTGTCTGAAGGGCAAGCAGGTTGCAAGCAACAATAGACTGGGTAGGTAAGTATTTATGAAATTTGACTAGTAACTTGACCATAAACTCACTATGTAGGGCCTCAGCCAATTGACCATCATTCCCTTAATACTTTTTACTCTTCTTACTAGGTCATGATCTTCCGCAATGCACTATTGGCAGAATTAGTGCAGATATTGCATTGTTTGAAGGATCTGGAGCAAATCAAGGAGGCTGCCACTGCTTTACAGAGAAGAATCTGAGATTTTGTGGACATGCTTGACAAAATTTAATTTCCTCTTGCCTGGTCTGAAGTTTCTTGTTCCACTTGTTGGCTCCTGTTTGCCCTTTAAATATTTACCATGTTTTTATGACTTTGAAATGTGAAAGTTTAGGGACAGAACTCTGTGTTTCTCCACTCCACTCCTCTAGGTGCACCACCAGGTCCTGTTTTCTGAACTTTCCTCAGTGTAAAAACGACTGCGAATTACTAACAGTGAAAATGACAACATTACCTGTGCCAAATTAAACAAATACAGATAACATGACCTGGGTTTGCATCTTGAGAAAGAGAGTTGTGAAACACTGCCATAACTAATATGAATTGGAATGTTTTTGTGTTTTGAAGAATAGCAAAGCCCAAGTTTGAAGATGCCCACAAATTGTGCCTTAACATTCTTATTTCCCTCATGATCCCATGCCTAAAATGTGTGTATTTCCATACATCTATTTTGCTAAAGCTCCAAAACACACAGTGTGTCAACATGGGCTATCTCCCATCACTGGGTATCAATGGACACGTTTTGGGGGTGCAACCCCTTCCTCATAACTAAAGTTCTGCCTCTACATGTCCTTGGCTTCAAATTTTGGCTTTTAGAGGGGTGAGATCACCCCATCTGAAGAAGGCAACAGCCACACAGTTGTGGGATATTAATGTCTCATTTGGCCTTTACTTTACCAAACTTGAACTTTGTAAGTTCCTGAGTTGGGGATGTGTATCTAATGTTTTCTAACATGTCTGTTTAGCCACAAAAAAGGAGAAATAATGCAAAACATACATGTCATAAGATATTGGTTTGTTTTAAAACCTTAAAACTCACATGTGAATGTGCTTTGAGTAAAATGTTTACTAAACAATGTGTGGCTTATTATTTCAATGCTCAATACCAGTGCATTTCTTAAGTTATTGTAGTTACAGTGACAATGTTCTCTTAAATGTGGCCAACTCTGGCAAATTTTATGCCCCCAAAAAATTAAGTTGAAACGCCATAATTTTTTGAACTTCACGCATTAGATCCATTAATAACCAAAACATTGTGTGTGTGTAGCAGACCAACAGCACACCATAATAGTTAGCTGAAGAAGATATTGTCACCTCATGTAGCAAATAAGGAACGTATGCACTATTGTAGCAAGTGTCCAAAATAAAGGCCATTTGTGAAAATATTGGACAGATACGAAACACAGACCACAGTAGTTCAATGAAATATGAGTTTAGGATCAAAGAAAAATATTATTCCTGATCAGCTACAATTTGCTGCCAAGCCACTGCACCTCTACCCACAAAAAAATCCAGGTATTTTTGCAGTAGATCCCTGGCATTTTGGGAGGGCAATGCAGCACAGACATTTTCTAGAGCCATCATCATGCCCACAGATGGTCGAGCTGCAGCCTCTTCAGCTGGGCCTGCCACTGCAGGATCCACATCAGTTGGCACTGAGGCAAGGTAGCTGTTAGCATTCCTCCTTAAAAAATTATAGAGTATACAGCAGCACAGTACCACATGGTTTATTTTGTACAGTGCCAGGTTAATTGGTGTTTAAAAGAGCCTGAACTGACTGGAGAGGATGCCAAAGGCATTTTCGACCACCCTTTTGGCAAGGCAGAGCCTGTAATTAAATATTCTCTGCTCTGGGGTGAGGTTCCTCTTAGGAAACGGCTTCATAAGATGTTCCTCCAGAGCAAAGGCCTTATTTGCTAAAAAAACAAAATTGAGGCCCTCAACATTCTCCTCAGCAGGTGGCAAGTTTAAGGTGTCATTCTGGAGCCGCTTGTAGAACTCTGTCTGCATTATGACTCCTTCATCAGAGTTGCGGCCGTTCTTCCCAACATCAAGATACAAAAACTCATATGTGGCAGACACTACAGCTAGCAGGACTATGCTGCAAAACCCCTTATAGTTGAAATAATATGAGCCAGAGTTGGGCGCTGGGACAATCTGGACATGTTTTCCATCAATAGCACCACCACAGTTGGGAAAATCCTACTGATGATGGAACTGGGCTGCAACATCCTGCCATTGCTGTGGGTTGTAAGGAATCTGTGGATTAAAAAAAATAAAAATAAATTACTACTTCTGACCATAACATTGCAAGCAAAGTTGACGCAAACATGCTTGGCCTACATAAGGATAAAACTTAAAAGAGTATTTAAAGACCAAAGTGTAAATTCAACTTATCTGATTCCTCACCCCTTTTGGTGGCCCATTATACAAATGTTATGGTGGGGGGAGGTAATGGCTAGATGTTTTGGACAGGTAACCCTCTCCACTTCCATGAGAGCTGTTTGCATAAATAATGAGTGATACTTTGGCCAGTCCCTCCTTACTAACACTATTGGCAGCCCAGTGGTCAGGTAAAAAGTGTCATAATCTAAAAATAGGGATACACACTGTCCAAATTGCAGCACATTTGGACATTCTGAAAAAACTATCAATATAATAGGAAACTTTCTATGTTACAATTTGAAGGTAATCAGGCAGGCCTTGCACTACATGGTTTGGTGAATTAAGCCAGAAATATGAACACAAAAGAGGGATAGTGTGTATAGGTTTTGCAAAGTCAGCAGTTAAAGTATTTGTATCTGTTGACTTAGCATTTTTGGGGGGTTCAAAATTAGTTTGCGACACAAAAAATGGCCTCTTGCACTCTGCCTGAATTTGTGGACAACGATAACATTTGGACACATTTTAGGGGTTGTTTAGGGTAAGCTCAAAAATGGAGCTGACAAAAAACATTGTTAAGTTACTAGGCTAGGTGTGTATGGGCCCAGGATAGCATGCTGGGGAGGTTAGTGAAGGAAAATATGCATGTAGGCCAAAAAAGGAGCAGGAAAAGCTTACAGCATGCATGAGGACAAAGAGGACATTCATAGCATATTCCAATGTTGATAATTATGGAATCAACAAATTAAAACAAAACATTAGCAAACATGAATACATCAAATGTGATCTTAAAGGTAAAAACTCAAACCCAAATATAGTCCTTCTGCAGAATAATGGCTGAGCAGGTGTCTAGAATAATGAGTCCCAGAGCCTGGGGGGAGATCCCAGTGGTAAACTTGAGGTCCTGGAAACTTCTCCCCCTCACCAAGTACCGCAAGGTGGCTATGAGCCTTTACTCTGGAGTAATGGCAAGCCCCATGCATGTGTCCTGCTTCTTAATACAGGGGGTCACCAATGCCAAGAGTTGGTGAAAGCAGGGGTCCGTCATCTGGAGATAATTGCAAAAATCATCCGGATTATTCTCCTGGAGCTCCTGCAGCAAAGGCATATATCATAATTGGTCATGAATATTTGTAAGGACAGAAATAGTCAGCACAAAGCACTGCATCCCATAGTAAGTATGTAAACAAGGAAAAACGGGAAAGGGGGTTTAAGGTAAACACCCCAGGGACTTTTAAGGTGCTTAGAAATAGTACACAAAAAGGTAGAGAAGCATGTACGCAATAATTCTAAAAAATGTAATTTTATTAAAAATCAACTCTAAAAACATGTGTCCCTAAAAAGAGAGAGACTCCATCATAAAAAGATAATACATCAATCACAGTAGTTAAACCCATTCATGGGCACATAGAAACAGAGCCACTTAATTCCATAACAATCTACCGCTTGACATATTTCGCTCTAATACGAGCTTCTTCTGGAGTTTATTGCAAAGATTGTAGTGGACTCTAGACAATGAATAAAAAAGACATATATGAGATATTGGGTTAAATCAATTAACAATAAGAAAAGCTAACACCAGTAAGGTTAAGCAAAATAATATATAGAAATGAATATGCACTTTTAATCATACATGCATGGGGCAATGTTGAATATATTACAAAAAGTATATGCAAGAGAAATAAGGTATTGATATTAGTAGTCTTACCAGGCTGTCGTTTTCAGGCAATACATTGAAATTTGGATAAAATAGCTAGTTGCAGTACTTTCAATATAGAGGCTCTCATAATATGGATTCTCTGTCTTGATATGGCCACAGAGGGATATAAAGCTTGGTATATCCTTAAATATTAAAGTTTGTAAAGAATTAATGAAGGGATAAACCAGGGGACCCCCCTTAGCATTAAAGTTCTAAAGGAAAAAAGTTTTTACCTTGAATAGAATCAATAGTTATTTACTCAAAGTGCAAAAAACACCTCCTAGCACACAATGAAGGCAGTTGCCATAGTGGATCAAAACATTATAGAGGAGCCCTGGTCAGGAATTGAGGAATTGAGCAGGGATAGAAATTCCCATGCAGCAGATTCTACAATAGAGACAGAGAAAAAACAGTACCAATTAGAGAGACTTGTTAGGTGCAGCTCAAGTCACAGTTTGACATGGCTGCACAAGAAACACTTACTTGAGAAGATAGGCAGGCTATGGAACGATCCACACGCTCCCTGTGGTGTGATGCCTGAGACGGAAGGTGTGCGGTGTCTAACCGTCTTTATAAGCCCTCTATCCCGGCAGCGTCTGACATCACCGCCAGGATGCGGTCATCAACTTAGAATGCTCGGGCTATAGCAGAAGGGGAGAATGCAGCGGCGTCATAAACTGACGCTCGCTGCATGGGCGATCGGTAGTGCGCATGCGCGGATCAATATAAATGTAATAGAGCCTAAGAAGTCAGCGACGCCATCTTTAAAGAGGGCAAATGCATGACAAACATAGCGGCGTCAGTGTAAATCACTCGATGGGACATAAATTTGGCAGAGCAAAGGTATATAATGAAAAATATTGATATTAGAGAAAAAGAAAAAGAACAGAAGGGCTCAATAACCGAACAACTGTTGTTAAAGGATGGGCGCAGCATGATAAGAAAATTTCAAATTAAAGTATTGCTCCCATATATGCTGCAAAAGGAACTGACATCTCTAGGGCTCCCAATAGAGGAGCGATTGATTATTCACTCGTCAAACTGGGTGCCCCGGGCGTCCGTGTGGACCTGGATAGACAGAAATAACCAAACACGAGAAACCACATTTATAATGAAGTATTATTGAACAAATGAACTAGATTATGGGGTAAAGACAGCCTGTAAGGTAATAATATCAACCCAGTAGGGGATTATTACATAGGAAGCCATAGTATATATACAAATACACCTGACAAATAATAGCCGTAGGTATAAATATTCAGAAAAAGCAAGAAGTGTGTGCAGAAAAGAAAAGAACAAAGGAAAGAAAAAAAGAAAACACAGAATAGCATGAAATTAAGAAGAAGAAAATATTGATAAAAAATAATGGTGGTAATAGGTTTACAAAAAAGGTTTGAAGCTGAATGCGTCATTCATGCCCGGATATTTCAAAGCTGACAATTCATGGATCAAACAAGCCTCCTTCTGAAGGAGTAATTTATCATAGTCTCCTCCCCTGTCACCAGGGGGGATGTGTTCAAGAGCAAAGAAATGCAGACAACTGCTGTCAAAATTATGTTGTAGGCCAACCATAGGCGTGCGCACAGGGTGTGCCAGGTGTGCCTGGGCACACCCTAATCACCCCGTGTGGTGCAGATTCTCCCTGTTTAGACCCCTAAACACCAAATTGAACGGGGCTCCTAAGCAAATTGTAATAAAAAAAATTAAATAGTAAAAAATAATAAAAATAAAAACTACTGACACTGTCCACTGCTTACTGACACCCTAATGCAATAGGCTGGGTACACCTATGAGGCCAATATGGCGGCTGATGGGAGTTTCCATTCTCTTTTTTTTGTATCAAGGAAACATGATCCCTTATCCAGGAGAAGAAAGGTCGCTTGGTCTTGCCAATGTAAAACATTTGACATTCACATTGCATGATGTATACAATGCCTACTGATTGGCAAGTTACTGCAAAGTTAGGTCTAAAAAGGTGACCACTCGGAAGCAGTAAGCTTTGTGCAGCCAATATAAATCTACAAAAGCTGCAATGATGACAAGGTCTGCTCCCTTTATTGGTCTCATTGGCCGTTCTTGTATGACTATCGTAATGTACCAGAGAGTCCCTCAGGGAACGAGATTGCCTGAAAGTGATCTCTGGATAGGGTTTTAAGTGCTTAGCAATCTTTTTATCCCCCATCAGCAAGTACCAATATCTTTTCAGAATTTCTCGTATCTGCTGGTGCTGGCTGGAAAAGCTAGTGATGAGTCCACTACAATCTTTGCCATAAACTCCTGAAGAAGCTCGTATTAGAGCGAAACATGTCGAGCGGCAGATTGTTACGGAATTAAGTGGCTCTGTTTCTATGTGCCCATGAATGGGTTTAACTACTGTGATTGATGTATTATCTTTTTATGATGGAGTCTCTCTCTTGTTAGGGACACGTGTTTTTAGAGTTGATTTTCAATAAAATTACATTTTTTAGAATTATTGCGTACACGCTTCTCTACCTTTTTGTGTACTATTTCTAAGCACCTTAAAAGTCCCTGGGGTGTTTACCTTAACCGCTTGCTATCCGCGCTATAGCCGAATGACGGCTACAGCGCGGACCTGCATTCCCGGGAGGCCGTCATGTGACGGCCTCCGCTGTGCACGTGCCCTGCGCGCGCCCTGCAGGGAGCGTGTGGAGCGCGCTGTGATCACCGAGTCACTGAGATTCGGGTGATCACCGATCCGTGTAAGGGGCCGGTCCCGGCCCCTTACCATGTGATCAGCTGTCAGCCAATGACAGCTGATCACATGATCAAAACAAAAGCTCGGTAATCGTTTTTTTTTTCTCCTCGCGCTGACAGTGCGAGGAGAAAAAAAAGCCGATCACCGGCTCAGCAGCAAGGGACATCGGTCCCGAAGAGGAGGAGGCAATAATGCCTCAATTGTGCCACCAGTACCCCCTGCCAGTGCCACCTTACATTGCCACATCACAGTGCCCACCAGTGCCATGTATCAATGCCCATAAGTGCCACCTATCAATGCCTACAGGTGCCACCTATCAATGCCCACCATTGCCACCTAACAATGCCCACCAGTGGTGCCAATCACTGCCACCTAGCAGTGTACAAGATCAGTGCCCATTATTGCCACCAATCAGTGCCCATCACTGCCACCCATCAGTGCCCATCACTGCCACCTATCAGTGCCCATTGGTGCCGCCTCATCAGCGTACATCAATGAAGGAGAAAAATTACCCTTTTAAAAAATTTTATAACAAAATATAAAAAAAAAAATTTTTTTAAAAAATTCCGTCTTTTTAAATTTTTTTAACAAAAAATAAAAATCGCAGAGGTGATCAAATACCACCAAAAGAAAGCTCTATTTGTGGGGAAAAAATGATAAAAATTTCATTTGGGTACAGTGTTGTATGACCGCGCAATGGTCATTCAAAGTGCATCAGCGCTGAAAGCTGAAAATTGGTCTGGATAGGAGGGGGGTTTAAGTGCCCGGTAAGCAAGTGGTTAAACCCCCTTTCCTGTTTTTCCTTGTTTACATAATTGGTCATGATTAAGCAACCAATTTTTGGTCCAAGAACTCCTCCTCCTCCTGTTCCTGGACTGGACTTGGGTCAAACCAATAACTCCAAGCCCATAGCTGGTTAACAAACTGAAAAGCGGGAATCAACACTCACCAAACTTCTACTAACATGCAATTAGCAGAAGGAGCCCAAAGGGTGGTGCCTGACAATTGAACTTCCTCATTATTGTCTCGTAATACGTCACTACGTTCATGTTTGTTGGCCAACAATTGTGTACCATTAGTATGAAAGACAAGTTCCTGGCACACGCCCTCCGGACAAAACTCTGATGCACTGTTGGCCAACAATCCGATCATGTGTACGATTCTTTAGTCTGTAGGGTTCAATATTGAGTCTGCCCACCCTTTCTAGCTATAACAGCTTCAACTCTTCTGGGAAGGTTTAGGAGTGTGTCTATGGGAATGTTTGACCATTCGTCCAGAAGCGCATTTGTGAGGTCAGGTACTGATGTTGGACGAGAAGGCTTGGCTCACAGTCTCTGCTCTAATTCATCCCAAAGGTGTTATATCGGGGTGGGGTCAGGACTATGTACAGGCTATTCAAGTTCCTCCACCAAAAACTCACTCATCCTTGTCTTTATGTCTATGTAATGTGCATCAATCATGCTTTCTCAAACTGTACTGTACTCCTAGAAAAGTGTGCTTGATGCCCCTCCAACAATTATAACCATCAGTATATAAAAGGGAAAAGTTCAACTCCCATCCAATGTTTGCCATCCCGGCAATATTTTGTCAAGCTAGGCTTCCTTCCTTTTGAGAGGATAGTTGAAACCTACTATGTTCATTTTAGACCCAACATGACTCCTGATATGGTATTATTAATACATTTGAACGTCTATTTCATATTTGCAGATTAACCTTCCAAAATTTTAAAGTGGTAGTAAAGGGTTTTATTTATTTATACCTACAGGTAAGCCTGTAATAAGGCTTACCTGTAGGTACAGTACATAACTCCTAAACATACACCATTTAGGAGATATTTACTTTAGCATCATTGGTGATGTCACCAGCGCATGTGCATTGCACTCTCAATAGACAGCATGTCGTCCATAGAGAGAGCCATACCTTGGCCGTGTTGTCATTACAGCTCAGCCAATCAAAAGGCGGCTGCGAACACATCTTTTGAAGAAGACTGAGTGAAGATGGAAGCCCTGTCAGCGGTGAAAGCATGCAGCTGGAGGGCTTCGTTTTAAGGTAAGTCTTCCAGAATGTGATAGTATGGGAGGCATAGTAGCACATTATGACATTCTTTTGCAGGGAGTTTTTTTTTTTGTTTTTTTTTGTGGTTTACTACCGCTTTAAGGAAGCAGAGTATGTTATACATGTATGGCAGATGACACCAGTTTGTAACACCAAAACACTTGCAGAGAAAATCTAAAAGACAAGATCTGTCTCAGAACAATGCTTCAGTTGGGTTTTTCCTGTCTATGCTTGATAGGGGGATCACTTCTACTCTCCATCCAAAGTCTCAAATCTTGTCATGCTCTGTACTGGGCTGTATAATCTGAACATCACACGTCACTTGCAGACAGAGGAGAAGCTGAAAAAAGCAACATCAGTACCACCAACACATTTGTTGCCAGCATAAAATATGAAGCTAACAGTGACAAGAAGTAAAAAGATTCAATAACAAGTAATTTTTGAAAATTCATCAAATATTCAATAAAATATTTTAAAATATGTCTACTGTACTTTTAACACTCAACAGGGCAAGATTCCCAAATCAGCCAACTGCAAAATAAATAAAGTTAATGTTAGCAGAAATTGAGTGGTGAATCCTGTCATATCTTCAGTTTTGATAGTTGTTGGAAGAATATTAATAATTTATACTCTACAGAGAGGCGACAGTTCGTATAGGTTTTCATTTCTAAATTTGTATGCAAGTCTGCAGTAGTCATATATTTTTGTTGCATGTGTAAGAAATCTGAACAGCAGCTAATTTTGCATGCAGTACATAATTCTCTGTGTTCATCCATTTTGTCTGTATATCTTTTTTGTTTGTATATGGATAGTGTGCATTTCTGTAATTCTTGGCATCTGTTCTTATTCTGTATGTATACACATTGCACAGTACCACTTTATTTGTTCTGTATAATGGGAAAAATTCTCAGAATCTGCATGCACATAGACTGTACAGTAGCACTTTTCTTGATCTACACTATATTACCAAAAATATTGGGATACTTGCCTTTACACGCACATGAACTTAAATGGCATCCCAGTCTTATGCCCTGTACACGCGATAGGTTTTTATGACAAAATATGTTCGATGGGAGCTTGTTGTCGGAAATTCCGACTGTGTGTAGGCTCCATCGGACATTTTCCATCAGAATTTCCGACAAACAAAATTTGAGATCTGGATCTCAAAGTTTCTGACAACAAAATCCATTGTCAGAAATTCCGATCGTGTGTACACAATTCCGACACAGAACATTCCACGCATGCTCGGAATCAAGCAGAAGAGCCGCACTGGCTATTGAACTTCATTTTTCTCGGCTCGAGGTAGGCGTTGTACGTCACCGCGTTCTTGACGTTTGGAATTTCCGACAACATTTGTGTGACCCTGTGTATGCAAGACAAGTTTGAGCCAACATCCGTCGGAAATAAATCCAGGAATTTGTTGTTGGAAAATCCTATTGTGTGTACAGGGCATTAGTCTGTAGGGTTTAATATTGAGTTGGCCCACCCTTTGCAGCTATAACGCTTCAACTCTTCTGGGAAGGCTGTCCACAAGGTTTAGGAGTGTGTCTATGGGAATGTTTGACCATTCTTCCAGAAGCACATTTGTGAGGTCAGGCACTGTTGGATGAGAAGGCCTGGCTCGCAGTCTCCACTCTAATTCATGCCAAAGGTGTTCTATCGTGTTAAGATCAGGACCCTGTGCAGACCATTCAAGTTGCTCCACCCCAAACTCGCTCATCCATGTCTTTATGGACCTTGCTTTGTGCACTGGTGCGCAATCATTTTGGAACAGGAAAGGGCCATCCCACAAATTAGAGAGCATGAAATTGTCCAAAATGTCTTGGTATGCTGACACCTTAAAAGTTCCCTTCCCTGAACTAAGGGGCCAAGCCCAACCCCTGAAAAAAAAAACCCACACCATAATCCCCCCTCCATCAAATGATTTGAACCAGTGCACAAATCAGGGTCCATATAAACCTGGATTAGCAAGTTTTGGGTGGAGAAACTTGACTGGCCTGTACAGAGTCCTGACCTCATCCCGAATGAACACCTTTGGGATGAATTAGAGCAGAGACTGTGAGCTAGGCCTTCTCATCCAACATCAGTGCCTGACCTCACAAATGTGCTTCTGTAAGAATGGTCAAACATTCTTGGCACAGAGATCACGTAATGAAATTTATAAACCAAATCCTGAAAGTCACTAATGTAAGTATACAGTATATACTGCAAAATACAGTGAGTGTGGGGTTCTGGGAATGAAGTCCTTGTGTTCCAAGCATAGAATATCCACTTACCGTGGCCTTGCGACAGATCCAGATGTGCTCTGGAATGTCTGCACATGCACTGGGAATGCCACATATGTGTAGATACACTACGGGTGTCTCTTAGGTCTTTAGGACCTAAGAGACATTTGTAGCATGTTTGCCCACGCATTGAATTCCCCACACCACAATCATCTCTCAGACCCTGAAGACCTGGCTGAAACCTGCACTCATTTTGGCATGCCATGCAAGTGATAAAAAAACCAGCAAGGAGGCGCATGCGCGGAAGCCTGAGAGGAAGGTAATGCCGGCTTAGAGCTCCGCTCCAGTGACGTTTTTGCCAGAGGACTACAGGTCACAGAGGTCCCAAAAGTTTAAAAAAAGCGCCAGTCACACACTACTCAAAGGCTCACGTATAGATAGTTATGGTTTTGAGGGGCACTAAATCAAAATGTAAAACCGGCATCAGTAAAGAAGAAGATTCCAAGATGGCAGCGGCAGTCCCCTCACAGAAAAGTACCTTGCAAAAGGCTAAACCTTTGAAAGTCAGCCTAAATACTGTGGATGTTAATGGGGAGTCTGACTCTGATACTGGAGGTTCACAAACAGAGCTCCAATCTGACATATTTAAAAAATTTGAACGTATGCTGCAGAAAGCTCTTAAACAGACTTCAGACCTCAGTGATAAACTAATAAGAGAGCTAGGTCTGAGAACTGCTGACTTAGATAACCGTGTTGATGATATTGAATGTCAAACACAGCACAATATTTCTGAATATGTGAATCTTAAAGAAGAGAATGTCATATTACAGTCCCGTTTAGAAGACCAAGAGAATAGGGACCGCCAGGCTAACTTGCGGATTAGGGGAATCCCTGAGACTGTCCTGGATGTGCAAGCTGCTATTACTGCAATATTTCAGGAATTACAACCTGGTATTCCTGTGGAGAGACTGGAGATGGACAGAGTGCACAGAGCATTAGCTCCTCGTAAAACAAATGGCCCTTCTAGGGATATAATTGCTAAGCTGCATTTCTACCACACAAAAGAGCAATTGCTTGCAGCAGCCAGAGGAAAGGACTCCCTCATCTTCCAGGGTCAAACATATCAGCTTTTTGCAGATTTATCTCCTATTAAAGTGGCTAAAATATGCGCGCTCAAACCCCAATTACAAATACTTCAACGTCATTAAATCACTTATCATTGGGGATTCCCTTTCTCCCTCAGATTTACTCATTTAGAAACCAGATATGTCTGTCGCTCTTCAGAGGACTTACATTCAGCCTTGATTGAAATGGGCCTAGCAGACCGAGTCCCATCTACAGACCAATCTCGCAGAAGATCAGCTTCCAGATCCCTTCAGCAAAATACAGCAGCAGACCCGAACCCATTTACTTCTTCACGCCAGAATTTACATAAGCATGGTCGCTTTGAAAATCCGACTCCTACTAACGAAGACTCGATGGACTGATTTTCATATATTTTCTGATTTACTTCTCTCTTTCAGGTCTCCAGTACAATTCACTGTCTAAACTAGCTTACTTTCTACAATACCATAACTCCAGATTTATGAGGTTTTTTTTTTTTTTTTTTTTTTTTTTTCCATAATAATGTTTATTAACAGAAGTAATTGTACAGCAACTTACACTGAAATAGTGGTATTTTACATTCCGTTTGTACATGTTGATCTCGGTTACATAGGTATTACATTAATATAGTTTGGTACAGACATATACAAATTTACACTCTTTGGTTGTTGCAATCGTATGGTACTGCGCATAACCACACCTAATCTGCTCAGACGGGGGTTGTAGGAAGCCCCCTGTGGTGGCAGGGAATGTATTTCGTGGGAAAGGTAAAGAAAAGAAAAAAGAGATACAGAGAGAAAGGTAGCGAAAAGTCTGGTCCGTCCAATCTCCCGACGCGGGATTCCCCCCCCCCCCCGGATTTCTCAAATTGTAATGATTGTAATGATTCTGGGTTATGCAGTTATATAGTTGTTTGACCTCTTGGTTAGGCCATCGTAATTGTCAGTGTTGAAGTGTTCTGTATCGCTGGGTTGTTTTGAAGTAAATCCAGCAAGACCACGTGGTCGTGAACTTTTGAATCCGTTCCTGAGAGATGTGTACTAACTCCTCCATCTCCTCTATCCTGGAGACCCTCCGGAACCATTCCCCTATTGTGGGGATGGAGGTGGATCGCCAATGTGTTGGTATACAGAGCCTAGCCGCATTCACCAAATGCATAGCCAAAGATTTGAAATACTCATTCTTAGTCAGGTGGGTGTGGTGGAGAAGATATTGAGCAGGCGAGTAGGTCAAAGTGTATGTTGTGATATGTGAGATAAGGTCGTGTACTCCCTTCCAAAAGGGTTGTAGTATTTCACAGTCCCACCATATGTGTAACATAGTCCCTTTGGCTTTCCCGCACCTCCAGCAGGTGTCTGGGACAGTAGGGCAGAACTTATGTAGAAGTGATGGAGTCCTATACCAGCGTGTTTGGATTTTATATCCGTTCTCTTGAATGGCTACATTAGGGGAGCCCTTATGTATGTATTCATTGATCCTTGTCCAGTCCTCTTCTGTCAGGGTCATCTGAAGGTCTGTTTCCCAAGCTTTATGTGCTGTGTCAAGAGGGCATGTGGCGCCTTCTGAGAGTGTGTTGTGTATGTGGGAGATGAGATGTCTCTGTGGAGAGGTGCGGGTGCAAATGTCCTCGAATAGAGTTAGTTGTCTGGTCCAAGTTTGGATTGTTCCTTGAGTAGAAAGGAAATGTCGAATCTGTCTGTACGTCCAAAAGGGGAAGGATTTGAGCAGAGAAAGGTCGACTAGGTTCTCGTACGATCTAGGTATTTTGTCAGCAAAAAACTGATGCGCTAGTATTTTATCGTACGGCCAAATTTGTTTAAGGAAAGAGTGTGATAGCTCAGGAGCGAAATCAGGGTTCCCCCTCAGGGGAGTTAAGGGGCCTGGTATAGAAGATATATGAAAGAGTTTGGTTGCTCTTCTAAACAAATTTAGTGAGGCTGATATCAAAGGGTGTGTTGATGCCTGCTGTGGAACCTGTCCAGGTAGAATCCAAGGTAGAGATTCTAGTGGGAGGTGAGAAAATGATTTCTCCAGAGTGACCCATGTTTTGCCCGGTTCGTGGACATTCCAGTCCACCACCCGAGCCAAATGGCTTGCCAGGAAATATTTATGGAGGTCCGGTAGGCCTATGCCTCCCTCAAGTTTTGGTTGCGTGAGTCGAGTGAATTTTATGCGTGGGGGTGAGCCTCGCCACAAAAATTGATTGCACATCTTCCTGTATGTAGCAAAGAAGGCAGCCGGTAGATTGATAGGTATGCATTGGATGAAATATAGAAATCTTGGTAAAATTATCATTTTTAAGAGGGCTGAGCGGCTAAACCATGAAATGTTGAGGGGTCCCCATTCTGTTAAGTCATATTGGGCTTTTTTCAAGGCCTGGAGGAAATTGATCTTGTATAGATCATCTAATTTGGTGGGGATTTGAATGCCTAGATATGTTATTGGACTTTGGCTCCACTGAAAAGGGAAGAAAGATTGACACCGTTCAAGTTCCTGTAAGCGTGATATTTAGGGCTTGCGATTTTGCGTAATTGATTTTAAAGTGTGATAAAGTCCCAAAATGTTCAATGTCCTTGAGCAGGTTGGGTATAGATGTGGTTGGGGAAGACAGGGAGAGCAAAATGTCGTCCGCAAATGCTGAGACTTTGTAGTTTCGTCCTTTGACTGTAATGCCTGTAATGTCGGAATTGGCCCTTAATCTGTTAAGGAAGGGTTCCAGAGATAGCACAAAAATTAAAGGTGATAGGGGGCAGCCTTGGCGTGTGCCATTACTGATGGGGAAGGCGTTCGACAGGTGGCCATTAACTCTTACAGCTGCACTCGGGTTAGAGTACAGCGCCGAGATGTAGGACAGCATGCGCGGGTGGAGGCCGATCCTCTTTAGGACCTCACGCATATAGTCCCAGGCCACTCTGTCGAACGCCTTCTCAGCATCTAGAGACAGGAAGAAGCCATGCGTTTTTGTGGTCGTGAGCCAGTGGTGTAGGTTTAACGCTCTGATAGTGTTGTCCCTAGCTTCTCGGCCAGGGACAAAACCCACCTGGTCTAATGAAATAAGTCCTGGCAGAAGGGTAGACAATCTGTTAGCTAAAATTTTGGCGTAGATCTTAATATCCACATTTAATAATGAAATCGGACTGTAATTTTGTATCTGTGTGGTATCCTTTCCTTCCTTAGGGATTACTGTGACATGTGCCTCCAGCATGCGTCCCATATTCATTGTAGGTTCTGCTAACGAGTTAAAGGCGGTTAACATTTTAGGGGCTAAAATCTGGGTAAAGCACTTATAGTATTGTAAGGTAAATCCGTCTGGGCCCGGGCTTTTACCTGTTTTCATCTGTTTCAGAGCCAATTGTAATTCCTCTGTGGAGAGGGGTTCTTCTAGGTCTTCTGCTTGTGTTTGTGTGAGTGGTTGTGGGCTGTATTGAGACAGAAAGTTTCGTATGTCATCTTCTCTGCTCAGGGCTTGAGCCGGATTCGTATTTGAGGGGGTTAGGTTATATAATTTCTTGTAATATTGTTCAAAACACTGGCTATATCTTCATTTTTAGACAACAGAGTGCCTTGCCGGGTTCTGATATGGTGAATTGTGTTGGATGGTTTAGAGGCTCGTACTGCTCTGGCTAGCAACCTACCACTTTTGTTGCCTTGTTCATAAAAGACTCGTTGATGTAGGACATATCTACGTCTAACTCGTTTACCTAGTTCTTTTAAAAGCGTTGTACGCATATGTGTCAAGTCCTGTAAAGTCTGTTGTGATTGGGACTTTTTGTGTGTGGCTTCTAGTCTTTTAATGTTGGTGATCAGGTCGTCTATAATCGTCTGGTGGGCTCTTTTGACTTTCGCTGCTTGGGCCATCAGCTCACCTCTGATCACGCATTTGTGAGCTTCCCACAGAGTGGTGGGGGATATGTCGGGAGTGGAGTTCTCCTTGAAGTAGGTGTTGATGGGGGCTGTCAGATGAGTAGTGAAAATGTCATCTTTTAATAGGGAGGAATTAAGTCTCCAGGTCTTTGTCTTTGAGGTCAAGTCTGGGAAAGTCAGTGTGACTGATATAGGATGGTGGTCGGATAGGAACATGGGTTCGATTGTGGCTTGCGTAAGGTAAGTCAAGTCAGGTTGGGAGAGGAAGAGATAGTCTAGTCTTGAGTATTTTTGAAAGGGGGTAGAATAAAATGTGTAGTCTTTGATGGATGGGTACAATGTGCGCCATGTGTCGTGTAGCTCCAGGGCTTGGAGTTGTAATTTATTTTGTTTCAGGGCTCGGAAGGGTAATGCTGAGGTGCCTGAGGAAGTGTCTAGGTCTGGGTTGAGGGGAACATTGAAGTCGCCTCCCGCAATAACTATCCCTTCCTTGAAGGATAGCAAAAGATCGCTCACTTTCCTAAAAAATGACACCTGATGTTCGTTTGGGGCATATATGTTAGCTAATGTAAGGGGTCTAGAGGCATAAGTACCCTTAATGAATGCAAATCTCCCTTCTGGGTCTAGCATGGAGTCTATGTGCTTAAATGGGGCATGTTTAGAAATGAGTATAGACACTCATTTCGTTTTTGCGATAGGGTTTGTAGCGTGAAAGACAGTTTGGAATACGTTGTTGGTCATTTTTGGTATGGAATCAGATCTAAAGTGGGTTTCCTGAAGAAAAATGAAATGAGCCTTTTGTTTAGTGAGGGAGGATAGGACCTGCGAACGCTTCTCAGGCACGTTGAGGCCTTTTGCGTTTAAGGAGACACATTTCAATGATAGAGGAGCTTGAGAAGGCATTTCGCTACTTAATCGGGTAAGTAGTTTCTGGTGTGAAGTTCAAAGCCCAGGTGTTTGTCTGTCCTCTTTTATGAAAACCGGCTCACAACGGGGCGTACCGGACAGTAGCAATAAAGAGGTAGTGATGGAGTGGATCTTATGTAGAATTTGGGGAGTAAATATTAATCAGTGAGGGGGGAGAGTCCCGCACCAAGAACGAC
This sequence comes from Lithobates septentrionalis, assembly GCA_037952835.1. NCBI lineage: Eukaryota > Metazoa > Chordata > Amphibia > Anura > Ranidae > Lithobates > Lithobates septentrionalis. The sequence continues at coordinate 347,977 of JBBDGP010001449.1, forward strand.
AGACCAACCCAGAGAAAAGATCAGAGAGAGCAAGAGAAGTATAAAGAAGAGAGAAGTACCAGAGGTGAGGAATGGAGATGCCAAGTCACCTATTGGAGTGAAGCCGGATGGTCAGCAGCCTAAAATCTAGTGCCGCTGCTGGGGGTTGGTAAGAGTGTCTGGAATCCTACTCCGTGTCCACGTGGAGGATTTAGTGTAAATAGCAGTGTGATGGGGAATAGAGCAGCGGGGAAAGGAGCATTATTAATGGTAGTACATTTGGTTTGTGCTGTCGGATACCTAAGGTTACACATCCTGAGTATCTGTCAGTAGAGAGTAAGTACCTTTAATACCATAAACATCCAGAGATAACTAAAAATTCAAAAACTTGTGATAAACAATAAAGTAAACATTAATATAGGTACGAGGCCAATTATCGTAACTCTTGCTTCCATACGATAGCCTAAACGTTTCGTGGATGTATGGCAGCTGCCTCACCACAAATGAACGTAATCTAAACCTTTCGCATAGAAGTATAGAGTGGTATGGTTCTAGAATTTTTGCTTTTGCTTATATCCCATGTGTTATATAGAAGCCTTTCTGCAAGGGAATTTAAGAGCAAGCCTCTGAACCAGCGAATATCGCCAGTTTTGATATAACGGTGGTCCTAGGAGTCCTCAAGGCAGTTTAAATGATGTGCCGTATACAATTGGGAAAATAGTGGACTTTAATAATAGGCAATAGTAAGGGGTGTTATTCCCCAATCTGTTTAGGTGTCATTGACCTCTATTGTGCAAACCATGAATAAGCGTCTGCGTCAAAGAAAAAATGGGGGGGGGGGGTCCGCTTATAGCTGCCTTGGTGACTCCAGGTCCCTCATGAGTCCTCCTACTATTCATGGGTTATATCATTTAGGGCAGATGACTCTATTGACAAATTAATGGGATAGTGGAAAAATGGGGAGGGGGGGAGGGGAAAGGAAAGGGAAGGCTGGGGGGGGGGCGGAAAGAGGAAGAGGGAAGTGGAATGGGTGGAGGACGGTGGGAAAGGGGGGAAGGGGGGGTAGGGAGGGGAGAGGTGACGAGAAGAGAAAGGGGCAGGGTATAGGGAAGTTGGGAGGTGAGGAGTGGGATTGGGAGGGCATGAGAGCAAATCTAGGGAGAATGGGTTAGGGGAAGGTCCAGTGAAGTTGAATGGTGACCCAGTTACTACAGTGACATTACTATGGTTATTGTCCTTAAATTAAGAACAGTGTGTCTGTTCATCACCTGAAGTGGTCATCGTCGGTAGCTTCAGTAAGAAGAGAATGTTCTAAGAATCATCTGTGTGGGTTGCTTCATCGGTGCTGGTTCTGTAGCTTATTGAGCAGTTCCTGTTACCCATGATGGCCTGGGGATGATCTCGTCTCAAGGTCCTTTGGCTGCTGCGTTCTGTTGCTTGCTTTAGCTGTCTCCTCCTATTCTGTGTCTCCTTGTCATTCCTGGTTATATGAGATGCGTTCCATTCCTCTTAGCGTAATGGGTTTCTATGTTCGTTTGAGTGAGTCTATTATGTGGCTGGTTAGCAGGTTGTTTTCTGCTACTTATAGGACAAGTTGTTAGACTTCCTTGTGAGTATGCTGAAAACGATGCACGGGATGGGCTGGGAAGCAGAGAACGAATCTGGCAAAATAAAAAGTCAGTAACAGTAATGTGAGTGTCTCTGGAAAAACCGGCCTACTCAGGTAGAATCAGGTACTGTGTGTTTCAGGCTTCATGGTTGTTTCTCCGGGGGGTTACAGGTTGTCCCACCTCACGGTATGTCGAATCCCGGCGGGATGTGTGAGCACCGGGAGAGGGGGGACCCGATCTTCTTCGTCTGGAACAATGTCTCTGTGCTTTAGGCGAGGGGTTGTGTGAGAGTGGCCTCCATGGTTCCGACGGGAAGTGGAACGAACACCAGTCCAGAAGCTCCGTCAGCGGTAGATCGAGCTGATCACAGAAGGCTGCTAGATCGTCTGGTGATCTCAGGAGTGCAGTGCGGCCCCTAGCGGTGGCGGATAAACAGAAGGGAAACTTCCAGCGGTATGGTATGTTCCGCACTCTGAGTTGGTCCAACAGAGGGCGCAGTGCCCGTCTATTCTGCAGAGTGGTTGGAGAGAGATCTTGGAAAAGCTTAATCTCAGTGCCATTGTGGTGTATCTGGCCCCTCTCCCTAGCTTTTCTCAAGATTTCCTCTTTCAGCGGAAAGTTCACCACACAACATATAACATCCCTCGGGGGCTCATTGTCTCGGGGGGGAGGTCTGAGGGCTCGATGCAGTCTCTCCATCTCAATCGAGGAGTCTGGAGGACGATCCAATAGATCATTAAAAATGGCACAGACTACTTGGGGCAGTGAGCCCGCTTCCAAGCTCTCCGGGACCCCTCTTACACGAATGTTATGCCTCTGTCCTCGGTTGACGAGGTCTTCGACTTGGCGGTGTAAATCATATAGATATGATAGTTGGGCATCATATGTATGTTGCACTTGCCTGATAGCTGCTGTGTGGAGCTGCGTGGTTTGCTCCATGTCTGTGATCCGGGCCGCTACTGCTTGGATGTCCATCTTGAGATCTAATATGGCTGCTTTAAGGGTGCCTGTAATGTTATTGGTGATGTCCACTGCAAAATGTTGTAGGTCCGAGAGATTGACCGCTTGGCTGTGTCGGTGGGTTCGCGTGTCCCCGTTAGTCAGCTGCGAGTCCGAGTCATGGCTGGGCGAAATAGAGCCTGAGGCCTGTGGTATCTGCAGGGCCTCGTGGTCGCCGGACCGGAGTGTTCGGGAAATCTCCGGGTTATTGCAGCTGAGCTGGGTTATCGGCTCCTTCGGTGTCCGGGAGGCTGAGGCACTTCGGTTAGGTTTTCCCATCGTGGAATATTGCGACTTTCCCCAATAAAAGGCTGGTTTTAATCCTCGAGTGGCCGGAGCTCCGTATTCAGGCAGCCATTTCGGACTCCAGGCAAACCACGCCCTGAGGTTTTTTTTTTATATTTTTCTCTAATGATTATCTTAATAATTAATAATCATTTAGAATTTTCTTGGTTAGCTTGAATTACAATGAGAATTATAATTCAGTTGCTTTTTTTCCAAAAAATATTTTTTATTATTTTTTATATATATATTTTTTTAAATTTAAATTCTTAATAGATGGAAATAATAGCCCTTTTTTTTGGCCAATATCTCCTATTATCTGGCTATCTTTTATTAATAGCGTTTAAAACGTTGGCAATTTTTCTTTATATTCCCCCTTTTTTTTTTTTTTACCTGTTTCTGGTACCAAAGTGATCCTCTCATGGTTGGTTGTGTCTTAGTTAGATTTGCTTAGTTAATCACACATACGCTATGGTAATTAATAAGATACTCACTACATAGTTCCTGTAGTTCTCCGCGAGGTTCGTCCTTTCTGGAATTTCTTGCTGCCCCCTTCGCCACCTTCAGACTCTTGCTATTATTATGCAAGACTCTGAGGATGGCTTTGGAGCCTCTAGGAATCTTTTGATTACTTCTAGGAGATGCTCCCACACCCTAGTGCTTTGTTACTGTTTAACATCAAAGTATTTTCATAACAGGGTTACTCGACAATATATTTATTTTCCTTATTCTGTCTTTTCCTTTTTTCTCTCGAGGCGGTGACCAAGGCTCTAGTTTTAGAACATATTTTCTATGTTAAGATAGTCAATTTTGTTTTACTATGGCACCTATAAACATCCTGTCCCTAAACATACAAGGATTTAATATTCCACACAAATGAATGAAAGCAATGCAGTCTTTTTCTGCCCAAAAGGCTCACATTATATGTTTTGCAAGAAACCCACTTCATTGATAAAGCTTTCCCTAAATTTCTTTCTATCTCATATCCACAATTTTATACTGCATCTACTACAGTTAAACAACGTGGGGCTCTTATAGGGTTTCACCGTTCTATGCCATTTACCTTTCTAACACAACTAAGTGATCCAGAGGGTAGATACATACTTCTCACTGGATATATATATCAGATATAGCTATTACAATCGTATCATATTATGCTCCAAATAAAAAAACAGAATCTTTCTTATCCCATCTTTTCCAAGTTGTGGAAACACACAAGTTCGGTACTGTAATCCTATGCGGAGATTCAAATGCAACGTTTTTTCCTTTCCTAGATAAATCGCCTTCAGTCCCCATCACCAATTCCAATAAATTAACCCTCCAACATCTACTTACTAAACACGGTTTGGTTGATACATGGCAAGAAATTAATCCCTCTAGTAGATGTTTTACACATTACTCCTATCCACATAAATCTTTTTCACGTATAGGCTATATTTTAGTCCCTTATAGCATGACTCGTGAAATGTTATCCTCTAACATTCCCCCTTTACATGGACGGACCATTGCGCAATATTTACCACTATTGCTTCCACAATACCCAGGTCACACAATACCACTTGGTGTATTAATAACTTTAACTCATCCTTCCCATCGACTTGAGATCGAAGGAGCACTAAATGACTATCTTTCTTCTAATGATACGGGAGACATTTCTGACCTCACTTTATGGGAAGCACATAAAGCAGTCATTTGGGGCAGATTGATACAGCAGGCAACAAAGCTTAAAAGATAAATAATTTCAATAATCCCCGAATGCCATTAAGAATGCTAAACTAGACAAAGCCCGTCTAGATTTAGATCTATTTATAACTGATTCAGCAGACAAACTTATACGCAAATGCCAACATATCCAATATCTTAAAGCTAATAAACCTGACACCCCTATGGCAAGAAGTCTGAAATCTATTAATCAAATAAGGACCTCCATTAGGTTAAAAACGTTCCAAGACACATACTCTAGTAACCCAATTAAAAGACTAGAAGTGTTTCACTCTAATTTAGCTAAATTATATTCCCCTGCTATAGATTTTAATTTGAATCATGCAAATATGCTGTTTTCCAATATTAAGCTTCCTATTATTGATGAGGAACAGCGAGGGAGACTTGAGTGCCCCATTACAAAGTTCAGACTGCTATTAAAGGATTGAAACTACACAAAAGGCCGGGCGTGGACGGGTTTTCGGCATCATACTATAAAAGCTTTGAGCACATTTTAACTCCAGTCTTAACCAGAGCCCTTAATTCTCTCTTGTCCGGTTCTTCATTTCAATCTGAGTCATTAACATCTATCATAGTCATGTTACCCAAATTACGTTCTGACTCCACTTCCTGGACTAATTATCGCCCCATTTCCCTCCTCAATTTAGACATTAAATTACTAGCCAAGGTCCTTGCATCCCATTTGAACAATATTATAGGCTGCCTAATACACCGCGACCAAACGGGTTTTATACCCAGGCAGGCAGGGGATAACATTAGATGAACACTCTTACTAATTCAAGCAGCTAAATCTAGATGTATTCCAACTTGCCTTCTATTTCTAGACATCAAAAAGGCATTTGACTCAGTCACCTGGCCTTATATGCAATATATGCTCCAAAAATGGGGTTTTGGTGAACACTTCCTGACTTGGATTTCTCCTCTTTATAATAATCCAAGGGCTTATATCAAAAACGCAGGCTACAAATCGGCCATGCTGGATATTAGAAGAGGTACAAGGCAAGGATGCCCCTTATCCCCACTGCTTTTCACCCTTCTAATAGAACCTTTAGCTCAATTAATTAGATCCAACCCAGACGTCAAAGGTATTGAATTAGGCAGACACCAACACAAACTTTGTCTTTTTGCAGACGATATACTTATTTTTTTTTTATCTCATCCCCACATTTCTGCCCCAAATCTTCTCAATTAATTGGATACATTTTCACATATCTCCGGACTATATGTAATTCCCACCAAATCAAATGCGATAAATGTTTCTTTAACACAATTAGACCTTTATCAGGCTCAAAGCTCTTTACCTACCATTGAATTAGGTCTGTCGCCAATTGCCATATTTAGGAGTGCATCTTGTAGCCTCACTTACTGACCTTTTTGCAGCAACTATCTACCGCTACTAAAACAAGTTACACGTTTTATGAAGCAATGGTCATCACTACCATTATCATTGTTAGGACGGATAAATGCTGTAAAAATGTCAATACTGCCAAAGTTTTTATATTTGTATAGAGTACTTCCTGTTTCTTTACCGTCCTACTTCTTACGACTCACACAATGGAAGGTAATGTCCTTTATTTGGGGTAACATTACACCCCGCATTCCTAAACCCACATTGTATCTTAGTAAATCTTGTGGGGGGGGTGGGCCTGCCAAACTTCTCCTCTTATTACTATGCTGCACAACTGTCAATATTAATTAAATATCATTCTACTAAAGAAATACCCTTCTGGGTAGTTATTGAATCTATTGACAGCGACCCCATTTCAGTAGCCAACCTGTGGATTCAGCCAAAAGATAGATCTCATCTTACTAACCCCATCACAAAACATTCCTTGGCCATCTCGGATAAGTTTGGTAGCTCCCATAAACTCCAACCAATACATAATCCCCTTCTTTCTTTTCTCAGGAATCCAGCTTTTTATCCTGCCTGGAAATTTCTGAAATATTTTTCTGCATGGACTTCTTCAAATTTGTCTAGATTGTACAAGCTAGTATCTACCGACTCTTTTCAAACATTTCCTATGTTATGTACAAAATTTGGGATCTCAAATAATGAGATATTTCGATATTTACAAATCAAGAATTTCTACATGCCTCTCCTCAGTTCAAGTACACCACTCAATCAAATGTCTCAATTCAAACGTATTTGTATAAGTGACCCTCATGTTAGAGGGGTGATTTCATCTATATATCAAATACTCATTACCACTTCTAACGAGTTGCTTCCATCTTATACTGCTAAATGGGCACAGGATATGGGACAAACTTTGGACAGCAACGACTGGTCTAATATTGGTTAGCCACCAAATCATAATCTCCTAATAGTTATGCTTTGGAAACTAACTTTAAAGTTTTAGCACATTGGTAGCTAGTACCAGCTAGAATAGCAACATTTTCTCCATCTTATCCCAATAATTGTTTTAGAGGATGCTCTTCACCAGGAACCTACTTTCACATATGGTGGCAATGACCGGTGGTACAAGAATTCTGGAAAAATATATTTGCAATGGCTTCTAAAGCTTTAGATACCTATATTGCCCCAGACCCTGCCATTGCACTTTTAAATCTCAAACCGGCTTCACTAACTCAAAAGCAATTCCAATTACTCATTCAAATTAATACTGCAGCCAAACAAACCATAGCCAAGGCATGGAAGACCAATAATCTGATTGTGGCGGAAGCCAAACACAGAATGAACAAAGCTCTAATTTTTGCTAAAATGACAGCTATCAAAGATAATAACATTAATAAATTCCGTATGATTTGGCAACCATGGGTTAAACACTTCTTTTCTCCAGTGTTTGACCAGTCGTTGTTGCTACCTTACTAGATTACCTTGTGTTATTAATGTCGTATTACTTATCCATGCTGGGTCATCACCTCAAGAGATTTCTCCTCTTTTCCTCCTCCTCCTCTTCTTCTTTTTTTCTTTTATATCTCCCTATCTTCTTTTCTGTTCTATCCCTTGTCTTCCTAAGTCATCTTTTATATGAAGGGCAATTTAATGTATCCCTTATTTGATATACATTAATACCACTATGTTGCCCATACGGTTTTTATACTCTATTCTTTATTTACTTTTCTTATTTTCCTTTTCTTGTTTACTATATAAAAGACAACTTTGGGATACCTAAATATTTTACTTACTGTGTTATTCCTCAATTTGCATCAAGTTATGCTCTTCTTCTGAGGATTAGAGTTACAGTACTTGTCTTTTTAAAATTGGTTACACTCAGCAAATGTTTATTAATGAGATTGTTACATCTTTATATTATAAACCACATAATCCAAATATTATTTGCAATTACGTTTCCAAAACTAGATAACCATGCCCCCACCCATCCACAGCTTGAGCCCATATGGGGTGGATGGGTGGTCTGGAGGCATGCTCTACAAATTATTTCCATAGATTTTGATCTTATTCTGGATCCTCACATCTATTACCATCCTATATTGTCTCATCGATGCTTAATTTTCTTCTCTACTGCAAGATTAATTATAGTTATGAATATATAGATATGTTTCTATTATTTATATATGTATCCCAAGTTACGACGCTTGTTATAATTTGTATTCTTTTATACAAATTTCAAAAAAATATTTAACAAGAAAAAAACCAGGAAGAGAAATTTCAAGTTGGTGGTACAGAAGTTGACTAGCTCTATAAAAACCAAGGCTACCGAGAAGACAACTCTGACTCCATGAATTAGTAAGTATGTTTTTTATTATTATACAGGGGCAAGTAATAAGAAGATTAAATGTAATTTTACTTTGGTAGAGTGAAGTTCCTCTTCAAGGCTAGATTCACACTGCTGCAATCTGACTTTGATTGATTTTCAGTGCAGTTATGTAGGGCAACTTTGATGCAACATGGATGTGGTTTGCATATTCAATCACTCTGGAATCGCACCAAAGTAGTACAGAAAGCTTTTCCAAAATCATGCCATGCTGAGTTGCATTGATGTGAACAGGCACCAATGAAAACACCTTCATGTGATTCTGTGCGACTCCAGTCGCAACTGATATTCCAGTAGTGTGATCAGAGTCTAACATTTTTCAGAAAAAATACATTTTTATTGTAGCTAATGCCTAATTACTACCTTTACACTATAGAACAAGAGAATACTCTCTGTAGTTTCATATATGATATGTAATTCTGTAACTATAAGATATTCCTTTGCTGCTGTACAAATGAACTAATTTCTCTATACAGGTATGTCGTTTTTTGCAAATTTGCTCTAGATAAATGATCCAGATTTTTTCATTATGCTTCAGCCATCATACAGATTTCTAATTACATTCCTGTGTTGGAGACTTCTACCAACTGTTGTGAGCAGCAAGTGCAATATGGGCCAATCAGGTGCAGAATAATTAGGCACAGATGAACTTCAAAGCTAGCTGCATCCTTTAAAAGGATGAAAGTAACTGTTTTACTTGATATGTCTGATTTGCAAAGTGTATGCATTTTTCCTTCCAGACTAACAGCTCGCTGGTAGGGTTTTTGCAGAGTTTGTTGTGCCTGTATTTGCATATTTGTTGTTTATTGTTTTCTTTCTAAGTCACCAAAGAGTCACAATTTCTGAAGCATTTGTATTTTTTCTTTATACTAACAAAAAATTTTATGACCAGTTTTATACAACCTAAAATATTTATGGATATTAAACATTGCCAATAAATAAAGAAATCCAATTAAAATATATCAAAAGTTTCACGTTTGATACCTGACTTATCTCAGTCTCACTAATGGAGGTAAGATAAGTTGGATTGGTCCTTTGCAGCTCTTGTTTCGTGATCCAAAATATTTAGGGGTCAGTGAAACAGACAGTGATGTCCCAGGTGTGATTACTAACAGTAAGAGCACATTCAAACGGAAGCGTTACAATAATACACAGTAAAATATATGTTTTATCAAGTGTTACTGCTAGTTATGTTAATGCATGAACCACCACAACACATTACTATGTAAGCAGGCAATGACCTGAACTGCAGCACATCAAAATGCACATGATGCTAACTGTGATGCGCTGCATCAAAAAAGCAGACCAAATCTGTTTTCTGTGCGTTAAAGCGTAACTAAAGCATGAATATTTACTTTTTCAATGGTCCCTCACCGGCCTCTTCTTCTGAGTGCTGGTCTTCTGACCTTTTTATTGGCTGGTGGAGTTGTGGCAATAAGGAGCTAATCATGCCGGCACTCAGAGACCATCCCAGCACTGTGAACTGAGCTGCGTATGTGCAGCTCAGTTTACAGCTCAGGAGAAAACAGTGAGCAGGCAGGTAGGGGCATTTAATGCAGAAGAGACAGTGCATGTCTCTTCTGTAATAAAAGCCTGCCTGCTCACTGTTTCTTAAAGCCCACACACAATCAGATTGTTCGCCGGATTTGGTTCGTCGGTGTCCGTCAGACTAGTCCGGTCGAAAAGTCCGACCGTGTGTACGTCCCATTAGTATTACAACGTGTATCAACGTATATCATTCTTTAGGTGTTAAAGTGATTGTAAAATCTCTTTTCTTTTTTTCTTAAAAACAACATACATTTTATACCTACCTGCTCTGTGCAGTTGGTTTTGCACAGAGCAGCCCAGATCCTCCTCTTCTCGGGTCCCTCTTTGGCTCTCGTGGCCCCTCCCTCCTGACCAAGGAGCTTGCTATGGGGGCACCCAAGCCTATCCATTCAGACACAGTGCCCCAGCTAGGCCTCGTCCCCTCTGTCTCCTCATTGGCTCACTGACTTTGATTGACAGCTGCAGGAGCCAATGGTGCTCCGCTGCTGTCTCATCAATGGAGGAGAGTCCTGGGCAGCTGAGTCTCTCATGCAACATTGCTGGATAGAGATGAGCTCAGGTAAATATTAGAGGGGCTGAGGGGGGCTGTTGCACACAGAATGAAGGGTCATAGCATTTCGCTGGGGCCCACATGGGATGGCACAGAGGGGGCTGCAGTTTTCTCTCCTCCTTTTCTATTTATTTCAGGTTGCCACTGTTTCTCCGGGCAGCAACAGCCAGGGGATTGGTAGCAGGGGCCAGCATTGGATTGGAGGGTTTTGGCGGGTGCTAAGCCAGCACAGAAGGAGCCTATATAAGGGACTAAGAACAGCGGCTCACTGACCGCTTGGAACCAGGACAAGCGACGCAGAGCTCCGCAGCATGAAGCGCCGTTCACCAAGCAGACGAGAAACACTCCTGTGTCGCCTTCTCGAGAAAGCTGAGGGGGAAGGCGGTGAAGAATGGCTCCTGCAGTGCTTAGGAAGGAGCAAGGCTCGGCTCCTCCTGCGGGGACACCCCTCGCAAACCCGAAGGCAGAGGAAGGTTCGGTCTCAGTCGGAGGCAGGACTCAACAACAGCTGGGAAGGAAGAAGAAACGCCAGAGGATAGCTGCTTTGCTTCAGGTGACGAGTGAAGAGAGAGCTGGCAGTTCCATACCACAGAGTGTGCCTTGTCTGAGGGAGAACAGCACTACTCAGCTTCCCCAAAGGCAGCAGACAGTGAGCATCCGTAAGTTCTAAATGATGGTGAGCAGTGTAATTTTTCTAATGTCTCTGAAGTGTCACTTCTGATTAATTCTTTGTCAAATATTTTGCAACAGTTTAAAGGGGCACAGTCTATTGGTGCTAGTAATAGTGAACAAGAAGCACAGGTCACTGGTGCAATGAATGTTAGTCAACCGAACATTAATGTTGGTCAGTATCCAGGGGCACAAATGGTTGGTGCAAAGCATAATATATATGCAAGTAAGAATTGCCAGAGGGCACAGGTTTCTGGTGCTTCCAAATTTGTTGGAAATGACACTAAAAAACTGTTTACAGGGGTACATTTTTATGGTGCTGTGGAAAACTTACCAGTTAATGATTATATGAATGAAATAAGTTCAGTATGGCAAAATTTAAATGAGCCACACATTGAAGATGATGACAATTTAAACAGCAATAAGACTGGTAACCCTCCATTATCTTTTGATTCCATCTTACCTCTCAGGTCCTCGGCTGTTGCAGTCGGGGAGACTTCTTTTAAGGAACCCCTGCCATGCGAACTATCACCTCTGGGGTTCCATTTAGTTAAGCCTGTTAACGAAAAGATTTGGAGGGGGGAATTCATTGACATATTATCACTATTGACGGCTTCTAAAGAATTTTTGTATAAATCTCACAGACTGTCAGTGGATAGGTCTGAAGAAGACAGAAGGAGGGCTATAGCAAGGACCTTCCAAAACTGGTTGCAAGCTTTTTGCATTTATGCTGCAGCCATGGGTGAACATTTTGCTGCAAAGTGTTCAGGTATTCCAACATTTGGATATTGTTGCCGAGGCTTTTCGTCATTTCGGTGGCTCTGCATGCTTCACATATGATGAAAATTTTCCTCAAAAATTGGCAGTCCACCAATCCTTACATTGGGGGTCTAAAGACGTGGGTTTATGGTTGAACCTCATGTTACCTCCTAAGCCTCAGTTCACTCCAAGGTTGGTGTCTAACCCTCAGTCTGCATTTCGTAAAGGATTTTATTTTTCCTTCAATGAGGGACAGTGCAAGTTTCTCACGAATTGCAGATACAAGCACGAGTGCTCCTATTGTAATTGTTACATAGTTACATAGTGGGCGAGGTTGAAAAAAGACACAAGTCCATCAAGTCCAACCTGTGTGTGTGATTATGTGTCAGTATTACATTATATACAAGAACATATTTGGGGGGCACACTATACAATGCGTTTAAATTCAAGATGGTGCTGCTATAAGACCTACAAACAGTACAAAATATTTTACAGCGCACACATACAAGAATGACATTTCCTGCAGGGCTAATTAAAAACACCTGAACATATTCAAAAATACGGGGGTTTGGTCACACTATATGGTCATATAGTGCTAAGCCCACTTACTGCGACAAAGTACCCCGAATTAGTGGGTCCTACACTAGTAATAGAATAGAAGATCCTTTGTCTCAACCATGGGAGCTGAACTCCTCTATGTGGGAAAACGAAAGGGGATACATCCTAAACACTGGTGGCCACTAAATAGGAGATAATGAGGAGGGGGAGGGGTGCTCCAGCCCAAAAAACCTGGTCAGGGCCTATTACAATATACAAGAAAATATTTGGGGGGCACGCCATACAATGCGTTTAAATTCAAGATGGTGCTGCTATAAGACCTACAAACAGTACATTTAAGAACTGTCAGACGAGGAGCACCGTCACACAGCGGGAGCCTCCCTCCATGCCAGCATGGGTGCGGAGCGGCCTGGAGAAGAAAATGAAGAAGAGAAGAAGAGAAGAGCGGGAGCCTCCCCCCATGCCATGGGTGCGGAGCGGCCCAAGGAGAAGAAGATAGAAGACGCCGGACGCGGAGGAGATGCTGGACGAGAATACCGGAGGAAGAACCAGAAGAGTGGGAAGAACCAGAAGAACCAGAAGATGAAGGAAGATAGAAGAAAGAAGAAGCATTTAAATAAAGGAATTGTCAAAAACTGTCTCTTGTCATTTTTAACATTTTTGACAGTTTTTTAGTGAAATGGTAGGGGTAAGTACCCCCTTACCATTATACACAGGGGGGGAGGCGGGATCTGGGGGTCCCCTTGTTAAAGGGGGCTTCCAGATTCCGATAAGCCCCCCGCCCGCAGACCCCCACAACCACCGGCCAGGGTTGTGGGGATGAGGCCCTTGTCCTCATCAACATGGGGACAAGGTGTTTTGGGGGGCTCCCCCAAAGCACCCTCCCAATGTTGAGGGCATGTGGCCTGGTACGGTTCAGGAGGGGGGGCGCACTCTCGTCCCTCCCTCTTTTCCTGCGGCCTGCCAGGTTGCGTGCTCGGATAAGGGTCTGGTATGGATTTTTGGGGGGACCCCACAACGTTTTTTTTTTTTTTTGGCACAGGGTTCCCCTTAAAATCCATACCAGACCTGAAGGGTCTGGTATGGAATTTAGGGGGACTCCCATGTCATTTTTTTTTTAAATTTTGGTTCGGGTTTCCCCTTTGGGGAATTCCCATGCCGTTTTTATCAATGAACTTCTATGTGTATTGTCGGCAATGCAATAGCCGCGGGTAGTTTTAAATGGGTTTTTTCCTTCAAAATGTCATTTTGCTGTCAGACTGTTCTAAACACAGGAAACATGCGCCCCTTTACAGGCATACTATAGACACCCCCCAGGTACGAAATTTAAAGGGATATTACACTTTTATTGTTTGACTTTAAGCATTATTAAAATCACTGCTCCTGAAAAAACGGCCGTTTTTAAAACTTTTTTTTGCATTGATCCATGTCCCCTGGGGCAGGACCCAGGTCCCCAAACACTTTTTATGACAATAACTTGCATATTAGCCTTTAAAATTAGCACTTTTGATTATTCATGTTCGTGTCCCATAGACTTAACGGTGTTCGCGTGTTCGAACAAACTTTTTTCCTGTTCGCATGTTCTGGTGCGAACCGAACAGGGGGGTGTTCGGCTCATCCCTAGTCAGGGCCTATTACAATATACAAGAACATATTTGGGGGGCACACCATACAATGTGTTTAAATTCAAGATGGTGCTGCTATAAGACCTACAAACAGTACAAAATATTTTACAGCGCACACATACAAGAATGACATTTCCTGCAGGGCTAATTAAAAACACCTGAACATATTCAAAAATACGGGGGTTTGGTCACACTATATTGTTATATAGTGCTGAGCCCACTTACTGCGACAAAGTACCCCGAATTAGTGGGTCCTACACTAGTAATAGAATGGAAGATCCTTTGTCTCAACCATGGGAGCTGAACTCCTCTATGTGGGAGAACTAAAGGGGATACATCCTAAACACTGGTGGCCACTAAATAGGAGGTAATGAGGAGGGGGAGGGGTGCTCCAGCCCAAAAAACTTGGTCAGGGCCTATTACAATATACAAGAACATATTTGGGGGGCACACCATACAATGCGTTTAAACTCAAGATGGTGCTGCTATAAGACCTACAAACAGTACAAAATATTTTACAGCGCACACATACAAGAATGACATTTCCTGCAGGGCTAATTAAAAACACCTGAACATATTCAAAAATACAGGGGTTTGCTCACACTATATGGTCATATAGTGCTAAGCCCACTTACTGCGACACTTACTGGAGCACCCCTCCCCCTCCTCATTACCTCCTATTTAGTGGCCACCAGTGTTTAGGATGTATCCCCTTTAGTTCTCCCACATAGAGGAGTTCAGCTCCCATGGTTGAGACAAAGGATCTTCCATTCTATTACTAGTGTAGGACCCACTAATTCGGGGTACTTTGTCGCAGCAAGTGGGCTTAGCACTATATGACCATATAGTGTGACCAAACCCCCGTATTTTTGAATATGTTCAGGTGTTTTTAATTAGCCCTGCAGGAAATGTCATTCTTGTATGTGTGCGCTGTAAAATATTTTGTACTGTTTGTAGGTCTTATAGCAGCACCATCTTGAATTTAAACGCATTGTATGGTGTGCCCCCCAAATATGTTCTTGTATATTGTAATAGGCCCTGACCAGGCTTTTTGGGCTGGAGCACCCCTCCCCCTCCTCATTACCTCCTATTTAGTGGCCACCAGTGTTTAGGATGTATCCCCTTTAGTTCTCCCACATAGAGGAGTTCAGCTCCCATGGTTGAGGCAAAGGATCTTCCATTCTATTACTAGTGTAGGACCCACTAATTCAGGGTACTTTGTCGCAGTAAGTGGGCTTAGCACTATATGACCATATAGTGTGACCAAACCCCCGTATTTTTGAATATGTTCAGGTGTTTTTAATTAGCCCTGCAGGAAATGTCATTCTTGTATGTGTGCGCTGTAAAATATTTTGTAGTATTACATTATATATCCCTGTATGTTGCGGTCATTCAGGTGATTATCTAATAGTTTCTTGAAGCTATCAATGCTCCCCGCTGAGACCACCGCCTGTGGAAGGGAATTCCACATCCTTGCCGCTCTTACAGTAAAGAACCCTCTACGTAGTTTAAGGTTAAACCTCTTTTCTTCTAATTGTAATGAGTGGCCACGAGTCTTATTAAACTCTCTTCTGCGAAAAAGTTTTATCCCTATTGTGGGGTCACCAGTACAGTATTTGTAAGTTGAAATCATATCCCCTCTCAAGCGTCTCTTCTCCAGAGAGAATAAGTTCAGTGCTTGCAACCTTTCCTCATAACTAAGATCCTCCAGACCCTTTATTAACTTTATTGCCCTTCTTTGTACTCGCTCCATTTCCAGTACATTCTTCCTTAGGACTGGTGCCCAGAACTGGACAGCATACTCCAGGTGCAGCCGGACCAGAGCCTTGTAGAGTGGGAGAATTATCGTTTTATCTCTTGCGTTGATCACCCTTTTAATGCATGCCAATATTCTGTTTGCTTTATTAGCAGCAGCTTGGCATTGCATGCCATTGCTGAGCCTATCATCTACTAGGACCAAGTCCTTTTCCATCCTAGATTCCCCCAGAGGTTCTCCCCCCAGTGTATAGATTGCATTCATATTTTTGCCACCCAAATGCATTATTTTACATTTTTCTACATTGAACCTCATTTGCCATGTAGTCGCCACCCCATTAATTTGTTCAGGTCTTTTTGCAAGGTTTCCACATCCTGCGGAGAAGTTATTGCCCTGCTTAGCTTAGTATCATCTGCAAATACAGAGATTGAACTGTTTATCCCATCCTTCAGGTCGTTTATAAACAAATTAAATAGGATTGGTCCCAGCACAGGACCCTGGGGAACCCCACTACCCACCCATGACCATTCTGAGTACTCCCCATTTATCACCACCCTCTGAACTCGCCCTTGTAGCCAGTTTTCAATCCATGCACTCACCCTATGGTCCATGCCAATGGACCTTATTTTGTACAGTAAACTTTTATGGGGAACCGTGTCAAATGCTTTTGCAAAATCCAGATACACCACGTCTACGGGCCTTCCTTTATCTAGATGGCAACTCACCTCCTCATAGAAGGTTAATAGATTGGTTTGGCAAGAACGATTCTTCATGAATCCATGCTGATTACTGCTAATGATATTGTTCTTATTACTAAAATCTTGTATATAGTCCCTTATCATCCCCTCCAAGAGTTTACATACTATTGATGTTAGGCTAACTGGTCTGTAATTCCCAGGGATGTATTTTGGGCCCTTTTTAAATATTGGTGCTACATTGGCTTTTCTCCAATCAGCTGGTACCATTCCAGTCAATAGACTGTCTGTAAAAATTAGGAACAACGGTCTGGCAATCACCTGACTGAGTTCCCTAAGTACCCTCGGATGCAAGCCATCTGGTCCCGGTGATTTATTAATGTTAAGTTTCTCAAGTCTAATTTTAATTCTGTCCTCTGTTAACCATGGAGGTGCTTCCTGTGTTGTGTCATGAGGATAAACACTGCAGTTTTGGTTACTGAAGCCCCCCGATTCACTCGTGAAGACTGAGGAGAAGAATAAATTCAATACCTTCGCCATCTCCCCATCCTTTGTAACCAGATGTCCTTCCTCATATTTTATGGGGCCAATATGGTCTGTCCTCCCTTTTTTACTGTTTACATACTTAAAGAATTTCTTGGGATTTTTTTTGCTCTCCTCCGCTATGTGTCTTTCATGTTCTATCTTAGCCATCCTAATTGCACCCTTACATTTCTTGTTGCATTCTTTATAAAGTCTGAATGCTGAGGATGATCCCTCAACCTTGTATTTTTTGAAGGCCTTCTCCTTTGCTTTTATATGCATTTTTACATTGGAGTTAAGCCATCCAGGATTTTTGTTCGCTCTTTTAAATTTATTACCCAATGGGATACATTGGCTAATGCCCTTATTTAATATGCTCTTAAAGCAAACCCATCTCTCCTCCGTATTCTTTGTTCCTAATATTTTATCCCAATTTATGCCTTTTAGCAAGGTTTGTAGTTTAGGGAAGTTGGCTCTTTTGAAATTCAGTGTCTTTGTGTTCCCTTCATGTTTCCTATTTGTGTGATTTATACTGAAACTAATTGACCTGTGATCACTGTTACCTAAATTGCCCCGTATTTCCACATCCATGATCAGGTCTGTATTGTTGGTAATCAGTAGATCCAGTAATGTTTTATTTCTAGTTGGTGCGTCTACCATCTGACCCATAAGATTGTCCTGCAAGACATTAAGGAACTGGCGAGCCTTAAATGAATGTGCGGTTCCCTCCGCCCAGTCTATGTCTGGATAATTAAAATCCCCCATTATGATAACACTTCCCATCCTTGCTGCTAATCCAATTTGTGATAGGAGATCCGTCTCCACTTCCTCCCTCAGGTTAGGGGGCCTATAGCATACTCCCAGTATTATTTTCCCCTTAGCTTCATCCCTTTGGAGCTCTATCCATAAGGATTCCACCTCCTCTCTAGCTCCCTCAGTGATGTCATCTCTCACATTCGCTTGTACATTATTCTTGATATATAGGCATACCCCTCCCCCTTTTTTACCCTCTCTATCCTTGGGGTATAGGGTATACCCTTGAATGTTTGCCAGCCAATCATGAGAGCTGTTGAACCAGGTCTCTGAAATTCCCACAAAATCCAAATCCTCCTTGTACAACAGTATCTCTAGTCCACCCATCTTGTCCACCATGCTCCTGGCATTGGTGAACATGCCACATAGTTTAGACCGGTCGCATATTGTCCTCGTATTGGGTGTTTCGAGATTGCAACTAGGACTTGCTACTATACTCACCTTGAGTTTTTGTGCTTTGGTTAACCTACCACTAATGCCCCCAATACTACCCTCTGGAATATCTTCCGCGCTGGCTATCTCTGTCTCTGGTCCCTCCCCCCCATCGCCTAGTTTAAAAACCCCTCTAACTTTTTGGCCATCTTCATTCCCAGCAGATCTGCAATCTCCTCATTTAGGTGCAGTCCGTCCCTTCTATAGTACCGGTTACTGAGAAGTCGGCCCAGTCCTCCAGGAACCCAAACCCCTCCTTACTACACCAGCTCTTCAGCCACTTGTTTACTTCCCTAATCTCCCTCTGCCTTTCTGGTGTGGCTCGATGTACCGGTAGTATTCCTGAGAATATTACCTTGGAGGTCCTTTTCCTCAATTTAGCTAATAAGTCCCTAAAATCGTTCTTTAGGACACTCCATCTGCCTCTGACTTTGTCATTGGTGCCAACATGCACCATGACAGCTGGGTCTTCCCCAGCCCCTCCCAGTAATCTGTCCACAAGATCCGTGATGTGCCGAACCCGAGCGCCCAGTAGACAACATACTGTTCGGCGCTTCAGGTCTTGGTTACAGATTGCCCTCTCTGTCCTTCTAAGAATTGCGTCCGCTACCACCAGAATCTGTCTTTCCTTTCCCTTTGCTGCCCCCCACTCTCACTGGAGGAGTTCTTCCCCTGGCAGCTAGGAGGGTCCCTCAGCTCCAGCAGTGCTGGTCCTTGACTGGTTTCACCAATGTCACTCAATGGAGCGTACTTATTGGGATGCTCCAGTCCTGGATCGGCCTCTCTGACACTTCCCCCTCTACCCCTCCTGACTGTCACCCATCTACTTTTTGCTAGTGCTTGCACCTCTTTGTCTCCACCCGCCTCTGTGCTGGCCCCTGCCGGCACCTGCCGTGTACGTTCCTGGCTCTCCTTTAGTATGGAGGGACTTCTCAGTGCTGACAGTTGCTTCCCCAGATTCAGAACCTGGGCTTCCAGGGAAACAATGTGCTTACATTTTGCACAGCAGTGTTCGCCCTCGATCGGATGATCAAGGAACGCATACATGCAGCAAGATGTACAAAGAGTCGCCTCTCCACACCCGCCGGGCATCGTACCTATTAAATTTAGTGAGGATTTGGGGATTTTACCCTGTCCAAATTACCTAACAGCTAGCTTCCTGGCACTAAGTAATCCGGCTAGTAGATGTTTTCGCAAATCTGCAGCAGAAACCTTTCAACCACTTCCCGGGCATGCTCATGGGAAGATCCTTGACTCCGGTGAACCTAACAAGAATGCTCCCGTAGAGCGTTATCCAGATCGTAGGATGGTGGCTCTGCTAACTGAAGGTTTCAGAGATGGTTTTTTGGTCCCTGCTTTCAAGGGCACAGGCTGTTCCGTGGTTCAGAATTTGAAATCTATTTATACTCATGCGTCGGTGGTTCAAGACAAAATTTCCAAGGAACTAGCAGAAGGGAGAATTGCATTCCCCTTTTCTTCTCCGCCATTTCGGAATTTTAGGCTCTCCCCGATAGGGTTAGTTCCTAAAAAAGAACAAGCTTGTTATTGAATGATACATCATCTTTCATATCCAGTGGACTCTTCTTTGAATGATGAAATGTGTTGAAGCTCCGGTTTGTTATTCATCCTTCCATGAGGCTTTGGTTATTTTAAGGTATCATGGACAGGGTGCTCTGCTAGCCAAAGCAGATATTAAGTCGGCATTTCGGCTGCTCCCAGTCCATCCGCAAGTATTCAATTCTTTGGGTTTTCAATTTTTGGGGAAATTTTACTTTGACCAATGTATGCCCATGGGGTTTTCTTTGCCTTCTTTCTACTTTGAAGCCTTCTCAACATTTTTACACTGGATTCTGTCAGATCTTCATCCCCATAGGGGTTTTCTACATTATCTAGATGATTTTTTATTTGTTGGCCTGGCAGGTTCCCCCTCTTGCCTAGAATCTCTGCAGCTGTTTTTCAACATTTGTGAACACTTTGGGGTCCCTCTGGCATCCGAAAAAACAGTCTTGCCCTCTACTTCTATCAAATTTTTAGGGATTATCATCGATTCCACAGTAATGGAATTTAGATTGCCCCTGCAAAAAATCCAAAAAATGAGATCCATGATCTCAGTTTTTCTTTTGAGAAAAAAGGTACTCCTGAAAGAGGCTCAATCTCTGTTGGATCTGTTCGCCTTCGCAGCCCGAGTCAATCCAATGGCCAGGGTGTTTTCCCACAGGTTTTCTTTGGCCATCAAAGATCTTAAAAAGCCATATTCTCATATTCATATCTCCAAGAGCGTACGGGAAGACCTTAAAATTTGGGATGCATTTCTGTGTAATTTTAATGGTTCAACCATATGGCAGCAAGACTTTGTTACTAACTATCAACTAAATTTTTTCACGGATGCAGCTGGGTCTTCGGGCTTTGGAGCATTTATGGATGGTCATTGGTGCACAGGTGAGTGGCATCAGGATTGGTTACAGAAGGACATTCTTCAGAACCTTGTCCTTCTGGAGCTTTTCCCTGTCATAGTGTCCCTAGTAATTTGGAAAGATGTTTTTACGAACCGCAGAGTCCTGGTTCACACTGATAATAAAGGTGTTCTTTTTGCGGTTAATACACTATCCTCTAAGTCGGAGCCGGTGATTAAATTGCTACATTTTTTTGTTTTACAATGCATGCTTTTTAATATCTGGTTAAAGGCAGAGCACATTTCAGGTGTACGAAATAACATTGCTGATGCTTTGTCTCGTTCGCAGTTCACGAAGTTTCGGGAATTGGCTCCAACATCGGATCAGTGCGGAACCCCTTGCCCAGATTTCCTCTGGGGCTTAATTTGGAGTTAATACTTGGTAACCTCAAGAATTCGGTGTCGAAGAAAACGTGGTTAGATTATCGCCTATCTTGGTCCAGATGGTGTTCCTTTTGTCGAGATTTGAGTCTGGATACTCTAGTAGTAACCTCTTATGTCTCTCTGTCTTTCATGTCTTCTTTGATTCAGTCAAACCTCAGCCCAGCTTCTGTAAGCAAGATCTTAGCGGGTGTTTCCTTTTTTCTAAAATTCATGGGTTTACCATCTTTAACCTCTTTCTTTCAAGTTAATCAAGTATTAAAAGGTTTCAGGAGGTCCAGACCTTCATTGGATAACAGGCGCCCTATTTCAGGTGCTCTGTTGGTTGATCTTCTCAGGACATTGGAGGAAGTGTGCTTCTCAGAGTTTGAGTTATTTTTGTTCAGAGCTGCCTTTTTGGTTGCCTTTTTTGGAGACAACAGGATTGGGGAATTCACAGCCGATAATAAAAGGTCTTCATCATTTCTTCATGGGTGCCATGTTGTTGTGTGTGATGGGTTCCTTAACCTTTTCCTTTGCAGGTCAAAATCCCTGCCGATAGGTGAAGGTCATTGGATTTCTCTAGCTAGCTCTAGCAACCCTACAATATGCCCGGTTTTACTGGTTTCTAAATATATCTCAATCAGACCCAGTTCTGACGACTCCTTTTTTATTCATCAGGATCTGTCCTCCTTGACTAGGTATCAGTTTTCAGCTGTCTTGGCTGCCTGTCTAAAACACCTGAACCTTTCAGGTTTTTGTTTTTCGTCACATTCATTTCGTATTGGGGCAGCCACAACAGCTGACTCTCTAGGTTTTTCAGCAGAAACTTTAAAGAGAATAGGCCGTTGGTGGAGCGGTAGATATAAGATTTATGTCTGCCTTGAACTGCTAACTTTATAATTTTCTTTTTCAGGTTCTACCAAAACAACTATTTGTATAGTAGGACATTCCTACATTTTTTGGGCTGCCAAGCATGCTGAAACTAGAACCTACTCTGCTAATTTAGGTCTGGACTCTAAGTCTTTCACAGTTTTGTGGTCAGGTATTAGGGGCTTGAGATGAGATCATTAGAGATCATTTACTTCACTTAGCTAGCATTTGGCCTCCCCCCCAAGTTTTAGTTATTCATGCCGGGGCCAACGATTTAGGAAAGGTTAAGACATGGGATCTTCTGTGTGAGATGAAGAAAGATCTTTGTTATATAAAGCTTTTATTCCCAGATGCTATACTGGCATTTTCTGAGATGATTCCTCATCTTCTATGGTCTCCTGCCAGTAATTTATTCTAAGTAGACAAGATTAGGAGACATCTCAATAGGACAATCCATAGCTTTCTAAGTTCATACGGTGGTATGTCCTTTCGCCACTCTGAATTAGAAGGTTTTGTCCAAGGTTTATTTTGGAAGGATATGGTCCACTTATCTGTGATAGGCTTAGATATATTTAATATGGGTTTGCAAAATTTGATCGAGTCAGCCATGGTGTTGGGGGGGGCTTCGGCCGCTAGCGTTGCTGCTGACCTCAGCCAGTGGGGAGTAGTCATCCAGCATTGTTTGGATGGACATCATTTAATTTGTACATTTTAGCCAGGATGGCTTTATATTCTTTAAAATAAAATGGAGTACTATTAGGTAACCCCGTGGATAACACCGTGGCCATATAAATTGCCAAAATAAATAATTTTGTTTGAAATTTAATTAACAGTGTATGTCGCTTTATTGTTGAATCCCATCTGTGCTAGCCCATGTTAGAATGCATTAAACTTGTACACAATGGAAAATGTTGTTTTGTTTTCATTTGAAAAATACATAATTTCGTTCTGCTATATTCATTATGTTATGTTAATTTGTTTTCGGATAATTCATTATTTCTGTAGAGTGTCAATTTTTATTATACCGAATCAATTTGTTTTGTATGTATATCGATTTTATTCAATATTTATATGTGTATATATTTGTGATAACGATTCGATGGTCAAATACAATACAACACCCTTCTCACTTAGTCCTCAGGAATGCACTTTGTCAGTAATCCAACCTCCAGCACAAAATGAATCAGCTGATTGGACTGTCCGACTCTGGAGCCGTCCAGCATGACTTCGACTCCTGTATAGAAATCAATGCAAGCCACCCTGAAGAAAGTAGTAGAGGAACCTTTTTCTAAGTTGGAATGACTTGAGTCGCTCCTATTAGAACGGTTCTATTGCAATGCATGGAGCACGACTTGTCAGGCGGCTAAGTCGCCTGACAGGTCACCCCTGTGTGAACCAGCACTAAGCTTTACTCTGAGTTGATCTTTTGTTTCATTAGACCTTTAACAAATAACGAATGAACGAATCATGTCAAACTAAGTTGTTATTTTCGCTATAATTTATTTCGCATTAGTTTGTTATTTTTTTTTCGGACATTCAGATGCATTTGAATGTCCGAAAGATGCAAAATTTGGCCGTATTTCGATTTGTTGCAAAATGAATTGCACATGTCTAGAATGAATTAAGATAAAAAACCTTCTGACTTTAACGTATTTAAAAATGGGATTTTTCTGGTATCAGTGATTTCTTCAAGGTCAGATAAAAGTCAGGCAGTATATGGATTGCCAAAGTTGACTTATCTGGTGGACAGTCTTGAATGTTACATTTTTAAATCAAGCTGGACTTGGGCTTTAGTGATGTATATGTCAATTCAAAAAGAGTCATGATTTCCTGTCATTATTGGATTTTTATGCAGATCAGACAGATTTTTGTGTTGATATTTACTGTATGTCAATAAAAAAACAGCACCATGGTAAGGTGCATCATGTGTTATGGCAATAATTTGAAAGCTAGTATGTCTAGTACATATTTCAGTTTATTGTTTGATGGCCAGGGGACAATTCATCCATGGAGAAAGCAAGCTTAACAAAATACAAATTCTCACATCACTGAGTTACAATGTATGTGTTATTTTCCATAATGATTGTTATTTCCAGGCATTTGACTGTCATTGTTGTTGCTTATTGTCTGTCATTGCTAGAAATAAATGTTGTTATGGTAAATAATAATGGTTATAGCTCACTGAAATGGGCCTAAGTCTATTCCTTGGTGGCCTACCTAAAACTATAGTACTAATTTCCCATGGTTAATTTTACACATCCCAACTCATGGCACGTAAATCAATATACATAAATCATCTATTAATGAAGACTCCTGCTGGGCTTTCATCTGTATGCTTTTAACTGCTAGATCATCTTTTCTCACTTATTTATTTCATAGTAGTCTGATATAAACTGGGAGGCATCGTATCTAAAGCAATCAAACTTCCATTTGAGAGATAATTTATAGTAATGTTCTGAATTTATTTGGTACATTTATAAAGATATTATTCCTGACTTACTATAATTGAGATACAACAAGGGTTTAACTCTTGTCAATTTTTTTACTGAATCTGCAAAACATGTACATTTCTCCATCTGCCTCTCTTTTATCAAACTGATGTAATGCAAAATGTTAATCTGCACAAAATATAATAGCATTATGATTTTCAAGGGCATCAAGAATTACTCCCAAGGTCACTTTTTTGATGATATGCATTCTCATTGTTCACAAAACCTCACACTTAAGTGATCCTGGAAATGACAGAACTTCATGAATTCTGTACTGTGATTGCTGTCTTGCTCTCTCTTAGGCAGCTGTGGAAGGCAATGGTTTAAGTTGATAATGCCAGCTAAATTCCACCCACTAGGGACCATCTACAATTTGAAGATCTAATCATTTTAAAATACGACTGTCTAAGATGAGTTTGAAGAAATTGATCCTATTATATTTACAGACAGTGACAATGGCTTATGTTCAGATATTAATGGCTTTGTGTGTTTGCCATACCCTGAACAGCTACATCTTGCAACATTCCTGGCGATCAATTTTTAATAACTTTAAAGTGAAAATCCAGGCAAATAGAACACAGATAATACACATAATACACATATACTGTATGCATAGTTTAAAGCTGAACTTCATCCTTAGCTTCAGCCTTGCACAGTTGTACGGGCTCCTCTCCTGTTCTGAAATGCTTTTTTTTTCTTGTTGAACTACACACTGTAAGCACCTCACTGTGTGCATTGGAAGTTGCAGTAAGTCAAACAGAGCTAATTTCCTGACTAGGGAACATCCAGAATTATCTATCCATCTCCTCCACAGCTGAACTGTCCCCGGCCCGCTTCTTTCACTCATTGGATTTCAATTTGTTGAATCATAAAAGCTTTACATGTGGGCATTACCTAGGGTGGACTGCACACTATTGCCATCTGCCTGGAAATGCCAAATATCAAAATACCATTTAGGTGTTTTAATATTTGGATCATTTCTCCCAAGAGTCATCACACTGCTTGCATCCGACTCAAAGCTCTTGAGACGAGTACTGAGGTAGGTTACTGTCATGTTTTCAGGAAGCTATGTACAGCACTCTGCTAACCCCCTTCACCAGCTATGATCTACCTGCACGATTGAGCACTGGCAGTAGCAGAGACAATGGGGGTTATTCACGAAAGGCAAATCCACTTTGCACTACAAGTGCAAAGTGCACTTGAAATTGCACTGAAAGTGCACTTGGAAGTTTAGTCGCTGTAGATCTGAGGGAGACATGCAAGGAAAAAAAACAGCATTTTAGCTTGCACATGATTGGATGATAAATTCAGCTGAGTTTCCCCTCATTTCAGATCTACCCCTCAGATTTACAGCAACTGCACTTCCAAGGGCACTTTCAGTGCAGTTTCAAGTGCATTTTGCACTTGTAGTTTACACTTGTAGTGCAAAATGGATTTTCCTTTCGCTAATAACCCCCATTATGATTAAAATCTATTGCAAAGTGTATACTGTACTTTGAAAAAAGAAAAAGATAAAGCTATGAAATACACAAAAATTGGCAAACAGTGCCACATTGTATTATGTACAAAGCATAACAAAATGTTAACCCGGAAAACCAAAACATCAAAACACCTCAAAACCACAAACCTACATTCCAGACTAAAAAGAGAGACATAGAGAGAGATTTACCTGGACCAAACAAATAACAGGGTTTTTGAGTATTTTATGAGTACTACATAAAAGGAATAAATGTTACAAAACATTTAGAAGAGTCATAAACATTTCCCAAAGACAAAAAGTGTTTTACAAAAAAAAATAAAAACAGCAGTGGTGTATCATCCATGGGTGCAAAGTGGGCAGTGCACATGGGCCCCGAAGGGAGAAGGGGCCCACTGTACTTTGACCCACTTTGACCCACACTTTGACCCACTCTGCATGGATGAGAGAAGCCTGAAGCGTTGCAGCTGCACCTGCCACTTCCCTCTCTCTGGCTCCTGTCACGGAGGATCCTGTCTGCCTCCAATCTCTATCACACACAGATGCTCTTGCATGAGCTGAGAGAGGCTGGAGCCTGGGGCCAGTATTACTTCTCTTGGGGGGGCGTCAACTTCATCCACTTGAGCTCGGAAGAAAGAAATCTCATATGCTTGTGAGAGATGTGCCTGATAGAGGAGAGCTCTGTGAATTTAGGGAGTGGGGCTGTGCGGATAAGCTGGAGGGGGGCTGGGAAGACTGAGGATGGGGGTGGACTGTGCAGTCTGAGAATGGGGGACTGTCAAGACTGAGCATTTGAGGGACTGTGAGACCTGAGGATGGGGAGACTGTGCAGACTGAGGATAGAGGGGGCTGTGAAGCCTGAGGATGGGGGGACTGTGCAGACTGAGAATGGGAAGGGGTCTATGCAGACTGAGAATGGGGGCTGTGCAGACTGAGATAGGGGAGGTGTGCAGACTGAGGATAGAGGGGACTGTGCAGACTGAGGATAGAGGGGACTGTGAAGTCTGAGGATGGGGGACTGTGAAGCCTGAGGATGGGGGAACCGTGCAGATTGAAAATGGGGAGGGTCTATGCAGACTGAGGATGGGGGCTGTGCAGACTGAGAATGGGGGGGCTGTGCAGACTGAGAATGGGGAGGGGTTTATGCAGACTGAGAATGGGGACTGTGCAGACTGAGGATGGGGGGGACTATGCAGACATTCTTATTCCTGCATCATATACACTATGTTGTACATTACAGTTCTCACCAATGTGTTCATTGTCTCAACAATCGCTGGTTGCTAAGCAGTCCCTAACTATTTTAATAAATGTCTTCTTTAACCACTTGCCACCCAGGCTGTAGCCGATATATGGCTACAGCATGGCTCTTGAGTTCTAGGAGGACATCCCCTGGGCATCAGACGTGCTCTGTGACCGCTGTGTGGTTTGGAAACAAGCAAACACAGATCAGGATAAAGGGCAAATTACAGTGGCCCTTTACCATGTGATCAGCTGTATCCAATAACAGCTGTCTCAATGTAAACAGACTTGCCGGTTATCGGCTCTCATTTCCTCACACAGAGACAGCATGTGAGGAAAGGAGAGCACATTATTTACACTGATAGTCAATGACATTTGAAAAAGATGGGGAACTGTGGCAGTACACTCCAACAAGAGCAGATGCCTTAGCAAAATTTAATAAATTAAGTAAATTAAGTACTAATACTCCGCCAGTAGGGAGTTATAGAGATCATGCCTCGCCTGTATTAACTAGGCAACAGGTGAAGCGGATGGGATTACTACCCCAGCGTACCCCAGAATATAGACTAAGGACAAAAGAGTATTTTAAATCCAAATTAGAACCATTTGGACAAATCCCCTTGAGAGAGGTAGTTTTACCGGGGGAGGAAGATGACCAGGGTAATTACACCGCAAGACTAGAAAAAGTTTGTGTCCCCTGGAAACCTAATGAGATTAGGGCAATTATTGTTGATCTACCCAACTTAGAGAGATGTCAAAAGAAGTGGTATAAAAAGTTGATGTGGATAAAGAAAACGCAACAAGCTACATATATGATATGTGAATCTTGATTGATTGAGCAGTGTCAGAAAAGTATGTGTATGTATGGAATGTATTTGCAAGATATGCGAGCATTGATAGATGTTGTGCAAAAGAAAGGTGAGGATGTGTTAGATTACTGAAATAGATTCAAAGATGCTATTCAGAAGCATAGTGATTGGATTCCAGATGATGAGAGTGATATGAAGCGAGCAGAGTTGGTGAATGTATTAATGGATGAAATGTTGTCTGAAATTAGGGAAGAAATAGAGCTTCGTACAGTGGCATGGAGAAAGAAACCTGCCCCTGAATTAGTTGAGATTTCTCAAATAGCTTACGAAGTGTTGAAAAAAAAGGAATGACATGGTAGAAAAGAAGAAAACAAAAATAATGAATATACAACTACCAGAGGTTAAAGAAAAAGTCCTAAGGGGGTACCAATATCTACATTGCAGGTAGCACCTCAGGGTGTACCAGTAGCGCCCCCCCCCCCCTTACCCACCTTCGGGAGTGATATATATCTCTAATTATGGGGCGCCACGGCAAAGACGTGGAAATTGGAGACAAAATGAGGGACAGCGCATTAACCCTAGAATTCAGTCCCGATACCAACAAATCATCCTAAATAGAGTAAGGCTCCCAACCCTGCAGCCTCGTGCCCTCCCCACTTGCTGCAAGTGTGGATTGAGTGGGCATATAGCCAAGGACTGTAGGGAGCGCTAGGATAAGCTGGGATGTGGTGACAATATAGATAACACATTTTATCAAGCTTTAGCTGTAATTGAAGTTGATTCTGTTGATGAACCAATAGTTGAAATAAATGTAAACGGTATTGATTTGTGTGGTCTTATAGACACAGGGGCTTCACGGTCTCTTTTAAATGTCTTTGATCCTAACTTACCACTTTCCAATGAAAGAGTTTCTTTGGTTGGAGTAAGTAGTAATATAATCTCAGCAAGGGTTACACAACCTATACCGGTGACATTGGGAGAGCATCCAACAGAACACTCAATTGTATTGTCTCCACATTCCCCCTGTAATTTATTAGGAAGAGATCTACTTTCTAAAATGGGGGTAACAATTGCATTATCTCCGGATAAAACTGTTATTGACATACCGCATAGGTTAAAAGAAGAAGCAACTGATCTGTTCATGCCTTTATTAGTAGCTAATATGGAGGGAGGAATTCCAGAAGAGGCCAAACAAAAAAATTAACCCTTCTATATGGGTAACAGGAGTCAACACTCCTGGCCTTAGGAAAGTAGCTCCAGTTAAATAGAGACCCTACATTGTCAGTACCTAGACTACCTCAATAACCCCTTATCTCCTGAATCAGTTGAAGGTATTAAGCCAGTAATAGGGAAGTTACTACAGGAGGGTGTTCTTACTCCTTGTAGGAGTTCAGCTAATACTCCTATTTATTCAGTTCTCAAACCTATAAAAACAGGAGAGGATAGCCGTCGATGGAGGTTGGTGCATGATTTGCGTGCAGTCAACAAGGTAATTATACCATCAGTACCTGTGGTACCCAACCCCTCTACTATGCTGGCAACAATACCACCTTCAGCAACTCACTTTACTGTAATTGACCTTGCCTCAGCATTCTTTAGTGTCCCTGTGCATCCTGATGATCAATGGTTATTGGCGTTTACCTTTGAAAAAAAGCAACTTACCTGGACTAGATTGCCAATGGGATATCATGATTCCCCCAGTTGCTTTTCTCAGGCACTAAAGGATAAATTAGATGAGTGGCAGCCACCTATGGGATCGGTATTAGTACAATATGTGGATGATATTTTGCTAGCATCCCCTGATGAACAGGCATGTACTGAGGATTCTATTTCTTTAATGAATTTTTTAGCCAGTATAGGACAAAGAGTAGATGCTGCAAAGGTACACTGGGTTAAATTGAAAGTACAATACCTGGGTCATTGTGTTTCCCAAGGTATCAAACATCTGACAAATAAAAGGAAAAAAGTAATTGCAAAGCAACGAATGCCCAGTTGAGAGCATTCCTTAAAATAGTGGGATATTGTAGGCAGTTTTTACCTCAATACTCTACAATTATAGGTCTTAGCTGTTCAAATTAGAAGGTAAAGATGAGCTAGGTCTAGTAGAACGAATATGTATGTTACAAATGTCCCAATAGTGGGGGTTCAAATTCAGCACATAGTGGAGTATGGTGATTTGATTAATGAAAATTTCATTACTTCCCTGAACTTGCTGTCTTGAATTTGGGACAAAATACAGAACCAATGATTGATGTGTCAGTTAATGGTTTGTCTATTCTGTGTTTAATAGATAAAGGCGATTCAAAGAGTTTGTTAAATATATGTGATGCCAATGTTACCACTTCAAATCAGCAGGTAATTTTGGTCGGGGTAAGTAATGAGTAATGATGTAGTTATTGTCAAAGTTACTGAACCTCTATAAGTAAGAATGAGAGGTCAGTGTCATAAATGTTCTTTTGTTTTATTGCCATACTCCCCTGACAGTCTACTAGACAGAGGTATAGTAATAAATATAGGGCTAACTATAGTTTTAACTACTGAAAGAATGGGAATAAAACATACTTGAAGTAAAGGGAAACTTTAGATTTGCTCCTTATGCCAGCAATTTATTAACCCCAAGCAGAAGGGGCTATTGTAAATATTTATAGTGACTCAGCCTTGCTATAAGCATAGGGCATCGTTTTGCACAATTCTGGCAAGAAAGGGGTTATCTGACAGCAGCAGGAACCCCTATACAACATAAAGAGTTAATTGCTAACTTATTGGCAGCAGTCCAGCTGCTTCTTAAAGTTGCAGTAATTAAATATAAAGCACATACCAGAGCAGATGATAGTATATTACTTGGGAATGCTTTGGCTGATGGGTATGCTAAAGATGTTATACATTCTTATGAGCCAACTATAGCGCTTCCAACATTCCTGCTCACAGATCTTCAAGTGGATCTGGATATTGTATCAGCTCTACAGGCAAGCTCGCCTCATACGTCCTTTTGGACCACAAAAGGAGCTGTTTGTGGAGCAGATTGTATATGGAAATTAAAAAACAGGCTGGTTGCTCCTCCGACATTGTTTCCTTCTTTGTTTGCTTTGAGCCATGGGCCTTGCCATGTCTCAACAGGAGGGATGTGTCGGGTGGTAGCCAGAGATTGGTGGGCTCCAGGTTTTTCTGCATATGCTGCTAAAAAGGTTACTGAATGTTCTATATGTCAAATGCATAACATTGGAAAATCAGTGCCCACTCCCGTGAAGCATATTCCGCATACTGAGGAACCATTTCAAATTGTGCAAATTGACTTCTCAGATATGCCCCCTTGTGGTCAATTTAGGTATTTTTGCATTGATCAATTTTTGAACTGGCCAGAGGCTTGGCCCACGTCCAAAAAGTGATGCCAGAACTGTGGTAAAATGTCGAGGGAATTGATCCCAAGGTTTGGTATAGGGTCAATAATTTCCTCAGATAGAGGTACACATTTTGATAACAAACTTATGGCAGAAGTAGTGAATATTTTGAGTATGAAACAGCAATTGCATACTCCTTGCAGATCTCAAGCTAGTGGCATGGTGGAATGCAGCAATCAAGCCCTGAAGAGGTATTTAGCTAAAATAACTGCTAATGGACAAAGCACATGGGTAGAAGCGTTACCTATAGCCTTTAGGACTACCCTTAAAGAGAAACATGAACTGTCACCTTTTGATATATTGTTTGGGCGACCGCCCAGGAGACTACATTCATCTCTTGTGCAGCCAGAGACAGTGACTTTAATGAATGAACATTGCAAATTGCCAAATGTGTTTTCTGATACTTTTTCCAGAGCGAAAGCAGGACAACCTGTGGACACGAGTGAAGGAACTCATGGACTAAAGTTAGGAGATTGGGTGTATATCAAGAATCACACACCCCGGACTACTTTGTCCCCTAAGTGGAAAGGACCATCTCGGGTCATTTTTGTGTCTCCTACCGCAGTGAAGCTGAAAGACTATAAGTATAGGGTGCATGGTTCATACTGTAAGAAGTCTTTGGTTCCAAAAGAGAATATAAGCCGGTCTGCTGCTGGCAAGAATTGTTCTGTACCTTTACCTTCCAGGTCTCCTCCACTGACTCGTGCGTGGGCAAGAAGACTGCAAAATGAATCTCCTAGGGCCTAAGATGAATGTGAAGCTCTGGAGTGTTATCCTCTGCGGTGGAGTGGTGGTATGGATTACAGTCATGGCATATGAATGGACATACAAGAAAGAAAAGTGTAAGATACAAGACACTTTTCTTTTTAATGCTACTCTAATGGAAGAAATGTCACAACTTGAACCGGTTTCAGATGCAAGCTGCCAAGAAGCTGAATATCACTAACTGCTGGATATGCACACATGCACCTATTTCTCATAAGACTTTCTCCTCTTTGTTAGGAATACCTAGCACTTTAGCTAAAATGGAGGACAGTGTACACTTTGGTGAAGTCAGTAGAACAATGATTGACAGAGCTATTTCACTTCTACTATTCACAAATGCTCCATTAAGAAAACCAGCTGCCTGCATTAACTTTTACTTTGGTAGAGTCATACCTGCTACTTGGTATATGGAGGATAATGACTTTCAAGAAACACAACTCCACAAAATACCTATACACTTTCTTAAAAAAGACTTTGTGCACCTTGTTAAAAGGGATCTCACTGACTAATCAGCTCCAGGAGAAGATGAAATCCCAGGAGGACAAGAGGAAGAAGAAGACTCCGAGATTAATGTGAAAAATGATGATTCTCCTGATAGGCCTACATTTTATCCTAAGTCAGATGATAATTTCATAAATGTTGAATCACGTGACAAAGAGATTAAACCATTGTTTTCTATTCCTTGGGTAAATAGATGTTGTATTAAAAGGCTTTCAGTTTCATCATTGATTTGGCAGGCCTGATGGATAACATTACTGCCTTGTATGATAGAAACTTTATAGCCCTTGCTATTAGGGTTGTCCCGATACCACTTTTTTAGGACCGAGTACAAGTACTGATACTTTTTTTCAAGTACTCGCCGATACCGATTACCGATACTTTTTTTTAATGTCACGTGACAGTTTTTTTTTTTGAGGGGGGGGTTGGGGTGGGGGTGGGGTGGGGGTGGGGGTATAGTGAACGGTGTCTGTGTGTGTGTTTTTGTTTTGGTTTTTTTCATTTACATTTATTATTTTTTACAATTTTTTTTTTTTTATTCTTTATTGCACTATGTGTGTGTGTGTTTTTTTTTTTAATCAGCCCTGTTGGGGGGCTTTGGTGAGATATCAGGGGTCTTAACAGACCTCTGATATCTCCCCCTTGAGACAGAGAAATAGACTGAGGATAGAGATTCCCCAGTCCCTTTCTCTGCAGCCTCAGCTGCACTGAGAATGAATGGAGAGAAGACAGAGGCTCCTCTCCATTCATAAACTGACACATCGTAATCACAGGAGATTACAATGTTTCAGTTATGTGAATGGACAGAGTCAGCTGACTCTGTCCATTCACACAGCGGAGAGAGACAGCAGAACGGAGGGGACAGAGGAAGAGAGAGGGGGACAACGGAAAGCCGCAATGGATGGGCACAGCGGAGGGGGACAGAGGAACGGATGGGGACAGCGGAGGGGGACAGAGCAAAGAAGGAGGACAGCGGGGGGTACAATGCAATGGAGCAGGACAGCGGAGGGGGACAGAGGAACGGAGGAGGACTAAGGAGGAGGAGGTGACAGTCAGCGGTGATCGCGTGTGGGGGAATTACAAGCACCGATCACCGCTGTATGTCACTAAGCAGCTGAAAGCCGCGGGGGGAGAAGCTTGTAACTCCCCCACACCCCGATCACTGCTGACAGTCAAGGTATCGGCGGAAGCATCGGGAGCATTTGCCCGAGTACAAGTACTTGGGCAAATGCTTGGTATCGGTGCCGATACCGATACTAGTATCGGTATCGGGACAAACCTACTTGCTATAGAATTGAAAATGATCAAAAAGGAGGTTTTGCAGCGCCGGCTGGTGCTGGATTATCTCACGGCCAGTCAAGGAGGAATATGCGCCATAGTGGTAACTACTTGTTGTAACTACATCTGAAATGATACGAAGACTGAAGATGCCATCATTTCACATGTAGAAAAAGTACAACAAATGAAGGTTAAATTTTGCAAAGAACATACCAAAACTACTTGGGTTGAAGGTAACTGGGAAAGCTGGCTTTCCTGGCTCAATCCTCTCAACTGGTTTTCTGGTATTGCAGGATGGTTTTCTGGAATTCTACATGGTATTATACATTGTTATAAATGTTATATAAATGTTGTTTGAAAATAATCACACGTGCTGGTACTAATATTGGTTCTTCTGAGCTCTTAAGGTCTCGAGTCAGAACTGCTCATGAGATGGTGATCCGTATACCTGAAGATCAACCTAAAGATACAGAAGAAGCTTAAAAGGGATACCGAAAGAATTCTAAACACAGGAGGGGCTGTGAAGATATAGGAAATATAGGAACCATATCTTTTATTTATCCAGAGTTCCTCTTCAATATGAAATTGTATTTTTGCACTTAACTTGTTTTTCTGTTTATGAATTCTTTTGGTATTGCAACACATGTGGCTGGGTTGACCAAGTTGACATCTAAATGTTCTGCCAATGATTCTCGGAAAAGATGAGATAAGGAAAGATGTTGACGTAGAAAGTCCCTTTTTAAAAGCCAAATTAACTTCTTCCAAATAATTATTCTTTCTTTCTGTCAAAATAACTTGACAGATAAAATTAGCCAGGTCAAAGTAACCCAGAAAACTCAGAACACTGGCCAAGAACTGTGTTGAAATATTGAGTGAAATACTTCTTGAAATACGTATTTGTGATGTGTAACTTTGGGCTTTTGCCCGACATAAGACTGTAATGATATGAGTTTCTATAAAAGTCTGTATCGCTCTGTAACCTGGATCACTATCAATCCAGATGTGATCCGCTGTATGTACAGTGTATATTCTTGAGTAAACCATGTGTGAGACGTATGCAGCTGGCGTTGATGTCCTTTATTTCAAGGTTCAACTTTACAGCCCTAATTATCAGTGCAGCCCCATCAGTGCCACCTATCAGTGTCCATCCGTGTTGCCTCATAAGTGCAGCCTTGACAATGCCGCCTCATCAAGGCCCATCAATGCAGCCTCATCAGTGCCCATTACCAATGGACACTATTCTGTACTCCTACTTCTGGACCTTTCAGCTGCCTTTGACACGGTTGACCACCCCCTCCTCCTCAAAAAACTTTACTCCCTCGGTCTCCGTGACTGTGCTCTTCAGTGGCTCTCATCCTACCTATCCCACTGCACCTTCAGTGTCACTTACAATTCTACTTCCTCCACTCCTCTTCCCTTCTCTGTCGGGGGCCCCCAAGGTTCTGTTCTTGGACCTCTTTTATTTTCAATCTACACCTTTGGGTCAGCTGATAGCCACTCACGGTTTTCAATATCATTTCTACACTGATGACACACATATCTATCTCTCCACCCCTCAACTCACTCCATCAGTCTCCTCCCGCATCACTAACTTGCTAACAGACATATCTGTATCGATGTCACACCACTTCCTCAAACTCAACTTGTCCAAAACCGAGCTTATAATATTTCCTCCCCCACGTGCCTCTTCCCCTGACTTATCTGTCAAAAGCAATGGCACAACCATCCACCCATCCCCACATGTCAGCATGCTAGGTGTTATCCTGGACTCTGAACTCTCCTTTCAGCCTCACATTCAATCACTTTCCAAAGCTTGCCGCCTCAACCTCCGCAACATCCGTCCCTTTCTAACCGATGAAACCACAAAGCTCCTGATTCACTCCCTGGTTATCTCTCGTCTTGACTACTGCAACTCCCTCCTCATTGGCTTACCTTTAAATAGACTATCCCCCCTTCAGTCCATCATGAAAGCTGCACCCTTCAGTCCATCATGAAAGCTGCTGCCAGACTCATCCACCTTACAAACCGCTCAGTGTCTGCTACCCCTCTCTGCCAATCCCTCCATTGGCTGCCACTTGCCCAACAAATTAAATTCAAAATACTAACAATAAGTTACAAAGCCATCCATAACTCTGCCCCCAGCTACATCACTAGCCTGATCTCAAAATACCAACCTAATCGCCCTCTTCGTTTCTCCCAAGATCTCCTGCTCTCTAGCTCCCTCATCACCTCCTCCCATATCCGCCTCCAGGACTTCTCCTGAGCCTCACCCATCCTCTGGAATTTCCTACCCCAATCTGTCAGACTGTCTCCAAATGTATCCACTTTTAGGCGATCCCTGAAAACTTGCCTCTTCAGAGAAGCCTATCCTGCCTCCATCTAACAACTGCACTATTTTCTCCATTAGCTCATCCCCCACAGCTATTACTCTTTTGTATAACTTGACCCTCCCTCCTAGATCGTAAGCTCTAATGAGCAGGGCTCTCTAATTTCCCCCTGTGACAGACCTAGCCGGGAGAGAGACTTTTGGAGGGGACTGTATGCTAGCCTCTTGCCGATCGATCGGGGGCCCTTGCATTTGGTGGAACAGTGCTCTTTGTGAGCTGTATGCCTGGGGACCCTTGAGGCGGTATTACTGTGGATTCGGGTCCTGGTCCCCCAGGACACACAGACTCTGGGGACTCTGGATTTGCCATATTGGAATAGTGGCTGATTCATAATGCTGGGACAGATACTGTTAGGATGCTGATGTAAATTCCAGCACCTGTCTGTCTGTTGTCTGCTAAAATGTGTATTGTAAATAAGTCTATAGTATGGGATCTAAGAGTCATTAGATCCCCATTGTTGTTTGTGTTAATTAACTCTGCTATTGTGTGAAGAAGAGTCTATGTTGATTGTGATAATGTTGATTGGATTTTCTGAACTACAAGACGGCCAGTCTGGCCTAAAGGTCATGTCTGAGTCATCTAGGCTGTCTAAAGGGATTAGTTAATTAGCTCATGTTAATTAGGTTAATTAGGGTAATTAGGTTACAGCTGTATTGTTAGAGTAATATGAGCAGGAGGTCTGCTCCTCCACTTTTAGTGTATAAAAGCCTGTATTTTGCAATAAAATAGTTTCCTGGTTGAACTTACATACAGCCTGCCTGGTGTTTGTTCTGAGCTATCACAACTGGGTTAGAACGGCACATAGCTGTAATTCTAATCCCGGAGCATTGGATGACCGCACAATCAGATGGTGCGATCTGCAATCTGATTCTATAGCAGCAGAGGAGTGTCGGGAGAGTGGAACTGAGTGAGCAAGGGGCTCGTTACATTGGTGGCAGCAGTGGGATTTGCTCTCCAGTTACTGGGACACTCCAAACCAGCCTGCAGGAGAGCCACGCTGAAAGACTTACTTGAGAGCCGTGGAGGGAATGGTGGGATTGTGCTTCCTTGCCGTGAACACATCCAAACCATCACCTGGATCCAAGGTAGCAGGATAGCAGGAGAGGAGAGATACCAGCCACCATGGATGAGGAATTCAGAAGGAAGATGAGAGAGAAGGAGATACAGCACAGAGGACCAGTATCAGAGCAGGTCCTGCTAGGATGGTTTGATTCTATCCGCTGTGAACTCTGGAAGGAAGCGCTAGCCCGTGAGCAGCGACACCAGGGAAAAGTTCTCCCCTCCATCCATGTGAGGTACTGGTCGCAGTATGAAGTGCGAATGCTGTTTTTGGGGGAACAGCCGAACCAGGAGTGGACAGCCGAGTTAAGCAGGCTGATCCGGGCTGAAATGCGGTTGGACGAGAGCTACAGAGCCCTCCAGTGGTATGTAGCCCAAGTGTGCCCATGGACAGCGGATGACAGCCCCACGGAAGGCTTTGACTACGATGGCCTGGGATTGTTATACTGGAGGCTGTCCAGGGACCCTGACTTGGGAAGTGATCGGGAGTGGCGTTTGGAGGAAATAATGGAGCACAGAGAGCGGAGACTGAATGTCTCAGAAGTGCACTGGGCACTGGAAGATTTGGAGTTTCTGGCCATTCAGGAATGGGAGTTGGAGATCGCCTACAAACAGCTGTTAGACTCTGCTCAGCAGCAGGGTGGTGCTCCCTTTGCCTGGGACTATCATGAAATACCAGTTGACAACTCTGAAATCCTGGCTGAAGAGTTGACAATGTGGCAGAGTAACGGTGTGCTTTGCCAACCTGCCCCCGCAGCTATTGAGGCGGAGGTCTTATGGCGGATGCAGCAAGTGCTGACTGACCTTGATGAACCTGTTTCTGCATTGGATGATCTTGGATGGAGGAATGTGCCTGTCCAGCAATATGCCAGAGAATCAGCAGTGGAAAATCTGAAGATTGCCGTCCCAAAACCTGAAGTGCTGACAACAGGGCAGAGCTCTGCTAACCTCTGCCCAGCACTGATAGCATCTTCTGGGTTCCACGGAGAGGAGATGGTGAACCTTTATCCCCAGACACCAGTTGCAGAGACAGGGGATTTGATAGACTTTTCTGCTGAGGAAGAACAACCTGGTGAGCATCTAGCAGAAGAAGAGCTGTTATTAGGGCCAAACTTCACTGCGCTCTGCCCAGCACTGATAGCATCTTCTGTGTTCCACGGAGAGGAGATGGTGAACCTTTATCCCCAGACACCAGTTGCAGAGACAGGGGATTTGATAGACTTTTCTGCTGAGGAAGAACAACCTGGTCAGCATCTAGCAGAAGAGGAGCTGTTATTAGGGCCAAACTTCACTATGCTCTGCCCAGCACCAACAGAAGTATCTGTGAAGTTACAAGGAACTTCCCCAGCTGAAGCGCTGGCAGCCGGACAGAGGTTTCAAGATCTCTGCCCTACACCTGCGGCGGTTCCAGAGGCTCAGGGTGAGAAGAAGGTGGTCACTTCCCAGCAGCAGATCAGGATACAGGGGGAGAAGGGAGAGGAGGTGTTCCTCGTCCCTCCCCAACAGTTAGCCGGAGCAGATGGTGTGGGGTTTCCAGCAGAAGGGCTGGCAACAGGGCCGAGTACTGCTGGACTCTGCCCTCAACTAACAGAGGATGGATGTCCTGTGAAGGTGGATGGGACTTCAGTCTCCACCTGTATACCCCAGGGATGCTGGGCAGTCGGCCCAGATCCCCAACAGCATGACGGAGTGAGCCCAGACACCCTGTCTTCTCTCCAGCGGCAGAAAGGAATCCAGGGAGAAGGGCCAGTCCAGGCCTCTCCCCAGCGGCAGATATGTTCTCTGAGAGAGGCAGAGGTTGGCTGGGTGAGTAACGCTTTGTTTGGAACAATTTGTTTGGGGTACTGTGCGGGTACAGGCATTAGAGGACTGGAACTACTGACCAACTTCAGAGTCAACCCGTCTGGGGTCTCCTCCTGTGTTAGTCTCCTGCCGAAAGGGGAGAAATGTGACAGACCTAGCCGGGAGAGAGACTTTTGGAGGGGACTGTATGCTAGCCTCTTGCCGATCGATCGGGGGCCCTTGCATTTGGAGGAACAGTGCTCTTTGTGAGCTGTATGCCTGGGGACCCTTGAGGTGGTATTACTGTGGATTCGGGTCCTGGTCCCCCAGGACACACAGACTCTGGGGACTCTGGATTTGCCATATTGGAATAGTGGCTGATTCATAATGCTGGGACAGATACTGTTAGGAGATGCTGATGTAAATTCCAGCACCTGTCTGTCTATTGTCTGCTAAAATGTGTATTGTAAATAAGTCTATAGTATGGGATCTAAGAGTCATTAGATCCCCATTGTTGTTTGTGTTAATTAACTCTGCTATTGTGTGAAGAAGAGTCTATGTTGATTGTGATAATGTTGATTGGATTTTCTGAACTACAAGACGGCCAGTCTGGCCTAAAGGTCATGTCTGAGTCATCTAGGCTGTCTAAAGGGATTAGTTAATTAGCTCATGTTAATTAGGTTAATTAGGGTAATTAGGTTACAGCTGTATTGTTAGAGTAATATGAGCAGGAGGTCTGCACCTCCACTTTTAGTGTATAAAAGCCTGTATTTTGCAATAAAATAGTTTCCTGGTTGAACTTACATACAGTCTGCCTGGTGTTTGATCTGAGCAATCACAACTGGGTTAAAACGGCACATAGCTGTAATTCTAATCCCGGAGCATTGGATGACCGAGCAATCAGATGGTGCGATCTGCAATCTGATTCTATAGCAGCAGAGGAGTGTCGGGAGAGTGGAACTGAGCGAGCAAAGGGCTTGTTACACCCCCTATTTTGAATTGTATTGTAATTTTAATTGTACTGTCTGCCCTAATGTTGTAAAGCGCTGCGTAAACTGTCGGCACTATATAAATCCTGTATAATAATAATTACTGCAGCCTCATCATGAAGAAGAAAAATTACTTATTTGCAAAAAAATTTCCCCCCAAAATGTTTGGTCTTTTATTTATTTAGCAAAAAAAAAAAACCCAGTGGTGATTAACTACCACCAAAATAAAACTCTATCTGTCTCAAATAAATGATAAACATTTCATTTGGGTACAGTGTTGCATGACTGAGTACAGTATTTGTCATTCAAAATGTGACAGCTCTAAAACCCGAAAATTGGCCTGGGCAGGAAGGGGGTGAAAGTGTGTGGTAATGAAGTAGTTAAGGTAGGCTCAAATAAAATGTTAGCTCTATTTTTAGTGTACACAAAATCATGTGTAATGGAAGAGTTTTATTTATTTGTTTTAATTATTGTGCTGGGGTTTATAGATTTTTATTCTAACAACACCCCAGCCACAATGAAAACCATGCCCACTCTTTAACACAGTGCACCAAGCATGCTCTATTTTTTTAAATTAAGCAATGGTGCCCTGCTCATGATCTTGCACACAGGCCCACAGATTTCATAAAATGCCCATGCCCCATAGCAGGTATATACTACTATATCTAGGGTAGAACTGTATGAGATTATATTAAATGCTATGTAATATGTGACATTAAAGAAGTATGATTGTATGTGTGATCAACTTCCTTGATATTACACAAAAAGGAAGGGATAAAGCAGAGAACACAAATTACATATGTATCCTCCGACAACTGTAGTAATTGGCTTCATTGAGTAACAATCAAAGAAAGAAAATAAAGGAGGGTAAAGAAAGAGAAAAGGAAGAAAAAGGAAAATAGATTACCTACTGTGGGGAAAATATGCTGCCACTTCAACATGTTTTCAAGGAGAGGATTTTATGTAAAGTATGCAAGGATTCAAGACCCTCTCGAACTTTGAGGCTGGGTTCACACTGCCGCATGGAATGGATCACAGCAGGGGTCCGGTGCACCCCTGTTGACCGGTTCAGGTCCGATTTCAGTCTGAATATTTGGCTGAATTTCGGACCTGAAACAGACTAAAAGATGCACAAGACTCCTGTGCAATTTGCACTGGAGCCGCTCAGGAGATGTGTGAACCCACTCCATCACAATCTCCTGACATACGAATTGAATGCGGGGAAACCCGCATCCAGTTTGCAATAGTGTGAACCCAGCCTCAATGTGTGTGTTTCAGGACACTAACCATTTTTTTTCATTACGCATTATCTACAGTACATCTGCTTTCATTTCATAAAAGTCACATTTATCACTGAACTCTTCCATGTCTTAGCCAGTGTAATTGTAGCCACTAAGAGCATACAATAAATAGTGTTGCACCGATACTGTTTTTATATTGCCTTTCGGTCAAGCACTCACCAATATTTAGTACCGATACTTTGCGATGTGATTTGTGTAAACACAAATTTGGTGCAAATCACCCTGCAAAGAATCACATGTGATTTCCGTGTGTGTGAGTGTGTGTGTATATAGAAGCGCCATCTAGTGGGTAGTTTAGAACTCACAAAATTCAGTAAAGGGAGCTCTGTTCCAGTAAGTAGGTAGAGACAGATTAGAAGTTTAAAGCAGCAA
The DNA here is from genome assembly GCA_037952835.1 of Lithobates septentrionalis. Classification (NCBI taxonomy): domain Eukaryota; kingdom Metazoa; phylum Chordata; class Amphibia; order Anura; family Ranidae; genus Lithobates; species Lithobates septentrionalis. Next base: position 389,761 of record JBBDGP010001449.1, read on the forward strand.
TCATTTATTGGAAAACTGAACAGACTGATGACATTAGGTAAATAGGTCACAAGCCAATGCAGAGAGATGGTAGTGTGCCAGTGAGGCACTGTGACTCACGGCTTCTGTAGTTTAACCTGCTGAGCCCGGTGGAATGAACAACTGCCAGGTTAGAACCCTGAAGCTTCCTGAGCTCCTGGGTACAGGCGGGGAGCTCAAAGGATTACGGATCCATGGAGGAAGCCGACAATGGCCAGCGTACCTGGAAATGACAGCTGTGCTCAGGGCTTGTCAGCGCCGGGGGAAATGCCAGTGGGCGGAAGTGCTCCACTATGGAGACAGTACTGTGCGGGCAACCAACAAGGATGTCCATCAATCCGGCATCAATTGGGCTCACCACCCGCCCCCAGGTGCTCCAGTTCTCCATTAAATGATTGCTGCTTCAAACTTCTAATCTGTCTCGACCTACTTACTGGAACAGCGCTCCCTCTGCTGAATTTTGTGAGTTTTAAACTGCCCACTAGGGCGCTTCTATACACACAAACACACAGGAGCAGTAGGGGAAATCACATGTGATTTGGACAGGAATTGCACCATGTTCCTATTCAAATTGCTTGCAATTTCTTGCACTGTGATTTGCGCCCATTCATTTTGTATAGACGCAAATTGCACCGCAAAGTATCAGTTTTGGTATCAGGAGCATTTGGGCGAGTACTGATACTTGCTGAAATGGTATCAGCACCGATACCGGTATTGGTATCAGTGCATCCCTAATATACACCATAGATTGTAAACTCTATAACAGACTAAATGATATACCTGATTTTTCCATAAAGACATGGATGAGCGAGTTTTGGGTGGAGGAACTTGACTGGCCTGCATACTCCTAAACCTTGTGGACAGCCTTCCCAGAAGAATTGAAGCTGTTTAGCTGCAACGGGTGGGCAAACTCAAAACCCTCTGGACTAAGACTGGGATGCCATTAAAGTTCATGTAAAGGCAGGTGTCCTGATACTTTTGACAGCATAGTGTATTTTGACCATGATGGATGAATTGACAGGTGAGACAGCTGCATTTTTTACACTTAAAAATGATTGTGTGATTATTAAAGAACAAATGTGTACTGGTGCCATGGATCTCTGCCATCAGTTTACTGGGGGCCACAATGTTCCCCAGAGAATGTGCTTTTCTATAGATAATGTCTGGAAATTAAGGTGACATAGGACCCAATTTTTGTTCACTATCTTACCCTCCATGTAAGCTCTAAATCCAAATCTATGTACCTGCCGTAGTATACAATATACTCGGCAAACGGGTTGTTGCTCCTCCCCACAGCCCATTGCAAGATTAGCATAACTGGGGACATAATTTGCCCCCGTATTCATCCCATGTATTTTCAATTATGTACATTCTATAATAAACTGGGCCTGTTTGTTGTTTCTGTCTGCTGAAAATGGGTCACAGGAGTGCAGAATGAACTGCACTCCTGTGATCCACAGGAGAAGTACAGCCAAACGAGTTTTGGCTGTACTTCTTCTTTAATCTGGTTGAAAAGAGACAAGTCAATCCAGTTAAACCAAAACAGAAAAAACACACACATGCACAAATAGAAAATCTCCATATACACTATCCTATACCTACAGTTGATCCAAAGGAAGGCAAAAACACCTAATAAAGCATGATCCAAATTGCTCCAGCAAATCATTTTACCAGTGGTGTGTCCCACTACGGTATATTGATTTTTTTTTCTTTATCCTGTATTTTTTTTCTCTGGCTTCTTTTATTAGGGATTCAATTCCTCTAAACAATATTTTGCAGAATTACATGTGGGAGTCTTGCTATGTGTGGGTCTCCCTGTATGTCAGTTCACTTTATACTTCAATACTGCACAAGGTAAATGCTCTCAAATTTTTCCTTATGAAAGATCTGAACATGTATTACAGACAGGCCTAGTTTATTATAGAAAATACAGAATTCAGTTTCACGCACAAATATTTCCGTTTTTTGGACTGGTTTTACTTACAAATACATGGGACCACTATGGGGGCAAATTATGTCCCCTGTTATGCTAATCTTGCTATATACCACTCGGAGGAGCCCAACATCTGTAGCAACAACCTGTTTGCCAAGTATATCATGTAATACAACAGGTACATCATACTTTAGCTGCTCTTTCACCTAACTTTGGAACACCCTAGTACCTGACATCCGCTAACATTGATTTCCTACCCATCATTCAAATCCCATCTCAAAACACATCTTTTTAAACAACCATACTCTGTCTGACTTCATTGATTTGTTTTTGTAATTTAATGTTTATGCAATGTATACTTATTTTATTTATTTACTTTTTTGTTGCTCTGTTGCTATCTTTGTAAGGTGACCTTGGGTGTTCTGAAAGGCGCCTATGAATAAAATGTATTATTATTATTATTATTATTATTATTTTTAGCAGGCATGGGGAAGCAAAAGAAGAGTCAGATGAAGCTGGGTCAGTAAAAGGATCAAGCAGGCTTTCGGAAACACATTTCACAAGATAAAGCTGAAGACCATCCAGCAATGATACTACGCAGGATTCTGGTTTAAATAGGCCCTGGACATTAGAACCTGTGGGCGTGGTTGAGGTGTGTTTGACACTATGGTGCTTTAGAGGAATAAATTGCATCAGGATAGTACGTATGTGATGCTAGTAGCCATAGACCCTAAAAAAGGCTGTTGGGTCAATTTAAATAACGGTGATGCAGGTGGGCTTACATTCTATTTACCTTAGCCCCACAAACTGAAATTCATTGCAAACGATCAGTGGGAATAAACAGCAGAAATGTATAGAGTGCTGTATACACCACACATTTCATCTCTGTAATAGTATACTGCACTATAAATGCTTTAACTATTAATCAGACTTACAGTACATATTATATAGTATTTTTACTCATTCCAGTACACAAAGCTTTTTTAGTTTATGTATTTCTTTAAATTACTTGTCCAAAATGTCCTAGCTCAAACATCACTGCATTTTAGTAGCACGAAGTTCAGGACCTAATTATTGTAATATCTCAAATTTCCTTTATTTCAACTGCTGTTGTTTTTTTTGTTTTTTTTCTGTTGTATGTGATGAATCATTTTCATGCTGAACAACATAAAACATTTCTAAGGGCTCAAAAATATGTTTTTAGTAGGTGAATGTATTCTTTAGAAGGAGAGAACTGATAATTAATGCACATTCATAAATAGAAATAGACAAAAATGTAAAATATTTTCCTCAATTTACACAAAACCACTGGTTTTAATCAAATTAAGGTGTAATGAGATTTTAAACGATTTTTGAAAGAAAAAAAATGGCAAGGCCCTTTTTTTTATTTTTACTCAGCAACTTTATATGCCTCTATAAAAGCTTTTAGATGTATGTAGCAGCTCTAGTTAAATTTAATGCACTTTTAGCCAAATTAGTTTGGCTGGGGAATTAGAATAACAGTGGAATAAAAAGAGTTTCTTTTTTTTTTTTTTTACGCACTACCAGTAGAAAAGTAATGAAACAAATATATTTTGTTACTTGGGGTAGCACAAACTGCAGCTAGTAAGCAAAGAAATAGATAGATAGAAATAGAGGCTAGTGTAACCCCCCCCCCCCCCACCAACCATACAAGGCCTTCAATATTGGGAGGGAGTAAGGCCTCTCCCGTTACAAATCCCTTTAACATCATATTGCCCAAAAGGAATGTTGGAGCTGCAGGGAGGACTTATCAGATTCTAGAACCCCTCATTACTCATTCACAAAAAAAGATTAATATGTGAATAAAAACAACCTCACTATGAAAAAGTATTTTATTCAAAAAAATGTCGCTCAGTGTAAATCCAATGTGAATCATGTTGTTCAGTGATGTAGATCTCTGTCAATCATGACAACCTGCTGAGCAATGATGTTGATCTGCTGACATGATTACCCACCACACCCACCAATGTCCATACACCGCTATTACTGATGCAAATCAAAGATCTTCAGCCAGCTGCTGTATGTAAACAGACCATCCATTTTTTGTCTTAGTCTTAATTGCCTAGATTTTCTGAGGACACCAGGCTGTTATGTGTAAATCTGATTGACATATTTTTTAAATGTAATGAATTATGTAGGTAAAAACCTATGTAAATATGTAATTGTTGGCATTTGAAGTGCTTATAAAACTGCACAGTGATTCCTTGCTTGAAAGGTTTTTTATTTTATTAGATTATCTTTAATTAAAGATATAATTAACAACCTGCTTTATATTTTTGTTCTCCTGTCAGTAAACAATACATAATAATCTTAGGACTGTTAGTGAATCATACTCAATTAGGTAAACAAATGTAACATTTTAAGTCTTCTTTTATCCACTTTGATATTAAAACATAATATTTGCAAAGGACAAATATGAATGAAACAAGCAATGTGTGTTTAAATTAACTTATAGTTATTGCTTTTCTCTGGTTCCTCATTTATTGTTTAACTGTTAACACTCCAGAGCCATTTTTACAATTCAGCAATTCCTAAATTACTTTGTAATTGTACTTATGATACTAAACTTATACCTATATTTATTTGAAGTGGTGGAACAAAATTATGTATTTTAATAACTTTTTAAATAGTTTCTAAACCACTGGACAAACAGTGTATATATTGCAGCTTACTGGTCCATAGATGTGGTGGCTCCACTAGTTTTCTCATTCTCTTTTCCTCTTCATTCTCATTTGATAATAGAAACATAGAAGAGTGATGGCAGAAAAAAAGATGAAGTTGTTCATTCTGCAACATTTTTTATTTATTTATTTATTTATTGTCTGAGTATGGATCTGTGTTTGTTACAAGCATGTTTGAATCCACGTATGCCCCGTACACATGATCGGACATTCCTACAACAAAATCCATGGATTTTTTCCGACGGATGTTGGCTCAAACAGGTATTGCATATACATGGTCACACAAATCTTGTCAGAAAATCCGAACGTCAAGAACGCAGTGATGTACAACACTTCAACTGATACAACTTCAACCGATCAACTGAACTACCCGGCTTGCCTTTGGACTTTCCTTGCTTTCTGCCTGCACCCGACCACGGCTCATCTTTGACCTTGATCTTGCCTGCTCCTTTAAATACCACGCTGCCCACCAGTTACCGACCCAGCCTGTGACCCGACCTGCTTACCTTCTGCACCTGCTCCAGCATCCCCTGTCTGTGCGGAGATCCAGTCTGCCTGCACCTGCCTGTATTCACACCCCTCTGGACTAGGGATGAGCTGAACACCCCCCGGTTCGGTTCGCACCAGAACCTGCGGACGGACCGAAAGTTCGCACGAACATTAGAACCCCATTAACGTCTATGGGACTCGAACGTTCGAAATCAAAAGTGCTAATTTTAAAGGCTAATTTGCATGGTATTGTCCTAAAAAGGGTTTGGGGACCCGGGTCCTACCCCAGGGGACATGTATCAATGCAAAAAAAACTTTAAAAACGTCCGTTTTTTCGGGAGCAGTGATTTTAATGATGCTTAAAGTAAAAAAAAAGTGAAATATTCCTTTAAATATCGTACCTGGGGGGTGTCTATAGTATGCCTGTAAAGTGGCGCATGTTTCCCATGTTTAGAACAGTCCCTGCACCAAATGTCATTTTTTAAGGAAAAAATCTCATTTAAAACTGCTTGCGGGTTTAATGTAATGTCCGGTCCTGGCAATATGGATGAAAATCAGTAAGACAAACACCATGGGTACCCCCCAGTCCATTACCAGGCCTTTTGGGTCTTGTATGGATATTAAGGGGAACCCCGCACCCAAATTAAAATAAGGAAAGGTGTGGGGCCACCAGGCCCTATATACTCTGAACAGCAGTATACAGGCGGTGCAAACAAGACAGGGACTGTAGGTTTGTTGTTAAGTAGAATCTGTTTGTCATTTTGAACGGGTACATTTTTAACGTGTTTAGCTCCAGCCAAAAAATCTTTTTTAAGCTTTTTGGAAAACATAGGGAAGGGTTATCACCCCTGTGACATTTGTTTTGCTGTCTTTCCTCCTCTTTAGAAGATTTCACCTCACTTTTTGTCCCAATGACAAATGCTTTTTGAGAATTTGGGTTTTTTTTGTGGAACAAGGATTGGAAAGCATCAGTGGAAAGGAGAAATGTTTTTCCCATATTAACTCTTACAGGAGAGAATTTCCCTTCCTAGGGGTAGATTTCATCTCACTTCCTGTTGTCTCCTTCCGTTTGCAAGTAGGAGTCGTTTGTAAGTTAGATGTTTGAAAGTAGGGGCCTGCCCTATATACTCAGCAGAAATTTGGGCCTTAGGTGTTGTTGTGGCCACAACACTGTAAGCCCTCACAGGGCCCTGCTGTGGAATATTAGATCAAGAATTGTATTTACATGCCCCTGTTGAACAGGGGCAGAAAAATTGGGCCTTTGGTGGTGCTGGTGCTGGTGCCACAACACTGCAACCCCTCACAGACACTCTAGTTGGAACGCAGGAACGAGAACTAGCCCTGCTGCAAAGTATTGCATACAAAATTGTAATTACACGCCCCTGTTAAAGAGGGGCAGAAAAATTGGGCCTTAGGCACTGGTGCTGGTGCCACAACACTGCAACCCCTCACAGACACTCTAGTTGGAATGCAGGAACGAGAACGAGCCCTGCTGCAAAGTATTGCATCAAAAATTGTAATTACACGCCCCTGTTAAACAGGGGCAGAAAAATTGGGCCTTAGGCACTGGTGCCACAACACTGCAACCCCTCACAGACACTCTAGTTGGAATGCAGGAACGAGCCCTGCTGCAAAGTATTGCATCAAAAATTGTAATTACACGCCCCTGTTAAACAGGGGCTGAAAAATTGTGCCTTAGGCACTGGTGGTGGCGCCCAGAACCAAAAATGTTCTTACAAGCTATCAGCGTGATGATTGAGGAGGAAGAGGATAATTACTCAGGGATAGTCACTCAGCATCAGCATAGGCAGTCTTTGAAGGGATCTGAGATTTCGAAAAAAATTATTCGGTTACATCAGCATCAGGTGCTTGGTAGCTGGTGGTGATCCAAGACTGATTCATTTTTATGAAGGTCAGTCGATCGACCGAGTCGGTGGACAGACGCACCCTGTGATCGGTTACCACGCCTCCAGCAGCACTGAATGTGCGTTCCGAAAGAACGCTGGATGCAGGACAGGCCAGTAGCTCAATTGCATACTGTGCAAGCTCTGGCCAGTGATCCATCCTCAAGACCCAGTAACCCAGAGGATTTTCGGTGGAAAAGGTGTCCAAGTCTGATCTTGCCCCTAGGTATTCCTGCACCATGTAAAACAGACGCTGGCGATGGTTGCTGGAACCGATCATACCTTGGGGCTGCGGACCAAAAAATTGTCTGAACACATCGGTCAGACGGCCACCTTCTCCACCGCTCCATCTTTGACTAACCGAAGCCTCAGCAACACGTTGTCCAGAAACAGGAGTTTGTAAAATCCCAGTCTCTGGGAACGCGTTGCACAGACCTTTCTGCAAGGCCTCCCGAAGATGTTTCATCCTCTGCTCCCTCTGCGATGGCAAGATAACCTTAACCTTGTAACGTGGATCAAGGAGGGTTGCCAGCCAGTATTGGTCCTTCTCCTTGATACCACGAATACAAGGATTCTTACGCAGGCTTTGCAGGATCACGGAGGCCATGCAGCGTAGGTTTGCTGAGGCATTCGGTCCAGAGTCCTCTGGGTCACTAAGGACGACATGGTCCGCAGCCACCTCCTCCCAGCCACGTACAAGTCCATGTGTTTCTTGGGACTGATCCCTTAAAGACTGCTGCTGATGCTGAGTGCCAGGCTCCACCTCCATACTGACACAATCTTCCTCCTCCTCCTCCTCTTCCTGTGTGATCGGCGGGCACGCAGGAACACTGTCTGGATAAAGGGGGCCTTGAGAGCTAAGGAAGTCCTCCTCTTCCTGCCTCTGTTCTGCCTCAAGTGCCCTGTCCATTATTCCACGCAGCGTGTGCTCCAACAGGTGGACAAGGGGGACAGTGTCACTGATGCATGCACTGTCACTGCTCACCATCCTCGTGGCCTCCTCAAATGATGACAGGACAGTGCATGCATCCCTGATCATGGCCCACTGGCGTGGGGAAAAAAAACAAGCTCCCCTGACCCTGTCCTGGTGCCATAGTCGCACAGGTACTCATTGATGGCCCTCTGCTGTGTGTGCAGCCGCTGCAGCATGGCCAACGTTGAGTTCCACCTGGTGGGCATGTCACAGATTAGGCGGTTCTTGGGCAGGTTAAACTCCTTTTGGAGGTCCGTCAGCCGAGCACTGGCATTATATGACCGGCGGAAATGCACACAGACTTTCCTGGCCTGCCTCAGGACATCCTGTAAGCCCGGGTACCTGCCCAAGAACCGCTGCACCACCAAGTTAAGGACGTGAGCCAAACAGGGCACATGGGTCATTTGTCCCTGTCGGAGGGCAGAGAGGAGGTTGGTGCCATTGTCGCAAACCACCATTCCTGCCTTAAGTTGGCGTGGCATCAACCACCTCTGTACCTGCCCCTGCAGAGCTGACAGAACCTCTGCCCCAGTGTGGCTCCTGTCCCCCAAGCACACCAGCTCAAGCACCGCATGGCATCTTTTGGCCTGCGTACTTGCGTAGCCCCTTGAACGGCTACGGAGCACCGCTGGTTCCAAGGACAAAGCACAGGAAGAGGCCATGGAGGAAGAAGAAGAGGAGGGGGTGGAGGAGAGAAGTGTGTCACAATCATTAGCATTTTGGAGGCGTGGTGGTGGAACAACCTCCAACACTACTGCACCTTGTCCTGCATCCTTCCCAGCTGCCAGCAGAGTCACCCAATGCGCGGTGAAACTTAGGCAACGTCCCTGTCCATGCCTGCTGGACCATGAGTCAGCAGTAATATGCACCTTACCGCTGACCGCCCTGTCCAGCGAGGCATGGACATTGCCTTCCACATGCCGGTAGAGAGCCGGAATCGCCTTCCGTGAGAAAAAGTGGCGTTTGGGTACCTGCCACTGAGGAACGGCACATTCCACAAACTCATGGAAGGGGGCAGAGTCTACCAACTGAAAAGGCAGCAGTTGAAGTGCTAGCAATTTTGCCAAGCTAGCATTCAACCGCTGGGCATGTGGATGGCTGGGAGCAAAATTCTTTTGGCGGTGCAGCAGCTGGGGCAGGGAAATTTGCCTGGTACAATCTGACGTCGGTGTACCAAAAGCAGATTGCCCACAAGTACTTGGCTGTGACACACCTAATTCTACACCTTCATTCCTCTCAGTGCAGGTCTCAGAGAGGACTGAAGGTCTAGTGGGGTTGGAAATCTCAGCTGATGAGGAGCAAGGAGAGGTCCTCTTTGTTCTTTGGTGTGGGTCTTTTAGATACGCTTGCCAACAAACTGCATGGCAGGTCAACATATGTCTGGTCAAGCATGTGGTACCCAAGCGTGAGATGGTTTGGCCACGCGAGATACGCTTGAGACATATGTTGCAAATAGCAGCGGTGCGATCTGATGCACTCATCTCAAAAAAGGCCCACACCAAAGAACTTTTTGAATAACGCGCAGAGACTGCAGCGCCCTGCACATGTGGAGCTTTAGGGTGTGATGCAGTCAATGTGCTGCCCTTAGGCTGGCCCCTGGAGGGCATCCTGCCTCGTTGGTGATGTGCCGCCTCCTCCTCCTCCTCCTCTCTCCTATCAGGCACCCACTTTGAGTCAGTGACCTCATCATCCCCTCCCTCCTCATCACTGGAGCAAACCTGGCAGTATGCTGCAGCAGGGGGAGCATGACTGCCAGATTGCTGTCCTTTTTGGCACCCCCTCTGTCCGTGCTCATGTTACTGCCTTCATCGAGCTCAGTATCATCATCAGAGCCTTCCAAACGCTGGGCATCCTCCTGCATGTACCCAACACTGTGGTCAAATAGTTCGAGGGACTCCTCAGGAGGACATGGCGGGGCTAGGGAAGGAGTCACTGATGACATTGAGACGAGGGAAGAGGTTGCTGCTTTGCCAGACAAAGTACCCTGGGCATGGGTGAGAGAGGATGAGGAGGATGAAGACGGCTTGGTCATCCACTAGACCAAGTCTTCCGCATGTTGCGGCTCAACACGGCCAGCTGCCGAAAAAAAGGTCAATCGTGTCCCACGGCCACGTGCTGATGAGGATGCACCGTCTCCACGACCAGCACTAGACACAGAGCCTGCTTGCCCTCTCTTATTGGCTTATGACTGTCTGCCTCTCCCTCTTGGCCTTCCAGACATACTAATGGCCAGTAGCTGCACTAAGCTGGGATATATATATATATATATATATATATATATATATATATATATATATATATATATATATATATATATATATATATATATATATATATATATATATATATATATATATATGTATGTACTGATACTGCAGCTAGCAAAATCAACTGCCTGCCTGTAGTATGAGAACACCACCAACCTTCTACAGGTAGCTTTAGCTGAACACTGTGAGGTGGACACACCCCACTAACTTGTAGGTTTAGCTGAACACTGTGAGCAGGACGCACTGCACTAACTGTAAATAGTCTAGCTGCCTGACTGTGGTACTAATAGGATCAAAAGAACACCAGCAATTTTCTTCAGGTAGCTGTATTTACTGTAACAAGACAAGCCTGCCTGTCAGTAAGAAGATAACAGGAGCGGATCTAGCTGAACACTGTGAGCAGGACGCACCCCACTAGCTTGTAGGTTTAGCTGAACACTGTGAGGTGGACGCACCCCACTAACTTGTAGGTTTAGCTGAACACTGTGAGCAGGACTTACCCCACTAACTTGTAGTTTTAGCTGAACACTGTGAGCAGGACGCACTGCACTAACTGTAAATAGTCTAGCTGCCTGACTGTGGTACTAATAGGATCAAAAGAACACCAGCAATTTTCTTCAGGTAGCTGTATTTACTGTAACAAGACAAGCCTGCCTGTCAGTAAGAAGATGACAGGAACGGATCTAGCTGAACACTGTGAGCAGGACGCACCCCACTAGCTTGTAGGTTTAGCTGAACACTGTGAGGTGGACGCACCCCACTAACTTGTAGGTTTAGCTGAACACTGTGAGCAGGACGCACCCCACTAACTTGTAGTTTTAGCTGAACACTGTGAGCAGGACGCACTGCACTAACTGTAAATAGTCTAGCTGCCTGACTGTGCTACTAATAGGATCAAAAGAACACCAGTAATTTTCTTCAGGTAGCTGTAAATACTGTAACAAGACAAGCCTGCCTGTCAGTAGGAAAATAACAGGAACGGATCTAGCTAAACTGAATACAGTGTATATATATATATGCAACACCTGGGATGCATATATATACACAATACACTGTAAGTGCAGCTAACTGACTGACTGTCCTGCCTAATCTAGCTAACTCAAATGAAATGACACTGTCTCTCTCTCTCTCTATCTCTCAGCACACCGGAACACACTGCACAGGGCCGCCGTGCAGGCGGCCTTATATAGTGTGAGGCGTGTACTAAATCCCCTGAGCCATAATTGACCAAAGCCTCCTTGGCTTTGGCCAATTACGTCTCTCTGTTCAGGCGGTGCTGTGATTGGCCAAGCATGCGGGTCATAGTGCATGCTTGGCCAATCATCAGCCAGCAATGCACTGCGATGCCGCAGTGAATTATGGGTCGTGACGCGCCACACGAATTTGGCACGAACGGCCCATATCGTTCGCAATTCAGTGAACGACCAAACAGCCGATGTTCGAGTCGAACATCTACTCTGGACTTATCTACTGTCTGCCAGTCTCCAGCCTGTCTGTTGTTTTGATCCTCCTCCCTGCGGATCCTCATCCCTGCAGCATCACGAACCTCAGAGCGGCCATCCTAACAGCTGACCCACCCGGCACTCATACCACTCTGCACTCTCGAGCCATCTGTTTGCTCTATCAGGGGCCGCAAGTCAGATACGTAAGGGGGGCCTTCTTCTGCACTATCAGGCTCATCCGCCAGGTACGTAGGAACGTGACAACTTAACTACAAGCTTCTTCTTGCTTTTGAGGCATCCCTCCTCACCAAAAAGGAATTTGATTATCTGACTGTGGTTGAATTTAATATCCTCACTATATATATCATCCCCAAAGTACACAAGAGCATAATCAAGCCCCCTGGACGCCCAATAATTTCTGCTGTTGGCAGACCTTTGGAGCGAATCGGGAAATACTTGGATACCGCGATTAAGCAAATTATGTTGGAATTGCCCTCCTATGTTCATGACACATGTGATGTCCTTACTAGGATAGGTGGGTTGGAGGTACCAAAGGGAGCCATACTCATTGGTATTGACGTGGAGTCCCTCTACACCTCCATCTCCCATCACTGTGGGCTAGCCGCGGTGGCCCATTTTTTTGGAAACTAAATACCCCTCCATGGCATCACAGAATGAATTTATTTTGGAGTTGTTGGAATTTGCTCTCAGTCATAACTGTTTTCAGTTTTTGGGGGCAAATTATCAGCAAATAAGGGGTGCATTCAAGGGGACACCTTGGGCACCCGCATATGCTTGTCTCTATCTTGGGTGGTGGGAGGAGGCCTTGTTTACCATTCGCCGATGTACCTTGGCCACGTAAGTCTGTGGCTAAGGTACATTGACGATATCCTGATGGTCTGGAATGGTGGGATCCAGTAGCTGCATGATTTTATATCTGAGCTCAATATTAATCATAAAAACATCAAACTTACATATATATGGGATCTGAAAACCTTATCTTTCCTTGACCTCCTGATCACCACCAATGGTGGTAATTTGGAGACTAGAACATTTAGAAAAGCCACTGCAGCAAATACACTACTTCAGGCCTCCAGTTATCATTCACGATCGCTTATTAGGGGAATCCCAACTGGACAGTTCCTCCGTATTCGGAGGAACTGCTCAAGTGATGCAAATAATAGAAAACTCACTATTGTATGTGCGCTGCACCATCAAATGGTGTGTGCTTGATGTATACGTGGTGCAGCTGCTTTTAAATAGACAACTTGTCTTATCTTAACATTAGCCTAGGTGTTGGTGGTGGGTACCTAGTTTTTTTAATTTTGTCTTTATTAATTGTGCAATAAAAATTCTCTTTATAAGCAGCTTGGTCCGCCCATGACTTCCTTTCCCAGGGGGGTCCTCTTTCCCCCTGTACTATTAGAACTGCTCAAGTGAGATTGCCTATCAGTCTGAGTCACATGAACTTTATCAGAGATTTAGACAGAGGGGCTACTCCCACAAAACTTTCAGAAATGTGCACAGGAGGGCCTCCTCAACTAAACGTGGGGACCTTCTTGTTCCAAAAAAGACAAATGATTTGCATTCCAAATCTATCATACCCCAATCCTCCCCTGTGAGAATCATCACCTCCTATGGGGCCCAATGGGAGGAGGTTAGGTCAATTTTGGACATTCATTGGTCAATCTTGACAAGATCTCCTGACCTCACTAGTATCGTGGGCCCACGACCATTGCTAGTCTCTAGGAGAGCCAAGAACCTCAAAGATAACCTTGTACATTCAAAATTTATGCATAGTCCTTCCAACAGCTGGCTGATGAACATGTCTCATTCTAAGGTCATGTTTCCATGCGGCCATTGCCACATTTATCAACATGTTGAACACACAGTTAAAGTGGGGTTCCACCCAAAAAAAAAAACTACATGAAAAATCCTAAAAAAAAATACAAAAAAAATTTGGATTTTTTTTTTTTACTTCCCTCTAAATGCCTGTTGCTAGGGGGTCCCTCGTAGTCTGCCTCTTCCAGTGCCTGGGCTGGTGACATCACTTCCCCCTCGGCACAGGAAGGGCTCTGGTCTGCTCCCTCCCTCCTGTCAATCATCTGGGACCCATTACAGGTCCCAGGTGACTGAGCGGCCAATCACGGCGTGCGGCGCAGCTCGCGCATGCGCAGTGGGTGCCAGGCTGTGAAGCCACAGCCCGCGCCCACAGTTGCAATGCCGGCGCCGCTGAACGGAGGGGGAGACAAGACGCATTGCTGGACCCTGGGACAGGTAAGTGTCCAATTAAAAGTCAGCAGCTGCAGTATTTGTAGCTGCTGACTTTTAATTTTTTTTTTTTTTTGATTGGAACTCCTCTTTAAGTTGATAATAAAGTCTATCATATCCAACAATTTATTCACTGTAGTACTAAAAAGGTCTTGTATATTCTACAATGTACATGCCAAAAACGATATGTTGGTGAGATGAAACAACAGTTACGTACACGCATCGGTGAACACCTGTGTAGTATCAGGAATATTCAAAAAAGCAAGGATAGGGCTAAAGAGAAAGAAGGCCCCAAGGCCAAACTCTGCTCTAGAAATAAGTATATTCAACTTGAAATAAAGTAAAGAGAGCTGCCAGCACCAATACTCTACAATACAAAAACCCCAAATCATAAAACAAAATTTGAATTCTTTAATTTGAGCTCTGTTCAACTCTCTCAAGGTTAACAAAGAGTTCTTAATCAGGGACTGAAATTCGCAACCCCCCCCCCCCCCGTGCACTCAACAAATTTGAGACATTTATTGACATCCATGAGTTCATTCGTAAGATGAATATCAAAAGATATCTCTTGCTTAATCCCACAGACAATCGGAGTCAACTAGTCGGTACTAACAGATCCCATACTCTGATGACAAATAGAACACAGGGGGGGAGGGCCGGGATCTGGGGGTCCTCTTGTTAAAGGGGGCTTCCAGATTCTGATAAGCCCCCTGCCCGCAGACCCCCACAACCACCGGGCAAGGGTTGTGGGGATGAGGCCCTTGTCCCCATCAAAATGGGGACAAGGTGTTTTGGGGGGCTACCCCAAAGCATCCTCCCAATGTTGAGGGCATGTGGCCTGGTACGGTTCAGGAGGGGGGCGCTCTCTCGTCCCCCCTCTTTTCCTGCAGCCTGCCAGGTTGCATGCTCGGATAAGGGTCTGGTATGGATTTTTGGGGGGACCCCACACCATTTTTTAAAAAAATTTGGCACGGGGTTCCCCTTAAAATCCATACCAGACCTGAAGGGTTTGGTATAGATTTTAAGGGGGACCCCACGCAATTAATTTTTTAAAAATTTTGGCCGGGGTTCCCCTTAATATCCATACCAGACCTGAAGGGCCTGGTATGGAATTTAGGGGGACCCCACACATCATTTTTTTTTAAATTTTGGTTCAGGGTTCTCTGTGGGGAATTCCCATGCCATTTTTATCAATGAACTTTTATGTGTATTGTTGGACCGGCCATTCATTATAGCCGCGAGTAGTTTTAAATGAATTTTTGCTGTCAGACTGTTCTAAACACGGGAAACATGCGCCCCTTTACGGGCATACTATAGACACCCCCAGGTATGAAATTTAAAGGGATATTACACTTTTATTGTTTCACTTTAAGCATTATTAAAATCACTGCTCCCGAAAAAACGTCCGTTTTTAAAACTTTTTTGCATTGATCCTTGTCCCCTGGGGCAGGACCCAGGTCCCCAAACACTTTTTATGACAATACCATGCATATAAGCCTTAAAAAATTAGCACTTTTGATTTCTCCCATTGACTTTTAAAGGGTGTTCCGCGGCTTTCGAATTTACCGCGAACAACCCAAATTGTTCGCTATTCGGCTCGAACGCGAAGCTCATCCCTAATTCTCGGCTTGAGAATAATTTGGGTGAGCTTCCACCCTTTGAGATTGGTGGAGGAATTGATATGGCTCATATTCACCATACTAGACTGTCTAACTCCTCGTTATTTAATCCTCCGGGCTTTGTGGCCCGTCTGTTTAAATCTTTAAAGAAATGGTAGTCAAGGATCTAGTGGCTCTCAAAAAACCCAGATCTAATGGTAATAATGATTTTCAAGAGAGTATGAAACATATTTGTGCATGTAACGATATTATTATACGCGCCACAGACAAGGGAGGGGGCATTGTTATTTTAAATAAAAGTGATTATTTGGAAGAGATAAAGAGGCTTTTATCGGACAAACAGACATACACCCAATTGGTCTCAAACCCTACAGCCAAATATAAAAGAGAGCTTCTGTCTATAGTTGATAGAGGTTTTCAGTTGGGTATTGTCAACAAAAAAGAAAAAGCATATCTCATACCTTCTGTGCCGAGGATACCAGTCATACACTACTTGCTCAAAATCCACAAGAGTCTGTCCAAACCCCGTGGCCGCCCTATCATCAGCGGTATCGACTCTGTAACAGCCAGAATTGGCAGATATGTGGATGAATTTTTACAACCTTTAGTTACAGCAACTTCTTCTCACTTGAAAGATATATCTCCAGTTATTAAAATATTGGCAGATTGTGAGTGGCAAGAAGGTCTTATCTTGGCGACAGCTGATGTCGCCTCTTTATACACTGTCATATCCCATCAACAGGACTTGGAGGTTGTCAAATTCTATTCAGAACAGGATCATACTTTGACAACTTTACAGAGGGACTTCATTGTAGATCTCTTGATTTTTGCAACAAGCCACAATTATTTCTGGTTTGGGGGTCATTTCTTTCTACAAACGCATGGCGTTGCTATGGGCGCTAAGTTTGCCCTGAACCTGGCGAATTTGTTCATGGCTCGGTGGAAACGGGAGGTAATAGACACAAATCCCCCAAGTGGACTGCGCCTTTGGAAAAGGTACATTGATGATGTTCTCCTCCTATGGGAGGGTGATTTACCCTCCCTAGAGGCATTCTTTGCAAAACTCAATTCCAATGATATAGGTATCTCCCTGCAGTTTGAAGCGAGTGAGTCATGGATCCATTTCCTTGACCTTAACATCTTTGTCAGGGATGGGCGTTTGGCTACTACCACCTACTTCAAGGAGACTGACCGCAGCGCTTTTATCCCATTAACTAGCTGTCATCATCCAGCATGGCTTAGTGCAGTACCTAAAGGCCAATTCCAAAGAATTAGACGTAATTTCACCTCAATCTCTGATTATCAACAGCAAGCCTTAGTCTTAAAGATTCTTGGATAAGGGCTGTAAGGAGAAGGATATAGATGAGACCATTAAAAGTGTTAGGGATCTTGATAGAGATCATATGATTAATGGTGCCAGGAGAGTAAATCGAACCTTAGATGACAAATTTGGTTATTCTATGATCACTAGATAGTCCAATCAACACTATTTTGTGAAGAAGATTTTCAACAAACATTGGAATATATTGAAAAGTGATAAGATTTTAGCTCCAGTCATCCCAGACCGACCGGTAGTCATCTATAGAGGAGCTCCCGCTCTACACCATAGTATTATTCCTAATGTTGTTTATCCCCCTAAAAGGATCTCTTTCTTCAAACGATGAAAGGACTTTTCCCCTGCAGGAAATGTAATATCTGCCAGGTTAATTCCTTCAGGGGAGAAAATATGAGACTTTTGACTCTACTTAGACAAATAGATCCTATAATATAGAGCCTTTTATTACATGCTCTACAGAGTGTGTTTTATATTTAATCCAGTGCCCATGTTCGAAACAATATATTGGGCAAACTAAAAGAGCTACACATGTACGTTTGGAAGAACACGTATGGAATATCAAATGTGGTTTCACTAAGCATAACCTTTCTAGGCATTATGCTAAGCATCATGATAAGAAGATCAAAGGTACCCTGTTCTTAGCCATTGATAAAATCCAACCCCATTGGAGGGGTACTAATAAGATCAGGTCTGTATCTCGGCTTGAAACAAAGTGGATTTTTAATATGAGTTCTTATGTACCCTTTTGCCTAAATGTAGATTGGGACATAAATTGTTTCCTTAACAATGCTTAGAATTTGTTTGTCTTGTTTTTCCTTTTTTACACTTTTATACATTTTTATTTCTATCTAATTTCACAAATTTAACTTGCATTTGTAATTTTAATAAATTGTCTATTATTTTTAATATTATTTTTAATGACAAGGATGAGATAATTGTTTGAGCTTGTTTAATATTAATTTTATTATAACTTGTTATCTCTACCTTTAAGTTGTGCATTAATCTAATTTTATATACGTTCATATGTATTTTAATTTGTCCTCTTGCACTTATTGTAATGAGACATTTGGTGTCTTGCGTGGCTTCTGATGCCTGCTCTCCGCTGTTTCCTTCATTGATTTATTACGCTGATATCCTTTTTAACCACTAGATGGCGCTGGTATTTACTTAGGTCCCCACAGCTTCCTTATTACGTTCCATTATTTTGGGCATGCCATTAGTCAAAATGGCATTGCCTATACACTTCCATCATAAGTGCCCTAACAACCCTGAGTTAAGATGGTGCTGCGGCACTATATAAAACATTTGCGTGATGACTCAGTTATTGCAGCCAATCCCCAGATGATGTCCGCTAGTGATGAAACTCGTAGGGAGGAGCCTGCATCTCTGACGTCATCATGCCTTTCCTCTTCGGAGGCGATGGTTTGTAGCGTACAGCGAGCAAAGGAAGCCTCGGGAGATGCCGCCATTTGGATCTACTCTGTTGCTGTGTGATTTACTGCACTCATTCAGCTGCTTCTTGTAAGCCCTTTTTGAGCTCAATAAATTTTGTACTCAAATGCTACACTATGGAGCCCCTTTTTGTTTTTATGTCTTTGAGTGACACCGAGTGTTATAGATTCAGCATCCAGCATTCTCAGATGACCTATAGGTTTTTGGGAGACCGAATTCCCTGGGCTTGGTGAGACCAACATATTGGTCTTTTCAGTGAGGAAGGAGAATATATACTCACCTTGGGTGCTCCGCTTCTCTGGATGAGGGATCCTTATGTCACCATTTGCTCTGTTGCATTATTCACTGGCTAATTTCTTTTCAAGACTATCGGGACTCAATTAGTGTTCACATTGGACTTTGCCTTAGTTTTCCTATTTATACTGTTTTCACTTATGATCTTGAGATTCATTTTGATATAATTTTGGATCTAGAGTTACTTACTGTTTTCACTTATGGTTGAGACTATTTATCACCTGATGTCCATTCTATATGGTATTTTTTACATGTACACTTTTTATATATGTTTTATTTATGTTGTTTTGAGTGTCTTTAATCAATTTTTCTAGCACATTATTAATGACATCATATACACTATTTCTTACCCACCTGTATACCGGAATTTAAAAATAGTCCCAGGATCGGTACTTCACATTAGTTTTCATTTGCTTTCACCTTTTCGGGTTGTCAATATTCTTGTTTGGTGATTTTTTTGGGGAATATTTATTTTGTGATATAAGGATAAGGATAACCCGATATGGGGCCCCATTGCACAACATTTTGAAAAGTTCCATAATTTCTCTGTTGATGGATTAAAGATAAAGGGCTTTTTTGCTCTATCTTTGCCAAATCGCAAAGGAGATTATGATACAGTCCTTCTGCGGAAGGAAAATAAATGGATCTTCTGTTTACGGACTATGATCCCAAAAGGGTTAAATACCAAACTAAGTCTACAGGTATTCCTTGAACACTAATCATAACTAATCACAGCACAGCCAGCGCACCATGCACCCCCAAACTGAAAGTGCTGGATCACCTACTAGGTACATGATTCGGCACAGGAAAGCCACTCTGTCACCATAATCATACATGAGGCAGTTGGCAAGTGGTTGATGGATTTTAAAGTTTTAATCATGTCTGTCCTTTACCTTCTTTCCTCAAGACTGTATGTAATAGAGTTGATTTACTAATGGAAAATAGATTGTTTACTTTGCAATGTTAATTGCAGTTTGCAAAGGAATTTACTTCCGAGATTCGTGAATGTGGCAATGTTTCACTTTGCAAAAAATACCCAAGTGTGCAAGAAAAGGTGATAGTCACATTTATTTGTCACAATTATTTGGTGTAATAACCAAAATCCACAATATTATGAATGTTGCCTGACACTGTACAGTGTTTCCACAACACTAAACAAGTAAATATAATATAAGTATAACAAAAACAGTGTAGCTCAACACCTCATCACATTCTAAAATAATTATTTATCAATATAAAAAGTATATATACATAAAGTCCTGTGTTTAAAAATGTATGTGTTCAAAAATTCATATAGTCCAACTTCCTTAAGATAAAGAAACAAACTAAGGAAGCCCAATCATGGGGCGCAACGCATCTAGGAGGGAGGAGCCGAGCCCGTGATGTCACAATGGAGTCTCGCTGAGTGCGGTGGTGAGCTGACAGTTGACTGTATCTGTACAGCACTTTTAACCACTTCAGCCTCGGAAGATTTGGCTGCTCAATGACCAGACCATTTTTTGCGATAAGGTACTGCGTCGCTTTAACTGACAATTACGCAGTTGTATGACGTTGTACCCAAACAAAATTGATGTCCTTGTTTTCCCACAAATAGAGCTTTCTTTTGGTGGTATTTGATCATCTCTACAGTTTTTTTTTTTTGCGCTATAACCAAAAAAAGAGCGACAATTTTGAAAAAAAAAACACATTTTTTTGTACTTTTTGCTATAATAAATATCCCTATTTTTTTTTTAAAAAAGCTAATTTTTTCCTCAGTTTAGGCCGATATGTTTTCTTCTACATATTTTTGGTAATAAAAATTGCAATAAGCGTATATTGATTGGTTTGTGCAAAAGTTATAGCGTCTACAAAATAGGGGAAAGATTTATGACATTTTTTTTTTTTTTTTACTAGTAATGGTGGTGATCAGTGATTTTTATCAGGACTGCGACATTATGGCAGATAGATCAGACACTTTTGGCAAATTTTTGGGACCATTGGCATTTATGCAGCGATCAGTGCTCAAAAAATGCACTGATTACTGGGTAAATGTCGCTGGCAGGGAAGGGGTTAACAGTAGGGTGCGATCAAGGGGTTAATTGTGGGTCCTAGGGAGTGATTCTAACTATGGGGGGTGGGACTGCCTGAGTGAGGAGACCAGTTCTTGTTCATACTTAATATGAACAACAGATTTCTCTCCTCACCCCTGACAGCACAAAGATATGTCTGCTTACATTGACAGATCTCCATTCTGTCTCTGTGTGGAGCGATCGTGGGTGCCCAGCGGTCATCGTGACCGCCAGGCACGCGCATCTAGTCCGGCATCGCACCGTGGGCGCGCACGCGCCCCCTAGTAGTCAGAAAGCAAACCGACGTAAGGTAACATAGTTTCCCCCAGGGGAGCGAACTTGCTGCAGTACAACTGCAGCGGCTGGTCGGGAAGGGGTAAAGTTATGTTCTTGTAAGAGCAATGTTTGCGGGTGTTTTGAATATATTTGCAAATTGGAGTACACCATGTGTCACCTACCTGGTGAGTGAGTTCGACATGCAGAGGAAGGCCTCTTGTACAACTCCAGTTTGAAGGCCACTGGTAGTGAGACAGTAACTGCAAGAGCATGGCAAGGTATGAGTGCTTATAATCAGTCCAGTAGTCTGCGCAGGTAGCAGTCAATACTTTGCTGGAAGGGTTCTGGGAAAACTAGCAGCTGACAGCAGACAGAAGAGACAGCAGGACGGCTGTAGGCAGGCAGGCTGGCACTGGGCAGATGACAAACTGTGGAAGCGCAGCAGGAAGCAGAAGATGATGAGCTGGACTAAAGTAGTTGTAGCAGGCTCGAGGGCTGGATGCAGTGTCCGATGAGTCTTGACGGTAATGGACAGGCAGATCAGGCATAAACGACAGACAGCAGGATCATCAGGTCACAAGCAAGGTTGTCAACAGAGAATGGATTACACAAGAGCAGAAGGCAGAAGCAGAATCCGGGGACAAGCCAAGCAAGTAGCAGACAGGGATAGTCAGGAGCAAGCCAAGGTCAAACAAAGGAATCAGGAACACACTCACAGAACACTGCAGACAAAAAAATCAATTAGCCAGTGCAATTGGTCAGTGCAGAAGCTCCGTTTAAATAGGTAATTTGGCGCCAGTATTGGTGACAGGCGTGCACGTGTGCGCACGCATCTGCACACATCTGTGCACATTTGCTTGGCCCATTCTTAGCCGGCGCATGCGTATACGCATACTTTTGTGCCTCGGAACTCCATCTGCATAATGGCAGAGCCTTTCCTGACACTATGTCTGTGCCTTTCTGTCCTGTTTGACATAAAATCAGAGCCCTATGATTACATCAGGAAGTAGATAAGATAGTTGTCCTGTATAAACCGAGGAGGATTGAGGTGGTGTACCCTAAGGAGCAGCAGTATTGGGATAATATTGATGAGCGTGTTGAGATCATATTGAAGTGAGCAGGTTCTTCACCTGGTTGTGGTTGTGCACTGATGCATAAAGAGTGAAGACGCATTGTGTTTTTGTTTTCTCCTTTCTTCCTTTATTTTTTATTTTAAGGAAGTTGAACTATATGAATTTTTGAACACATACATTTTTGAACACAGGACTTTATATATATATACTTTTTATATTGGTATAAGAATTATTTTAGAATGTGATGAGGTGTTGCGCTACACTGTTTTGGTTATAAATGTGCAATATATGTGGATGATGGAAGTCAGCAGAGCTCTGGGGCTAATTTCCTTGCAACTCTCTTTGCAAAGTGCATCATTTGTCTTTAGTAATTCAACACCATTTTATTCCTGAAGTCTCTTCTGATATGTTTTATCCCTCAGGCCTTAGACCAGGCATAGATCCATAATGATAAGAATCGACAACTCTGAGGCTTCTTAGTAACCTCTTCATGGGTCACATAAATGCTGACACAGATTCAAAAAATGAACGTGTTTCGGCCTACTAAGCCTTTCTCATAACATGTGATTAAAATGATCGTGCAAATTCATGCAAAACCTTTTTTCCAAAAGGAAAATAAGCTGTTTACTCTAACTGCTTATAAGGTCTTAGCTAAAAGTCTGGCTTCAATTTGTTAGTGTATGTAAATCTGCTAATACATTTAACACTACCACCCCCTCCCCCCTGACTGACAGTGCTGCCATTTGCTGTGCCTCCTGTGCTCATTTCTCCAGAGTTGTGGCCCCCATAATGCAGGAGGTCTGTTACTGGCTAGATCACTAGGTGGAAATGTAATGGGCTGTTAATTAATTTATTCTCATGACAGTATAACGTTTCTTGATCCACTCCCTAATATGTTGAATGATAGTTGCTCCCCAATATCTTAAAATCAATGGTTAGATGACTGGTTTAATGTTGTACAATCCCTTTGGTAGTTGAATATTAATTATTATTATTATACAGGATTTATGTAGTGCCAACAGTTTACATAGCGCTTTACAACTTGAGGGTAGACAGTACAAATACAATACACATTAATACAGTAGGAATCAGAGGGCCCTGCTCCTTAGAGCTTACAATCTAAGAGGGAAGGTCAAGAGATACAAGAGGTAATAACTGTGGGTGATGTGCTGTTTGAGAAGATAAATGTACAGTTGTTAGGTGTGGGCTAAATAGGCTTCTCTGAAGAGATGCGTTTTCAGGAATCGTCTGAAAGTGGGTAAAGTAGGAGAAAATCAGACGGATTGGGGTAGAGCATTCCAGACGTAATTGTTTTCCTTGTGAAAGGACTCACCTACCCACAATGCTCACTCACCTACCCATGAACACTGAGTGACTGAACTGCATGCTGGATAGGATATAAAAGGCCAAGCCTTTTTCTGTCTCTTTCTGCTGGGAAGCGTGGCCTGCCTACAGGGATCTGTGTGGGAATACAAATACTGCAGTATAATGGCTAGCTGAAGAAAAGAAGACAAGAGACTATATCCCTTACTGTAAGGCCTTACAGTGTTGCTACTACATACTAGAAACTGCAGGGGAGGTTTTGAGTAATTATATTGCATTATATCATCTTGTTAAATACTGTGTAGGATACTACAGATCTTATAGTGTCTGCACAGTGTGCTGGAAGTGGGAAGGTGCCCAGTGCTAAGACCTTATTGCCTGAGCATTAGTCCCACTTGGAGACACGCCTGCGGGAGCAATCCAGGTAACCCTTGTATGATAGTCATTCGCAACCATTTGTTTCATTATTGTGTCAGAATTGTATGTCATTACGGTTCATAAGTTTAATGCTCAAACCAGTTCCAGTAAACTTATATTTTGGTTTAACACAGTCTATTGTGAGGTTTGTTCTTTCTCCAGACAGGTGTAGCAGTGTGTGCCCAGGTTACAACACAAGTAAAGTGTATGTAATCTGTGATTATTCAATTGTCCTTTTATTATTGGGTTTTGCACCAACACTGTAATGCCCTGTACACACGGTCGGATTCTCCGACGGAAAAAGTGTGATCGGATTGTGTTGTCAGAAATTCCGATCGTGTGTGGGCTCCATCGGACTTTTTCCGTCGGAATTTCCGACACACAAAGTTTGAGAGCAGGCTATAAAATTTTCCGACAACAAAATCTGATCGGTTAAATTCCGATCGTGTGTACACAAATCCGACGCACAAAGTGCCACGCATGCTCAGAATAAATTAAGAGACGAAAGCTATTGGCTACTGCCCCGTTTATAGTCCCGACGTACGTGTTTTACGTCACCGCATTCAGAATGATTGGATTTTCCATCAACTTTGTGCGACCGTGTGTATGCAAGACAAGTTTTAGCCAACATCCGTCGGAAAAAATCCATGGATTTTGTTGTCATAATGTCCGATCAATGTCCGATCGTGTGTACAGGGCATTACACAGCTGTGTCAAGCGGGTTGAGACAATTCGTTTAGGGGTAAGATAGCAGAGTACAGGCCCAATCAAATATCAGCAGCTCCTTTGGGGGTCAGTGCTACAGATAGATAGATAGATAGCTGACTTTCCACTGGCACAGAAACCGAAAGTGACACGGCTGCCCGGGGAAAGCACCACCCAAGTCCTACAGTGGTGCTAATGGTCAGATAGGCAGACAGACAGAAGACTGACCCAATGATAGTGGAGAGGCACTTAGATTTGCGCCACAAAGCAACACAAAAGCCCGCAAATTTAGTATCTCGCCTGCAATCACGGGATTGCATTGGCATGATGCTTCCATGGTGCACAGTGGCTGGCGCCCGAGCACAGTGAACTTAAAGAACTTTTTTAATTTTTTATTTAAAGGGCCCCCCTTTTTTTTTTTTTGTCACTAGATTTGGGGGGGGGGGACGGCACTGATGGTGATGATATATTAACAATATTAGCTAAAAAGTAGTAGCAATAGTATATATTCTTCAAACAAAGATTAATATCCCTTCATTGTATTCTATTATTAGTAGGGATGTGGCGAACACCCCCTGGTTCAGTTTGCATCCAGAACATGCGAACAGACCGAAAGTTTGCGTGAACATTTGAACACCGTTAAAGTCTATGGGACTCGAATGTGAGAAATCAAAAGTGTGAATTTTAAAGGCTAATATGCAAGTTATTGTCCTAACAAGGGTTTGGGGACCCGGGTGCTGCCCCAGGGGACATGTATCAATGGAAAAAAGTTTTAAAAACAGAAGTTTTTTTCAGGAGCAGTGATTTTAATGATGCTTAAAGTGAAAAAATAAAAGTGAAATATTCCTTTAAATATCGTACCTGGGGGGTGTCAATAGTATGCCTGTAAAGTGACACGTATTTCCCGTACTTAGAAGAGTCCCTGAAAAAAATGACATTTCTAAAGGAATAAAAGTCATTTAAAACTGCTTGAGGCTTTAATGTAATGTCGGGTCCCAGCAATATGGATGAAAATCAGTGAGATAAACTGCATGGGTAACCCCCCCCCAGCCCATTACCAGGCCCTTTGGGTCTTGTATGGATATTAAGGGGAACCCCGCACCCTAATTAAAAAAAGAAAAGGAGTTGGGCCCCCAGGCCCTATATACTCTGAACAGCAGTATACAGGTGGTGCAAACAAGACAGGGACTGTGGGTTTGTTCTTATGTAGAATCTGTTTCTAATTTGGAACATGTACATTTTGTAAGCGTAGCTCCAGCCAAAAAATCTATTTTAAAGCTTTCTGGAAAACATAGGGAAGGGTTATCACCCCTGTAACATTTGTTTTGCTGTCTGTGCTCCTGTTCAGAAAATTTCATCTCACTTTCTGTCCCAATGACAATTGGATTTTGAAAATTTGGGGTTTTTAAGGGAAATAAGAATTGGTGATAAATCAGTGGAGGAGACACCTTTTTCTCATATTAACTCTTACAGGAGAGAATTTCCCTTCCTAGGGGTAGATTTCCTCTCACTTCCTGTTGTCTCCCTCCGTTTGTAAGTAGGAGTCATTTGTAAGTCGGATTTTTGAAAATAGGGGACCGCCTGTATATACTATACGGCCTGCCCTATACACTCTGTGGAAAATTGGGCCTTAGGAATGGCCTACAGTCAGGTATAGGCTTGTCTGGTCTACAATGCAGTGGATATATATTTTATGAACTGCAGCTCACTGAGTTGCCTGCCTGAAAGTGTCTTTGAACACGTACTCCAGGAATGGCCTACTGTCAGGAAAGAAGCAAGTACCAGTCTTGCCAATATCGCTGCCTTCATTCGCACATGAGCAGTAGAGTGGCACTCTAGCGCATCCCTGGGCACAATACAGCGAAACGGCTAATGCTGATGCGCAATTTAGCTAAACGGCTAATGAGTGTGTGCAATTCAGTGAAACGGCGAATGCACGTGCGCGATTCAGCAGAACGGTGAACATGCGTACGCAATGCGCCGCACAATATGAGCCTCCCACTGGCCTATAAAGCCACTCTGAGCCATGACAAGATTGCTTGTTTGTCTTTCAGCTCCCTGAGTGTTTCCTGCTTGTATCCTGATTCTTGATTACCTGTTGTGACCCGGATTGACCTTGACCTGCTCTAATCTCTTCCTGCATAAGACCCTCAGCTTGCCTCTCGGACTTCTCCACTTGCTTCCTGTGTTTGACCCTTGGCCTGTCTACGGATATTGCTTCCTGTCTCCAGTGATTGACCCTCAGCTTGCTCCAAGACTTTGCTATTTTCTTCAGTGCTCAACCCCTGGCTTACTCACAGACTTTGCCTCCAGTTACCTGTGTTTGACCCTCAGCCTGTTTATGGACTTTGCTATCAATCTTCAGTACTAAGTCATAAGCCTGCTAAAAGACCTGCTAACAGTTCTTTGCACTAGACTGCTTTTGCCTATCTAAGAGACTCTTACTAGTCATCGGTGTTTGACCCCCGGCCCAGTGGCGGAATTACCAGGGTCGCAACAGTTGCAGTTGCGACTGGGCCCGGCATTCAGCCACTGTGGGGGGGCCCAGCGGGGTCGATCTTCACACACGACTCTGAGCGGAGATCGTGTGTCATAGATTAATAGCACAGAGAGACTCCGGCGGCATTAATGTTCTATTTGTCGGTCCTCTCTGGCACAGATGAGAGAGGACACACAGCTGATCTCACTTCTCCCCCTTCTCCCCCCTCCCCTCTCCTGTGTGCTCCGCGGGAAATATGAGCTCTTTAGCTTCACACTTGACTGCCCGCGGAGCACACAGGAGAGGGAGGGGGGAGAAGGGGGAACAGTAAGATCAGCTGTGTGTCCTCTCTCATCTGTGCCAGAGAGGACCGACAAATAGAACATTAATGCCACCGGAGTCTCTCTGTGCTATTAATCTATGACACACGATCTCCGCTCAGAGCTGTGCTGTCCTGAGAAGGCAGACAGCACTGATAGAAATTAATAGCAGGGACTGATGAGCACTAATAGAAGGCACTGATGAGCACTAATAGAAGGCACTGATGGGCACTGATGAGCACTAATAGAAGGCACTGATGAGCACTGATAGAAGGCACTGATGAGCAATAATAGAAGGCACTGATGAGCACTAATAGAAGGCACTGATGGGCACTGATGAGCACTAATAGAAGGCACTGATGAGCACTGATAGAAGGCACTGATGGGCACTGATGAGCA